>JAKSZT010053840.1:2553833-2626058 GCA_026826555.1 Tolypeutes matacus
CATATACTGTTCATCCTTCAGTGCCTGGCTTGCTTCACTCAACATAAGGTCTTCAAGATTCATCCACGTTATTCCATGTGTTAGCACTTTGTTCCTTCTTACTGCTGAGTAATATTCCATTGTATGTATGTGCCATAATGTAGCCCCTTTAATGGCACTTTTTCCCGTGTTTTTGAATAAGGGGCCAGCAAATTGATGCATTGATACATTCAATTAATTATTAAATCAATTTCACTAGTTAATTAAGTTAATTAATTTGCCAAGCAATTAGTTAGCCCAGCCTTGAGGGCACGGCTTACAAGCTGAGTGTTCCTTGAAGTCCCTTTTGCTTGGCCTGCGGTGAGAAGGAACCCCCGCCCCTCCCTATCCCTCCTGGATGAGGCAGGATGCACTTTCTGGCTGCTCTCTCCAAGGCTGTCTTCCTACCAGCTTCTTGCCCTTGACGCTTCTATAGGGTAGAGATGGGTGATGGCCAGGCCAGCAGGCTTTGCATAGGTGGCCAGCACTTTGTTTTGGAATGTATGGGTACTTGGCACTTGTTTTTTCGTCCTTTGCATTTGGAATCTTGAGACTTTGCCTAAAAGAATCCCATTTTAATATCCTGTTACTTATCAGTGTACAATACACAGAGACCTCTGGGTGTGTAAGGCTGAGAGGGCCTTAAATTCTACAAGTCTAGTTGTGCCAGAAATTTTAGGATGCTCTGTGTGTGTGCACAGAGATATGCAGATGAAACTTAGCTCTTTCTTCAAAGAGAAAGTACAATGGTCTCTCTCTGTCTCTCCTTCTATGCAGTAGAATTGTTTTAAATGCTCCCCGCGTGGAGGAGTCATGGATGATGTTCCAAACTCATCCCAATCTTCTAAAATACTTAGCTTAACTGCTCTCCTAATGGGCTCTCCAAGCTAGGGAGAAGTGATTGCTCCCATTCGACCTGTACAGAATATCAAATATATTTGATCTTTGGAGCACTTCTGAGAGTCGGCCTCTGAAAATCAATGCAAATTGCATTTGGCTTAACAACGCATGGGGCTGTTTTCTAAACACCCAATGCAGTGTGTTTAAAAGTGTGATTCACAGGCCACCTGCATCTGAACCACCTGCGAGGATTGTTGATTAAAAATGTGTTTTCTGGGCCCCTCTGCAGCCCTGCTGAATCAGAAAATCTTGGGGTAAGACCACAAAAGCTATGTGTCGAGCCAAGTTTTTAGAGGATGAGCATGCACACCCTGTTTGAGACCCAGTGGTGGCAGTGTCCTTCCCCATACCTTTGCCTGACTGGGCCCACCTTTCTGTAGGGTGCTTTACAGGGGCTTCTCCCCAGGTACAGCTCAACTTTTGGTTTAAGTTTTGGTAAATGCTGCAGTTTGAGATTATTTTATGACTCCCAAAAGAGAAAGATTATGTTCTTAAACTGGTCTATTCCTCTGGGTGGAATACCCTTTGTTTGCATTCAGTTCTATCCAGGGGTGTTTGATTAGGTTACTTGATAAGACTGATTTGACTAAGTCAGTGAGGTATGATTCAGGTTGAGTCCAAGCCCCCTTGCTGGGTCTGATAGAAAGGACTCACATGGACAGAAAGACAGAAGGAAAGGGAGCTGCATATTTTGATTTTGCAATTTGAGAGAGAGGACTGCTTAAGCATAAGGCCCCCAAGAGGCTGGGCCCATGGAGCAGCTCAAGAGGAGACCAGCCCTGCTATATGCCTGACAGCTCACAGCTGAACATGGAAAGAGAGCAGAACAGCCGAGGCTGATATAGGAGGCTGTTAAGAGAAAAGCACTATGCCAGCTTGCAGCCGAAATCAGGAAGAAAGCAGAGCAGCTGAGCCTGAAAGAGGAAGCCTGGAAGGTAGAGACCAGCCAGAGATTGTCTGCCATCTTGTTTCAACATGTGGCAGCTGATTTTGGGGATAAAGCACCTCTTATGGTGCCTTGAGTTGAATTTCTCATAGCCTTGGAACTGTAAGTTTCCCCCCAGATAAATACCCTTTATAAAACCCAACCCATTTCTGGTACTTTGCATCAGCTTCCTTTGGCAAGCTAAAACAATAATAGAGAAAACCACAGGGCTGCCGATGCAGAGTACCAGAAATGGGTTGGCTATTATAATGGGGATTTTATTTAGGGTAAAAGTTTACAGTTCCGAGTCATGAAACATCCAGATCAAAGCACCATCAGAGATGCTTTCACACCAAACTCAGCTACTGGTGATCCCGGTGTCCTGCCACCTGGCAAAGATGGCAGATGATCTCTGCCAAGGTCCCTGTCTTCCCCTCCAGAATCTACTGTCTCCTAGAGCTCAGCTGTGGGCTATCAGGCATATAGCTCATCTCTTCAGCCTTGAGCTGCAATGTGGGCACAGCCTCTTGGGACCTCGTGCTTAAGCTTTGGCTGCTACAGATCCTTGAGTCCTCTCTCTCATGTGACCAGGTTCAAAATAGTGGCTTCCTTTCTCTCTGTGTGTCTACATTTATATAAAGCTCAAGGAAGGGCGGAGACCCAACTTGAGTCAAGCTTCACTGGCATCCAATCAAAAGGGCCCCACACCCACAGGAATGGATTAGGTCACAAACATAATCTCTTTCGGAATTCACCAAATTCAAACTGTCACAACGAAGAAGGAACCCCACTATTTGGAAAGACTCCTCTCCTCCTCTCTTCAATGCTGCTGGGGCCAGTGGGACCGGGAGCCCAGTTTTACCTGCTTATTGGAGAAGGAAGAAAGCACCTGAGATTTGGTAGCTGTGGTTAGGAAGCAGAAAATAGTTATTTTACCATTTAACATGTCTTTCAGGAATTTTGTCCTTAGCGGAGTTCTTAGATGTTCACTGGGTGCATTCATTATTTGTTCATTCTCTCATTCTTTCATGTATTCAATAAACGTGTGTAAATTCCCCTGGGCTGGGAGCTGTGCTAGGCAAAGGGAATACAACAAAGATAAGCCACATGATACTCCTGTTCTCTAAGTTCTGAAAGCAGATGACAGGAAGATGCAGTGTGTCCCATGACAGAAGTGAACCCACAGCTATGGGAAATAGGAGAGGGGCTTCTCAGTATGACTGGCATCATTTCAGGCTTTGCAGTGGAGACCACACTGGAGCTGAGCTTTGGAGTATGAGTAGGAATTGGTCAGATGCAGGTCAGGGGCAGGATGAGGAAGGAATTGGAGATAGAGTGCTATGGGCAAAGACACAAAGCCTGAAGTAGTTTAGGATTTAGGGAACTGTAAATCGCACTGTGTGCCTGTAGGAAACAAAGCTAGCCAGGCAGGGAGTGGTCAGATATTCAAGGAAGAATGGTCAAATCTTCAAGGGCACCATGCCTAGAGCTAAGAAGCTTCAGGATTACTCTGAGAGCTGTGGAGAGGCGCCAATGAGTTTTTTTTTGGGGGGGAAGTCCACATCAAATGGACATGTCAGAGAGATGGTGATGACTTCGCTGTGCCTCGTGAAATAGAAGTGACGAAACAGAGGACAGAAAGACCAATTGAGAGCTAAGTCCTGAGCTAAGACACTGGTCCTAGAATAGAGGGAGGTGAGCAAAATTAGAAATATTAATCTGCAGAACTCAGTGGTGATTGAATATGGACGGGAAAAAGAAAGGGAAGAGTTAAGAAAGACTTCTGGGTTTATGATTTGGACAACAGGGTGTGTGCTACCACATAAGAGAAAGGAATTGAGGAAGATGTTTTTGTTGAGAAGGAAGAAGGATTATCACATTGTTTTTGTTGCATTTTTGGTGCCTCCGGCACACCTGGGAGATGATATCTGGTAGCAGCGGGAACCACAGGTTTGGTGCTAAGGATCGGGGTCAGGATTGGAGATATAAATTTGGGAGTCATCAGGAGAAGCCAGAAAGCTCTGTGAAAAGAGAGTAAGAAAGGTGGAGTAGACATGGAGTGAAGAGGCCAGAGAGGGCAGGACAGATGGACCAATAGGGAAGGAGACCCATGAAGTAGGCTTAGAAACACTGGCCTGACAGGGGTATTGGGTGACTCTGAAATGGGCTCTCCCTGTTTTACCACTTCCTTGCCATGTAATTGAACCTTGGCAACTTTTGTTTTCACCAGTCACTTCTTTCCCTCCTTCTGCTATAACCGAAGAACCACAGACAGATGTCCTTGGCAATGGGAGTATGCAAAGGACTTGCTGATTTTTAGGTTGTTTGAATATATGGTCCCTTCTGGGATCTCAATGACTTTGGGTAAGTCAAATACATGCATGGCTGCTTGGTACTAGGGGCCAAGAGAGGAAAACCAACAAAAAGTCTGAGCTGTTCACCTGGATCGATCCTGGGCAGACATGAGGCAGCATGTTCAGAAGCCAGAGCCCAGGGCATTGCCCATGATCCATTCCAGGTGTTTTAGTTTGCTAAGGACTGCCGATGCAAAATACCAGCAATGGGCTGACTTTTATACTGCAAATTGATTAGGGTAAAATCTTACAGTTCCAAGGCTATGAAAATGTCCAAATTAGGGCATCATAAGAGATGCTATGTCACCAAAGGTTGGCTTCTCTGCTGATCCTGGGTTCCTGCCATGTGGCAAGGCAAAGTGGTGGTCTGTGGGTTCACTGTCTCCCTAAGCTCAGCTGTGGACAATCAGGCATATGGCTCATCTCTTCAGCTTCAGCTGCTCTGCTGATTCCATCCTACGGCCTCTCTCTCACCTTCTTGGGGTTTCTCTTTCTTTCTGTGGCTGTGGGTGATCTCAGAGTTCATGCTTATATGGCAGGGTAAAAAATGGAAGACTCTGCATATCTCCTTTCTCCTCCATTTATATAGGACTCCAGTGAGGGGATAAGGACTCACCCTGAATCCAGTAATCTAACCAAAGGCCCTCAAAAGTGATCTAATAAAAAGGTCCCCTAACTAAATCTAACCTAAAGGCCCCACATAAAATAGGTTTACAGGCACAGGAATGGATTCACTTTAAGAACAGGATTTTCTGAGGTCCACGATAGACTCAGGCCAGGACACCAGGAATCTGTAATTCTCAGCGCAGTGTGATACAATGGATAGGTGCCCTGGCTTTGGGGTTAGGGAGGGGTGGGCTCAGATATCCTGTTAAGCCCTCTAATAGTGACCTTGAACATGAATTTACTTTCACTTCTTATGTTTCTGTTTTCTCATCTGTTAAATTGCGATGGCGTGTAGTTCCAAGGGTGGTTGTGAGGATTAAAAATGAGACAAGTCTGTACAGGTGAATCATCCTGCAGAGCAGTGGCAAGTTTTCCGGAGATGACAGTCACCTTTTCCCATCTCTTCTTTTCCTCTGCCCCTGCTAGAGGCATGGTCCCTGCCTGCAGGGGATTGACAGACCCATACACTTCTTACAATGCACAGCAATATCTTCTACGAACAGGGTTAACAATGTGAGGAGCACAGGTGCAAGGTAAGAAACAGCCCAGATGGCGAAGGGTGTGGTCATGGTAGATTTTTCACAGGAGCCGAGAGTTTGGGCTGGGACTTGTACATGAGTTCAAGAGACGGACAAGTAAAAGAATGGTATTTCAGGACAAGGAGCATCAAGATAAAAGAAGGACTTATAGACTATAGTTAAGAGTCATATTGTAACATTTTTGTAGCAAAGGCCAAGAAGGTACTATATCAAAAAAGAATATGGAATTTAGTTTTATGAGATATGAATAAGATCAAACATTTTTTTCTTCTTTTCTTCATTAATAAAGAGACCTTGGTCATGTCATTAGACCAACCTGTACACATTTTCTGAGCACTGGAGAAACAATTGAGCTTGTTTTCAGGAGTAAATAACTGTGTGCCTGGACAGAATTTTTTTTTTTTTTTTTTAAGATTTTATTTATTTATTCATTTATCCCCCCCTTGCTGCTTGTGCTCGCTGGGTCAGCTAACCACGCCATGCGGGCGGGCTTGCCTTCACCAGGAGGCCCCGGGAACCGAACCCAGGGCCTCCCATATGGTAAACGGGAGCCCTACTGATTGAGCCACAGCCGCTTCCCTGGACAGAATTTTTTAAAGTAATGTATTCATAATTTGTTAAGCTGCCTTTTGTCTGTTATTTTCGTTTTTTGCCCTTTAAATAAAGTTTACTTTAAAACGGAAAGTAAAATCAAGGAGCTGTGGAAGGGCATGGCAGGGTTGGGGAATGATAAAGAGGTGAGTGATAATTATAAATGTGCAACAGTGTGAGAAGAGGCTGTGAGAGCTGAGAATGGAAACTTAAGTTGGAGCCAGATTTTAAGGAGCATTTAAAGCTCTGTCAATGAGCTTGCACTCTGCCTTGGGGAGTGCAATAGGGAGTAACGATAGCTTTGGAGAAGGGAAGGATACTACTATGTCAGTGCTTTGAAACCATCGTTCTTTGACCTCTTCCAACAGTGAACAATGCCATGGTTCTAGAATGATACTCTCAGGGAGGAATTTTAACACCTTGGTAGTTTGATGGGAAGACAGACATTGATGGGGGCATTGAGTAAGAACCTTCCCAAGATCCCACAGACATGATTTACCAAATTGCTTCCAGCCCAGACTCCACTGCCTGGAAATTAATTGACTGCCATCATCTCCAAGCCTGGGCCTTTTAGTAATGGGGTTCCTGACATCCACTGATCTGAAGTTGATTGAACACTCACTACTTTATCTCATTCTGATTTTTATCCCCCCTCGATATCACCTTTTGTGACTATGGAAGAAAAGTAACATTTATCTCGTGGTTTTTAAGCACCAACCTCTGTGATAGAACTTTTCCCATGAACTTGGGGCTGGAATCTTTACTACCCCATTTTGAGACTGATCTTCTCCATTTTACAGCTGGGAGCAACAAGACAGAGTGACAAAGAAGTTTGTCCCATGTCTCCTAGGTTATACTAAATGGTGAAGTTAGAATGTAGACCCAGGGCTTTCTGATGGCAAAGCCTTTGTCCCATTTCCACTTCTTGTCCCATTTCTTTCCTGGGATCAGGCACTAACATGACTCCCTGTGCATGTGGCTCTGGGGCAAGGCCCAGTGCCTGGGTGGTGGGGAGGAGATAAGAGAGCAAAGACACTTGGTAGGGCTAAGGGAAGATGTGATGGCTCCTACAGGGCTTGTTTTGGGTCAATTTGTATTCCGTTTTCAAGGTTTTGCAAAGTGCTGGAGCAGTAACACAACTCTAATTCAAAGGGTGCCAGAGCCCTGCTTGAAAAGGAGGCATCCCATCTTTTGTCCTGCATATTCATAGTTCAGGTGAGCCACAGCCCTGGGAGAGCCACTGATGTGCATCTCACGTCTGCACATAATGGTCCATTGGAGGCCCCATCTTGACCCTAAAGGGACCTGGGGTCTTCTCACATAGTCAGGACTTAATAAGGCACGCTAGGTGTGGCAGCTTTGTAAGGAGGGAGATGGGACCAGAGCTGATCCTAATTAGCTGTACATAGCCTCAGAAGCTTGTGAGTTGGGGGTGATGACAATTTGGAGAGAGGGATGCTCCTTCCCATCTGTGTACTAAATGGGGGATGAGATGGGGTGCAGTAGTAGAGCAAAGCAGCCTTGGAAGCCAGTGGGACAGCTCAAACCCCATGCAGACTTCCTTTCCTTCAAACCCTTGGGGGATGATATAAAGGATAGTTGGGGCCAGCTCACCACTGTACATGCAAAGCCTGGGTTTACCCCCTACCCCCACCCCCAGCTATTGTACACAGCTGCAGTGGTGGTGAGGCATGGAGGGCAGTCATCAGGAGGAGGTCACTTTGTAGACACAGAACTCAACAAAGTCTGGAGACGACAGTGGGTCAGAGACCACAGCTTCCAGATTGATGCGTCAAGGGGACTCAACGGTGGCTTCTGGGGAGGAGACAGGCGAGGACGTAAGAGCCTTGTGTTGGGGTAGAGGGGCCTGGGAAGGCCGAGGGTAAGATAAACGCCTTGGGTCTTGCTTCTCTGTCTTAGGTTGAGTTTGTCTGATCAGGGACAGAACCATAAGAAACACTGCAAACAAAGTTGCTTGGAAATTTCAGATTCTCTGGTCCTACAACTGAGGAATGCCTGGGATTAGTCACAACTCTGCTCCTTGCTTTCCTCTGGATATTGTTTTTCTTCTTAGCACTTCTCTCAGTGGCTCCAGCCCATTTCTCTTCCAGTCTTCTTTATCAGCTCCTGCTCAATATAACTTCCTCTTATCCCTCATTCTTCTTGCACAACCGCTGGTCTTATCCTTTTCTTTTATGCACAGAAAGAGAAAAGGGATAGGACAACTTCCAGACTCAAGCCTCATAGTCTGCATTTAGTATTTCATTTTAGTCTCCCAAGAACCTTCTATAGGATGCTTCAGTATCCTCATTTAATAGATTGGGAAATGGAAGTTCAGAAAGCTTGGGTAAGTTGCCCAAGATCTTTAGCTGGTGATTAGTGGAACTGGAATTCTATCCAGCTCAAAGTTTTTGTACTCCCTCCGTCGGGGAAAGAGATCCAGTGACCATGGCATTTGGTTCCCAGTCTTGTGCCAGGGAACCCTCATCCCAGAGATTTGTGAGGAAGTGGGGTTCCTCTTCTCCCCAAGCAGCCCTTCACTGCATAACATCAAGAGGTGAACCTATGCAATGGAAAGAGTCCAATTCTGGAGATACTTTGAGTGTCAGTTCTATCACTTTCTAGCTGTATGACCCTGATAAAGTTACAAATCCTCATTTGGTCTCAATTTCCTTATCTTTAAAGGGATGAGAGGGGTGGGTGGTAATATTCCACAGGGTTGTGGTGACGTTTAGAGCAAATAGTACATGCAGTGTAACCAGTACTCTTCCCACTATCTTGTGGCAATAACAACAGTTAGGAAATTTGTCCACATGTCAATTTAGATTGATTCGTGTCTCCGAGCCCCTCAGTACTGAGAAATACAGATGCTGTGTGATGTGGTAGGATGGGTATTAGAGTGAAGTCAGAGGAATTAGGTTCCAGTCCTGAGTCAGCTGCCTATTAGAACTGGGAGCATGGAGGAGATACCAAATCACCCCAATCTCAGTTTCTTCATCTGTAAAGTGAGAGCTTAACGATGGACTCCATTCCATGTACCTACCTCACAGGGTTGTTTTGAGGACAAATGAGCTGATGCCTGTGCAAGTGCTGCATGCATACAAGTCGTTCAAGTGATTCAAGGGCTCTGTCCCTACCCCAGAGGAGCTTTGGGACAGTTGTGACATAACACACTCAGTTATGAAACTCTTGGGTAAAATGCTGGTATCATGTGAGGGCGCTACAGACAGCACTTGAGATTATGACTTGATACCCTCCTGCTGGCATTGGACCTATTTGGATTTGTTATTAATAGGTCTTCACTGCAGATGGAGATCAGCTTAACGCTCCAGGGTATTATTGCTTGGAGGAAACAAATTCTACTCCCAAATTTGAATTTCTGTTGTTTTCAAGGTTAGCTGGGCCTGCCTGTAGTCTTGGCTGTCATTTGAAGATATTTCTGTGAATGTGTGGGTCACTGTGAATAGCTTGCCCTCTCCTTCTTTCCTATTCCAGCTCCTTCCAATGTTTCAAGGGGAAGGAGAAACATGGAATTTACATTGTTGAGCACCATGCATGAGGTATGCTATTAGGCTGTTTATAGGGACTATTCCATTTCATTTTCATAACAACATTGTCTGGTAGATCTTATTGTCATTATGCAGTCAGGAAACAGGCTCAGGTTTGAACGACTTGCTCATGGGTGCAGAGCTAGTAAGTGCCAGTGCCAGGATTGAATCTAAGCATGTGCTCCTGCTTTTGGGCTCAGCTCTGTATTTCCTCCCAGAAGACTTTGTCCACCCCTGCACCTTGAGAGATCTTAGGCAGCTGGGAGCTTATACCACTGACAGACTCTAACCAGCAGGCTACCTTGTACCAGGCTCTGTGGGGTTGTCTTATGTGTGCTATGTTTTTTTTTTTTTCTCTTAAATCACTTTATTTATTTTTTTAAAGATACTTAGATTACATAAATGTTACACAAAAAATATAGGGATTCCCATATACCCCATTTCCCACACCTCCCACACCCTCTGACATGAACATCCTTCATTAGTGTGGCACATTCATTGCAATTGATAAGTGCATCCTGGGGCATTGCTGTTGAGCATGGACCATAGCTCACACTGTAGTCTATACTCTCTCCCACACAGTTCTTGGTTGTTTCTGGGGCAGTTTATAGTTTATTTTTCCAAACAGATAACAAGATCCTTGTGGTAAGATATGTTTATTCATTCAACAGATATGAGTTGTGCACCTACTATGTGCCTGGCACTTACACACCCTGTTGCTTTCATGGTATTTCTATGTTAGTGGGAGCAGATAGACAATTTAACAATAAACATATATAGTAGCTAACATACATAGTTTGTTAGATCCTGGTGAGTGCCATGGAGAAAAGTAAAGGCAGAAAGAATGGAAAGTATCACTGTGGAAGAGATTGAGAAATTTCAGAAGGGTGGTCAGAGATGGCTTCCTTGTAAGGTGACATTTGAACAAAATCTTAAATGGATAAGGGACAAGCAATGGAGAGAATGGGAGGGGCACTCCAGGGAGAAGGGTCAAGGTGGAGGGAACAGCAGTGCAAATCCCTGAGCTTAGGGAGCTGGTCTGATTACAGAGCAGTGTGATAGACCCAACAAAACTGATTCCCAAAGTTACCTGCATGAAATCACTGGCACCTGTGAATGTGACCTGATGGTAGATTGAATTCTGTATCCCAACAAAGACATGTTCTTAGCCTTAACCCATGCTTCTGTGGGTGTGAACTCATTTGTAAGTAGGACCCTTTGAGGATGTATTATCAGTTAAAGTGTGGCCAGAATGAAAGATGGTGGGCCATAATCTATGACTGGAGGCCTCATAAGGAGGAGCCAGAAGCCAGAAGTCATTGGAAACCAGATGAACAGACACAAGGAGAGAGATGGTTATGTGATAGGAGGCAGAGATGCAAGTCAAGGAATGCCAAGGATCGTGGCAAGCCAGTGCAAGAATGTCTCAGAATTTGGGGAGAAAGCATGGTCTTCCTGGCACCTTGATTTTGGAATTCTAACCTTTGAAATTGTGAGACAATTAATTCCCATTGTTTGAGCCAACCCATTGTTTGCTATTTGTCCTAGCAATCTGGCAAACAAAGACAGACCTTATAAGAAAAAGGATCTTTGCAGATGGATACTGAGGTGAGCTCATCCTGATTAGCTGAATGGGCTCTGAATTGGTGGTAATGTAGTACAAGAGAAACAGAGAAAGAAGATGATGTGGAGGTGAAGGCAGAGTTTGGAGTGATGTGTCCACAAGCCAAGGAGCATGGGACCACCAGAAACTGATGAGGCAAGGAAGACTCCCCCTGTAGAGCCATTGGAGGGAGCATGGCTCTAATGGCACCTTGATTTTGGACTTCTGGTCTCCAGAACTGTAAGATAATACAATTCTGTTGTTTTAAGTCAACACATTAGTGGAGATCTGTTGTGGCAGCTTCAGGAAACTAATATGAGCAGCAAGAAGGCTCGTGGGGCTGGAGTGGATTGAATGGGGATGTTGTAGGAGCTGAGTCTGTTGAGGCAGAAGGGTGGGGCAGGGAAGGGGAGACATGAAGGCGGAGTAGATAAGTCACCATGCCAATTTTTCCTCTACTGTGAACAAGAGGGTCTGAGCAGAGGAGTGTCATAACCTCACTTATATTTTAACAGGATCCCTTTGGCTGCCATGTAGGGAAAAGACAGGAGGAAGAGGCAGTCAAGTAGTTAGGAAGCTTCTGCAGGAATCCAGAAATCCACTCCTGCCTGTGTTTTTCTGTATTCCATTTTCTCTCTGACACAGCTCATAGGAGAGGGCTTGGCAAATAGTAGGTGTGCAGTAAAAAACAAAAGTACAAATGGCAGTATATAGATAGTGCAATAGTTCGAGAGTGTGAGTATTAAGCCCAAATGCTTGGGTTCAAGTCTCAACTGTACTAACTACTTCATGAGCTTTGTGACCTGGGGCAGGTGGCTTTACCTCTTTGTGTCTCAATTTGGTGGTTTGGAGTTATATGTACTCCAGAAAAAATATTCTTTAACTTAATCCATTCCTATGCGTGTGAACCTATTGAAAGTAAGACCTTTTGATGAGGTTACTTCAGTTAAGGTGTGACCCACCTCAAGCAGGATGAGTCTTAATCCTATTACTGGAGTCCTTTATAAGCCTAGGGAAATTCAGACAGAAAAGGAGAAAAAAACCATGGGAAGCAAGCAGCTGAAATTCAACAGAACCTGGAAGAGAAGGGAGAGGCCAGGAGAGGCCGCCATGCGCATTGCCATGTGACAGAGAAGCCCAGGACCAAGGATTGCTGGCAGCCAGCTTCAGAAAGCCAGTCTTTGTGAAGAAAACATCATCTCCATGATGCCTTGATTTGGACTTTCCCTTAGCCTCAAAACTGTGAGCTACTAAGTTCCCATTGTTTAAGCTGACCCATTGCATGGTATTTGCTTGAACAAGCAAGGAAATGAAAATACTCAGGATCCTCATCTGTAAATGAGAATAATGACAGCGTTGGCTTTATGTGGAGATTACACAGGATAATTTAAGTGAAGTGCTTAGAAGGGGGTCTGGCCCACAGATAGCACCCAGTAAATATCAATAATTACTCAAACCAGAGCAGGCTTTCTATGCATTTGTTGAAGGAGGAAAGAAAATGTTCAGAGAAAAAGTGTTAGAAATCTTTGTGAATTATTTGGAAACATAAGAAATACTGAGTATTCCTTCTGCTGTATTTCCAGTCAGGCAATGTGATTTTTTGCCTATCATCATTTTTATTTCCTGTTTTGGAATCAATTTTGTTTTGGGCAACGTAAGCTACAAATGTGCTAATGGCCTGATAGGGCTGGAACCAGGGGGTGGGGTATCGTCCTAGTCCCCTGGCCTGCTGCCCCTGCTCTTTGACATGCAAAGGAGCTCTGTAGCCCTTTCCTTTGACCAAGCTTCATGGCAACCACATTTAAAGTTTATTTCTCACATTATTAGTTTCCAATCAGAGCCTTGTGTGATTATTACCTAATAGTTATTGCTTTGTACTTCTAACCAGATGTCAAAAATAATGAGCCAATAAAACCACTGTTAATTTAGGCCGAATGACAATTTTAAGCCCTCAAAGCTGAAGATTAAGGGTCTCATAAAAGCAAGGCCCAAATAATTCGCTCAAAAGTAATAACAAAAATGGTGGGAATATGATTGAATAGGCGAGTGTTTCTAATCTAAAAATGAACCGTGGCATTCTGAATAGCAACACTTCTGCACTTTCCTGAGCTGAGCTGAGTCCCAACCTGCAAGATATGGGCTGAGACAGTTTGCACTTTATAGGAAGAAGATGCCATATGACTATAGATCTGTTTACCACAGTCTTGTCTATCTCCAGTGGGAGAATGAGGCCAGGTTAAAGGGTGCCAGGTTCAAAAGATGCCTTCTCCCAGCATCATGAGCACTCAGTTAAATGTGTCTTGGGTTGTATTCTGATTGGCACCTGGCTACCTGTCCTGACACATGCCCACTTTAGATAATTCTCCTCCTCACTCTCATCCTCTATAGCACCTGGTGTGGGTGGCCTTAGAACCAGCCTGTCTTGTGTTCAAATCCCAAATGCATCACTGTCTGAGTGAGTGGTCTTGAACCAGGTACCACCATCTCTGAATCCCAGCTTCCTCATCTTTTCAGGGACAATATTCATAGCACCTCCTTTATAGGACTGTGTTTGAGCATTAGAAGAAATAACAGATATAACAGGCTTAGTGCAGCACCAAGTACATTGGTGAACTAGACAAATGGCTACTGTTACTTAAATAATGTAGATGCTCTCTTCCTCCTTCGTCTTGCTCATTCATTCCTTCCAGTCACTCGCTCAGTTACATGCCTTTTGATGGAGTATCTACTAGGGTGGTGAGTCACGAACATTAGCTGTGTTCCCTCTCCGAATGTTCATATGCGTAAACCCTGCCTGGTTTCCTTTCCTTTGATCCTACTTTTTAAAAAAGAGCAACTAAGCATGTCCCAAACACAAGCTTTGGCTAATTTCAGTAGTGGGAGGAAAAGATACGGAATTAAGGGCTCAGGCAAAAATCTTGGTGCTCTTACTATCTGGTTGCTGCCATAGTGGAGAAAGATCCCCAAGTGCCACTGGGAGCAGAGTGGGGGTGGGGCATGAAGACATCATAAGGAGATTGTGTTAAGTCTGCACTGAAAAATTAGCTGCCAATGCTAGTTGTTCTCAAATGTTTATGATTCTGGACTTCCAGGAAGATGGCAGACTAGTAAGGCACAGGAATCTCTTCTCCAGAAAAATAGCTAGAGGACAGGCTGAAACAGCCCTGAAAAAGATTTTCTAGGGTTTAGGACAGCAGGTGAAGGCTGCACACCACCCAGAAGAGGAGAGAGGGACAAAAGAGGGAAATTGCGACAACAGAATCGTGAGCTGGAACCAGCAGCAGCTACTGCTGCTGGCACCCTCCCCCACACTCTTTAGAATTCTCGGGCCTCTGGGCCAGCAACTACAGACAAAGGGGGCTCCAGGGATCTACCACTCCAGGAAAGGGGAGAGAGAGGGACACAGCCTAAGGCTGACTGAGGTTCTGACCTGCAAATTTGGGCTGCGGTGCCCCATGGGCCCTTCCAGACAGCTGGGACCACATGGTGGTTTGCCCTGGGAACCAAGGAAGGACTAGAGAAATCCGACCCTCATAATCTCCCTCTTTTCTAGCCTGGACTAATTGTTGAGGACTCCACAGGAGCGGGGAGAGAGAGCCTGGGGCAGGTTTGGTCTGCCATGACCTGAGAGCCCTTCCAGGCTGGGTGGGGCTGTGCCATTGTTTGCCTTGGAACCTGCAAGGGGCTAAAGATATATAGACCTCCCAGTCTCCTCCTATATTAACAGGGACTGATTGTTGAGGACCCAGAGGGGAGTGGAAATATTTCCTTGCTGGGAAAAGGGAAGGGGCTGCCAGAGAAAACTGGAGAACTGTCTCAGAAAGTTTGAATTACAAGGCTCTTAGCCTCCAGACAGGAAGCTCTGTCACACTGATCTGGTCTCTGTCACAACAAATACACTCCGACCAGGCATTGAATTGAGAGCTGCCAAAGAGTGCCAACTCCTGGCAGACCAAGGAAGTGCACATAAGAAAATTAAAAATAAATAGGAGAGGCTTTTCCTGGCCTCTATAGTCTCCCTGCCCAAGACCCCAGGAAGTGACTCTACAACCAATTACTGGGTCCAGTGCCCAGTATTGAGCAACCAGCAGGACAATCCTAACAATCCAGGTCGAGCCAAAAATCAAAGAGCTGTGGTAAATCGCAGCCTCCTGCCACTAAAACCCTATAAAAGAGAAAGAGATCGAGCATCTGAGTAAACTACATCCTAACCAGATGCCTAAACACTAGCAAAAAATTATGAGCTATACTAAGAAAATAGAAGACATGGCCCAAGAAAAGGAATACATCAAAGTTCTAGAAGAGATGCAGAAATTGAGAGAACTAATCAGCAAGATTAGCACAAATTTCCAAAATCAAATTAATGAGTTGAAAGACAGTATAGTTAAAGAGATAAATGACATCAAGAAGACACTGAGTCCAAAAAAAAAAGAAGACACTGAGTGAACGCAAAGAAGAATTTGAAATCCTGAACAGAAAAGTAACGGAGTTCATGGGAATGAGAGACACAATAGGTGAGGTCAAAAACACATTTGAGGCATACAACAGCAGACTCAAAAAGATAGAAGAAAAAAAAGTGATACCAAAGACAGAGCAGCTAAAATTGAAAAGAGAAAAGAACAGAGAGAAAAGAATGGAAAAAATTGAGCAGGGGCTCAGAGAATTGAATGACAACACAAAACACAACAAAATACATGCCATGGGAGTTCCAGAAGGAGAAGAGAAGGGAAAAGGGGCAGAAAGAGTATTTGAGGAAATAATAGCTGAAAATTTCCCAACTCTCACGAAAGAAATGAACTTATATGTCCAAGAAGCACACTGTACCTCAATCAGGATAAATCCAAATAGACCTACACCAAGACACATACTACTCAGAATGTCAAATGTCAAAGATAAAGAGAAAGTTCTCAGAGCAGCAAGAGAGAAGCAAATGATCATGTACAAGGGACGTCCAGTAAGACTTAGTGCAGATTTCTCTTCAGAAACCATGGAAGTGAGAAAACAGTGGTATGATACAAGAGAAACAGTGGTATGATACAAGAGAAAAACTGGCAGCTGAGAATTCTTTATCCAGCAAAACTGTCCTTCAAATATGAAGGTGAGTATAAAATATTCACAAACAAACAGAAACTAAGAGCGTTTGCAAAAACGAATCCACCATTGTAGGAAATATTAAAGGAAGCCTTAGAACCTGAAAGAAAAAGATAGGAGAGAGAGGCTTGGAGGAGAGTATAGAAGAAAGAATAGCAGGATAACCAAAAGAGTAAAAAAAGAAACAAAAACAAGATGATAAATGAAAACCAAAGAATAAAATGGAGGAAGTAAATAGTGCATTTACAGAAATATCATTGAATGTGAATGGATTAAACTCCCCAATCAAAAGATACAGGCTGATAGAATGGATTTAAAAAAAACATGAGCCATCCATATGCTGCTTACAAGAAACTCACCTTAGACCCAGGGATACAAACCAGCTGAAAGTGAAAGATTGGAAAAAGATACTCCACGTGAATAGTAACCAGAAAAGAGCAGGGGTAGCTATACTAATATCAGACAAAACAGACTTTAAATGTGAAAAAGTTATGAGATACAGAAGGCCATTATATATTAATAAAAGGGATGATCCACCAGGAAGACATAACAGTCATAAATATCTATGCACCTAACCAGGGTGCACCAAAATATATGAGACAAACTCTGGCAAAACTGAAGGGAGAAATAGACATTTCTACAATAATCATTGGAGAGTTCAACACCCCACTCACATCATTAGATAGAACAACTAGACAGAAGATCAACAAGGAAACAGAGAACTTGAACAATATGATAAAGAAGTTATACCTAACAGACATATACAGAACACTGAATCCAAACTCAACAGGTTATACATTCTTCTCAAGTGCCCACGGATCTTTCTCCAGAATAGACCACATGTTAGGTCACAATTCAGTTCCCAATAAATATAAAAAGACTGAAATTATACAAAGCACCTTCTCAGATCATAATGGAATGAAACTAGAAATCAATAATAGACAGGAAAAAAGTAAATTTGCAAATGTGTGGAGACTGAACCACACACTCCTAAATAATTGGAGGTTCAAAGAAGAAATTGCAAGTGAAATCAGTAAATATATTGAGACAAATGAAAATGAGAACATTACATATCAAAACTTATGGGATACAGTGAAAGCAGTCTTGAGAGGGAAATTTATAGCCCTAAATGCCTATATTAAAAAACAAGAAAAAGCTAAACTCAAAGATTTAACTGAACAACTAAAGAAACTAGAAAAAGAACAGCAAACTAATCCCAAAGCAAGCAGAAGGAAAGAAATAATAAAGATTAGAGCAGAAATGATGAAAATGAGAATAGAAAAACAACAGAGAAAATCAACAAAACCAAAAGCTGGTTCTTTGAGAAGATCAATAAAATTGACAGACTCCTCGCTAGACTAACAAAGAAAAAAGGAGAGAAAATGCAAGTAAATACAGTCAGAAATGAAAGGGGGGAAGTTACAAATGACCCCACAGAAATAAAAAAAATCATAAGAGGTCATTATGAGAAACTATATACCAACAAAGTAGACAACCTAGATCAGATGGACAAATTTCTAGAAATGCACAACCAACCTACACTGACGCTACAAGAAATAGAGGAGCTTAACAAACCAATCACATTTAAGGAGACTGAATCCGTCATCAAAAATCTCCCAGCAAAGAAAAGTCCAGGACCATATGGCTTCACAGGTGAATTCTACCAAGCATTTCGAAAAGAATTAACACCAATCCTTTTTAAACTCTTCCAAAAAATTGAAGAGGAGGGAAAATTACCCAACACATTTTATGAGGCCAACATCACCCTAATACCAAAGCCAGGTAAAGATTCCACAAGAAAAGAAAATTACAGATCAATCTCTCTAATGAACATAGATGCAAAAATTCTCAACAAAATACTTGCAAGTCGAATCCAACAGCGTATCAAAAGACTTATACATCACGACCAAGTGGGATTGATTCCTGGCATGCAAGGCTGGTTCAACATAAGAAAATCAATCAATGTAATACACCACATTAACAAATTGAAGGGAAAAAAAACACATGATCATCTCAATAGATGCAGAAAAGGCACTCGAAAAAATCCAGCATCCTTTTTTGATAAAAACACTTCAAAAGATAGGAATAAAAGGAAAATTCCTCAATATGATAAAAGGCATATATGTAAAACCCACAGCCAACATCATACTCAATGGGGAAAGGTTGATAGCTTTCCCTCTAGGATCGGGAACAAGACAAGGATGACCACTGTCACCATTGTTATTCAACATTGTACTCGAAGTTCTAGCTAGGGAAGTAGACAAGAAAAAAAAAAAAAAATTAAAGGCATCCAAATAGGAAAAGAGGAAGTAAAACTCTCACTGTTTGTGGGTGTCATGATCCTGTACTTAGAAAATCCTGAAGTATCTGTGACAAAGCTACTTGAACTAAAAAATGAGTTCTGCAAAGTGGCAGGATACAAGATCAATACGCAAAAATCAGTAATGTTTTTGTATGCTAGTACTGAACAACCTGAGGAGGAAATCAGGGGGAAAATTCCATTTTCAATAGCAACAAAAAGACTCAAATACCTAGGATTTAATTTAACCAAAGAAGCACAGGACCTATATGCAGAAAACTACCAAACAATGCTAAAAGAAATTTAAGAAGACTTAAACAAATGGAAAGACATTCTGTGTTCATGGATTGGTAGAATAAATATCATGAAGATGTCAATCTTACCCAAACTGATTTATAGATTCAATGCAATACCAATCAAAATCCCAACAGCTTACTTTACAGAATTAGAGAAGGCAATTACCAAATTCATCTGGAATGGTAAGTGCACCTGAGTAGCCAAAAGCATTCTAAAAAAGAAGAGCGACGTGGGAGGAATTTCACTGCCTGTCCTTGAAACACATTACAAAGCCACAGTGGTCAAAACAGCATAGTACTGGCATAAAGATAGACACAACGATCAGTGGAATAGAGTTGAGAACCCAGAAATCAACCCTCACCTATACAGTCAACTGGTTTTGACAAACCTACCAAGCCCACGCTAATGGGAAAAAACAGTCTCTTCAACAGATAGTGTTGGGAGAACTGGATATCTATAACCAAAAGAATGAAAGAGGACCCCTATCTCACCTCCTATACAAGAATCAACTCAAAATGGATCAAAGATCTAAATATAAAAGCCAGGTCCATAAAACTACTAGAAGAAAATGTAGGGAAACATCTTCAAGACCTTGTAGTAGGTGTTGGTTTCTTGGATCTTATACCCAAAGCACGGGCAACAAAAGAAAAAATAGATAAATGGGACCTTCTCAAAATTCAACACTTTTGCACCTCACAGGACTTTGTCAAAATGGTGAAAAGGCAGCCACCTAAATGGGAAAAATATTTGGAAATCACGTATCTGATAAGGGTTTAATATCCAGGATATATAAAGAGATGTTACAACTCAACAACAAAAAGACAAACGACCCAATTAAAAAATGGTCAAAAGACTTAAATAGACATTTCTCTAAAGAAGAAATACAAATGGCAAATAAACACATGAAGAAATGTGCAACATCACTCATGATTAGGGAAATGCAAATTAAAACTATAATGAGATATCATTTCACACCTATCAGAATGGCCACTATTAAAAAAGAGAACTACAAGTGTTGGAGAGGATATAGAGAGATAGGAACACTTTTTCACTGTTGGCAGAAATGCAGAATGGTACAACCACCATAGAGGACTGTTTGGCAGTTCCTAAAGAAATTGAATATAGAGTTGCCACATGACCTGGCAATACCACTACTGGGTATATACCTAGAAGAACTGAGAGCAGTGACACAAACCGACATCTGCACACAGATGTTCATAGCAACATTATTCACCATTGCCAAAAGTTGGAAACAACCCAGGTGTTCATCAACAGATGAATGGATAAACAAACTGTGGTCTATTCACACGATGGAATATTATGCAGCTGTAAGAAGAAATGAAGTTGTAAAGCATATGACAACACGGATGAACCTGGAGGACATTATGTTGGGTGGAGCAAGCCAGACACAAAAGTACAAATACTAACTAATGCGTTTCTATGAAAAAAATATATTGTGTAACATATTGTTTGAGTCAAAAGAATTTTTATATGTATCCAGTACATTTAATTGAAAAATGTATATATTTATTCATCTGTGTTTACTTTTTAGTTTTTAATTGCTTAACTTTTCAATTATTAAATGTAGAAAATAAAGTAAAAAACAAAACAAAACATTTATGTATTACAGAATTATCAACTCACAGCTCAACCTGCTGTGGGAATAGGAAAAAATGTACCCAGATTAAAAGAATACACGTCCATGAAAATAAAGATAAATGAACTAATTAAAAAAAAAATGCTTATGATTCTCCCATTTCCCAGCCAATGGAAGGTAGGCAGAAGTGATTTGCTCCCTCACCCCCACCCCTGGCTTACACACACTCATTCACAATCTTGCAGGCTTCTCTTCCCTACTGGCCAGCCAGAAGCAGAAGGTACAGTGGGAGTTTCTGAGGTCCTAGGGGAGGCTCAAGCCACCTTGGCAAAGAGCCTTTTCCCTGAGCCACTGAGTGGAGTTGAAGTCCAACTCACCTCCATCCTGCCCCTTGCCAACCTGCGCTGAATGCACAGAGAACACAATCCTTCCTAGTGTGAAGACCTCACAGTTTGGGTGTGTTTGTTACAGGATTAGGCTTCACTGACTAATACAAATGGACAGGACTTCTTCAGATAGATTAAGTAATTTATCCTTGCTTAGGGCTTTGAAGGCTCTTGGTCTTATTTAACGAGCAAGAGAAAGACAATGCAGACAGAGAGAACAGGATGAGCCCAGACGTGAAGGAGTGAGAAGCTCCTGTGCACTCCGTGAACTAAGTTGACCAGGACTTCAAGATGACATGGTGGGAAGGCTGGAGACAGAGGGAGGAGGAGAAGAGAACTTTGGGGGGGACACTTGGGCAGGGAGTATAGCCTGATGGCTGAGTTTGCCATTCAGTGAGACACAATTGGCAGTGGGGGCCACTGGAGAACGCTAAGAGGTCTGTTCCTAATTTTGTGTTAGCCATACCATTCTGATGGCAATCCTCCAAAGGAAGGTAGATGAGAGTGATATTGGGCTACTATAGTAGGTAGTAGGTAGGTGGACTGGCAAGGAGACTTTCGCAATCTTTGTACCCTCAACTAGGAGGAAAGTGCCAGTGGAAGCAGAAGGGCAGAATTGAGAAAGGAATTATCTAGACTCTGTGATTGTTTTGGGCTGGGTTGGAGGAAGGATTAATTTTATGTGTCAAATTGTCTAGGAGATGGAGTTCAGTTATTTGGTCAAACACTGGTCTATATGTTGCCGTGGAGGTGTTTTCTAGCTGGGATTAGCATCTACAAGTAGTTGACCTCACTTAAAGGCTATTACCCTGAATCAAGTGGGTGGGCCACATCCCATCAGTTGGAGGTCCCAAGACTACACCCTCCACTTCTTGAATTTCCAGCCAAAGAATTTCCACTTGAGTTCAACATCACTCTCACCAGAATTTCCAGCCTCTGGTCTGCTGCATGAATTTGGATTTGTCAGCTCCTCTGAAAATGAACCTCTTAATGTGTTCTTGTCTTTCCAATTTGAAATGTGTGGCCTTCTGTCAGCTAGGAGTGTTGAACTTGGCTCTTGTGATCTGGGTGCACTTTGCCTTCTGTGGAATGCATGAGCCACATGGGTACCTGAGCAATCACCACCTTGCAAAGTAGTGAAACCACCATGTGCTTTCACTGTGTACTTGGACCTGGGGCTAGCAATACCTCCCCCCCTTTGGCATATTTATACCACTCATCACTGTTAGGTGGCTTGTTTTTCTCTCCTGCCATGATGTGCTGTCACCCTGGCATATCCATGGGGATAGGTAGGGGGAGTGGACTAAGTGTTGAGTTGGTCATCCAGGATGCATGTTTCCCCTTCTCTGCTTTCCTTGCTATGAGCTCCTTCATCCTTCAATGCTTCCATTTGTCAGCCTGGGATGTTAAGTCCTGTGACCCATGCCCTCGCAGGTGGATTGTGGGGATTGAGTAAACCTTTTAAGTCTGTTAATTAATTCATCACAAAAGAAGAAGAGAGGAGCTTGTTTTAAATTGATTTGAGCAAAACAGTAACCTGCTCAGTGCAGCCAACTTTGCTTTTGGCACCCAGGTGAAAACCTGGCGTGTTAATCGAGTCACCAGTTCAGCCTGATTATTTTTGCTTCTGTAAACGTAGAAATCGATACTCATATTTCCTCACTGTTAACTGTCTTTCTAGGACCAGTACTTCTTCCCCTCTTTCCCCTCTATGACTTTGTTACCTTTGCATTTCTAATTGTGTCTGAAATTTACAGGCAGTTTGTGATGCTGCTGCATTTCCATCGTGCCTGGAATCAGTACCTGTAATAGATTTGCTTTCCTGCCAGGCTTCTGAGGAGCACTCTCATTATCTGATGGAAGATCATCTTCACTGGCCTTCAGAATCCTTTTCATTTTTTCTTTTGTATAGCTGGATGGGGAGAAGAGGGGATTTTTTTCCAACTTGCATGCCTGGGGGCGGGGCTTTACTGACCTCTGGGAGAATCACTGCTGCCTGGGGAAGCCACAGCCCATGACCCCCACCCCCTTTGGACCTCAAAATAGTCTGTGCACACACACTCTGTCTCACACCCAGGTGCTCCTCTCCTGAGGGGGTTCTGTGAGCTCTAGTCTGTGCTTGCCTGGGTTCTTGGCCATGTGGAGCCTCACTGCATGGGCCCTTATGTGCCTAAGAGTGAGAAGATTCTTTGGCTTCCATGGGGCATAGAGTTGATGCTTGCGCCGACAGGGAAGCTCATTCCTTCCTCATGCTCCATGTTTAGTGTTGCCCAGGGATATTATAACTCCCTGTTTGGACAAATCCCACACCATGTTGAGGCTTAACAGCGGGGACTTATTGTCTCATGGTTTTGGAGGCCAAGAGTCCAATGCTGAGGTCTCAACAGGCCATGCTTTCTCCAGGCTGTAACCTTCTGGATCTAACTTGCCACCATCCTTGGGGTTCCTTGGCTGGCACCTCTGCCCCTGTCACACGGTGGCTTTCTCTGACTTCTGGCTTCCATCAACTTCTGCCTTCTACCCACTGGCTGCGTCCAACTTTCCTTTGCATATAAGGCCTGCAGTCATATGGATTAAGGCCCACCCTGATTCAATTGGCCCCTTCTAGGTAGGCTCAAAGAGCCTAGTCACAAAGTGATGGATGTAGGATAACCGAATACCTGAAAGTAACTTGTTTCTCTCCCTGTTGCTAGGATATGAAGGAAAAGAATTATATGTAAATTAGAAGGTAATGATATGCAACCCTCTCTTAGTACCAAATTCCATTTCTTATGGTCAAGAACATCCTGTTGAAGCAATGAAGTATGAAAACCAGTTCAACCAGTTGGCCAGACCTGTGCAGAAGCAGCCCCTTGCTGTCCTCACTTCAAGTTGCTTAATTAACATAGTAAAATTCCCACCCAGGGTGGACTTAGCCGCCCCTTTTTTGATCATGCAATGTATGTGCAAGCATGATTTCCTGAACCTACTAATCATACAATTAATTATACAACTAGCTATGTATGTTCATCCATATGTATAAAAGCTAATGCATAATCAGAGCAAATGCTAAGTATAATAATAATTTAGGTATTTAAGCAAGAGTAAAACCACAGCACAGGGAGTCGGGTCTGAGTCCCTTTAGGCGGACCTTGGCTCTGTCTGCAGACATAATAAGTGTAAGTTCTGCCTAACTCTTGTGTTTAAGTTTTTTTCTCTGGTTGTCCCCAAAGGCCCAGCTTTGGGATCTAACCAAAGGAGTCCACGTCTTGAATAATAATAGCATCTTCAAAGTCCTATTTACAAATGCGTTCTCTATGGAAACAGAACTGACAGGAGGCATGTGTAAATCATATGAGATTTTATAAAATTGTCTCATGTGATTGTGTGAGGATGCACAGGTTCAGATTTCATAGGGTAGGCTACAAGCAGGGACTTTGATGAAGGTCCATGATGAGTTCCCCAGGAGGAGCTGGGTGGCTGAAGTAAAAGATGGAAATTCTCTCTTCTGACTGCTTAATCATCACTTCTCCTTTTAAAGTCTTCAACTGGTTGGACAAGACACCTGTCATTGCTGAAGACAATCCCCTCAGTTGTTGTAGATGTCATCAGCTATAGATGCAATCAACTGACCGGTGATTTAAGTCCATGACATGTCCTCACAGTAACAATTAGGCCAGGGCTTGCTTGGCCAAACTACTGGGCACTATTTCCTGGCCAAGTTGACACATGAGCTGAACCATCACAAGGATATGGATTAAAGACTTGAATATGTCTTCTGTTGGGGGGCATGACTCAATCCCCAACACTTTAGGAATGGTTCCCAATTTGTTATAGTCTAAGACCCAAACTCCTTAGAGGGCATCCAAAGTCCCCTGTCATTTGTCCCTGTTTCTCTCTCTGGCCTCGTTCCCACCCTCCCTCTGATGGAGCCCTGAGCTCCAGTCATCAGAGCTACTTGCACTCTCCTGAAAACACCTGGCACAGGTGCCATTGCATGCTGTTCCAGCTCCCTGGAAGGCTCTTTCCAACTAGTCCTCCTTCCTGACTGCATTGGAATGAGCCTTCTCCTGAGAAGCCCCCTCTGCCTCACAGGGGAGTTGGCCTTTCTCTGCCTTTGAGGTCCATGTTGTCAGACCTTCTCTGTTCCCTACTAGACTCTCAGCTCATTGACAGTGGGGCCTCTGCCTTACCCATCTCTATTATTACCATCTAGCACATGACCTGGTGTCGAGAAGCTTGGCTGAGGCTTGTTGAACGGTCTTCTCATGTGTATTATGGTAATACAGCCCTGTGGTGAGAATTTTACAAGCACGTTTCACTCCATCTGCAACATACCATTATTCTCTCATAGTTCTGGAGACCAGAAGTCTGAAATCAAGGTGTGGTCAGGGCCATGACCCTCTGAGAACTGTAGGGAGAATTCTCTCTGGCCTCTTCCAGCTTTGGGTGTTTCCTGGTCATCGTTGGCTTTCCGTGGCTGGCAATTGCAGCACTTCAGCCTCTGCTTCTGTGTTCTCCTGGTGATCTCCCCTGTGTCTGTTTGACTCTCCTCTCCCCTTCTTATAGGACACCAGTCATATTGACCTACTCCAGTATGACCTCATCTGTTTTAGTCTGCTAGGCTCCAAAATACAGATAACAAGAAATGGGTTGGCTTTTACTTTGGGAATTTATTAGTTTACAAGCTTACAGATCTGAGGCTGTGAAAGTGTCCAGATCAATGCACCATAAGGCGATGCTTTCTCCCTGAAGGCCAGCTCCTGATGATCCTGGACTCCTCTGTCACAGGGCAAAGCACATGATGGTGTCTGCTGGTCTCTCTCTTCTATCCTGGGTTTCCTTGCTTTCTTTCAGCTGCTTGCTTCCTTGGCTCTCTCTCTCTTCATCTGAATTTCATTCTCTTATATAGGACTCCAGTAAGAGGATTAAGACCCACCTTGGGCCATGCCTTAATCTCATCAAAAAGCCTTACTTAGAATAAGTTTATATTCACAGGAATGGATTAACTTTAAGAACATAATTTTCTGGAATCCATACAGCTTCAAACCATCACATCATCTTAACTCATTCCATCTGCAAATGACCTCCTGTCCAAATAAGATCCCCTTCTGAAGCACTAAGGGTTAGCACTTCAACATATCTTTCCTGGGGTCACAATTCAACCCATAACAGCACCCTGTGAGGTAGGTGTTGTTCTTTTCCTCTGTTTAACAGATGCACCATTTGAGGCTCAGAAAGGTTAAGTAACTTGTCTAAGGTTGCTTAGCTTGTAACTTTAGGAGCCAGGAATAACACCCAGGCATCAAAGCCTTTGGTCTCAACCACTTTAATGCATGGCTTTTTATCTCCTCCTTTCTGTTACAGGCCCCTCATCTTCTCCTGCATACAAGTTTTTTCTAGTTTTCTTTGCTGTCAAAAGCAAATATCATAAAATGTGTCAGCTTTTAACAGTGGGAATTTATTAGTTTACAAGCTACAGTGTAGAGGCTGAGAACAATGTCCAAATCAAGGCATCATTAGGCAATGCTTTCTTCCTGAAGACCAGCTGCTGGTGATCCTGGGCTCCTCTTCCACATGGCAAGACACATGGCGGCATCTGCTGGGCTCTCCCTTCTCTTCCATTGTTTTCAGCTTCTTGCTTCCATGGCTTTCTCTTTTTGTCATAATTTTATTCTCTTATAAAGGACTCCAGTAAGAAGGTTAAGACCCACCTTGAATGAGGTGGGTCACATCTTAAGTTAAGACCCTACTCACCAAAAGATCCTACTTAGAATAGGTCTGCAGAAATGGATTAACTTAAGAACATACTTTTCTGTGGTCCATACAGCTTCAAACCATCCCAAAAAGGTGGTCTTCAGGAAGCCCAAATGCAGGGAGTGACTGTGCTGTGTGCTGGCTTTCCTCAGCTTGCCATCCTCTTCTCCACTTCTTCCCTGCCATGACCCTCCATCCCTCTCTGCCCTGTACTGTGTCCTAGGACCTGACTTCTAGGGATTTGTCCTTTGCTTTCTGGCTTCCCAAGTGTTTGGTCCAGGGGAAGCACTAGAAACTAGGGGAGAGGTCAGGGTGGTTCTCTGCCCTGTGCCCTCCTGTCTGGATGTGCTTCTGGTAGTAACTGTGCACCCCTAGAACAGGGAACAGGGGTTAGCAAACTATTCTGTAAAGGCCCAGGTGGTAAATACTTTAAGCTTTGTGGCCCAGGAGACACAACCATGGATATCACAAAGGTACTTAGCTAACCATTTATAATGAGTAAACATTTAAATGTGTAAATACCACTCTTTGCTCATGGGCTATTAAAAAAAAACAAAAACAAAACAGGCAGGGGCCAAATTTGTCTCATGGGTTATAGTATGTGGCCGAGCACCGTTCTAGAGTCTAGAGCAGTGATTGTGAAACTTCAAGGTGCATTCGAATCACTTGGAGCAGTGCTAAAACACAGATTGCAGATCCTTTCCCCAGAGTTTCTGGTTCTGTAGATCTGTGGTGGGATCTGAGAATTTGCCTATTGTGATGGTTAGGCTAATGTGACAACTCGGCCAGGTAATTGTGCCCAGTTGTTTGGTCAATCAAGCACTGGGTTAATTGTAATACAAGAACATTTATGGGCTTTAGTCATCAGTGAGTTTACTGCATAGATGACTGATTACATCTGCCATCAACCTGGGAGATTCCCATCAACAATGAGTGTTTCATCTAATCAGTTGAATGCCTTAAAAGGGGAAGTGATTCCAGCATTCAGAGAGAATTTCCCAGCTTGTCTTTGGAAAGCCAATGTCTCCCAGAAACTCATCAAGGACCTTCATTGGACTTTCATCAGATCCCCTGATTTGCAGCCTCCCTGTGGAACCTGGACTTGTGCATCCCCACGGTCACGTGAAAGAATCTCATAAATCTCATACTATTTATAGATATCTCCTGTTGATTCTGTTTCCCCAAAGAACCCTGACTAATACACCCATCTACCCAGTTGTCAGGTGGTGCTGATGCTACTGGTCTGGGGACCACACTCTACGAGCCATCGGTGTAGAGGCAGCTCTTGTCAAGTGTTTCCTTTTCCATTACTCCAACCACCCTCACCCCGACCCTGCTGGGTTCCAGGGAGTCTGTTGCCTCCCTTTGTCCCTTAGGACCTGGGAGCTTCAGCATCTGTTGTTGGTTCTCTTAATGCTGCCCAAATCTCATTAATCGTCCCTTCCTTACGCTCTCTTCACTTGACCCCTTTGCATGTGCCATCTTTGTTGGCATCTTACTGAGACTGTATTTTCATCTTCCAAAAATATCTGGGAAAAGCATGTAGCTTGTGGGTATATCCCTTGGCAGAGAAGGTTTCATTGTTCATGTATTCTTGGCTTGATTGCACAAACATTGCTTAAGTATCCACTGTGGATTTGCTTCTATGGGAACTGGGGACCATTTTAGATGATGCATGAGACAGAGGCTGTGCTGAAATGGACATCTGTGCAATGCCATGGGTGTGCAAAAGCCACCCAACTCCACAGAGCAGGTTAGAGCAGACTCTCCAGAGGAGGTGACATCTGAGAGGAGTTGGAACGGAAAGCAGGCAGTCACCAGTGAGGGGCTGGTGGGTGCTTGGGGAGCAGAGCCTGCAAAGCCTAAATGGGTTGAGGCATCTGGGAGCCACTCGGCTTTGGTTCGACTGAAGAACCATGCATGTTTGTGGGCATGAGGGAGAGGGAAGCGTTTGGGAGAGGCAGGTAAAGCTAGGGAAGTGAGTAAGGGCCAGATCATAGGGCCCTGATTGTGTTGTGGATAAACATGGGAACACAGAAGGTTTTAAGCAGGCGAATGACAAAGTGTGATTTCTAAGTAGAAAGATCACTTCAGTGGTGAATGGTGAGAGTTGGACAGGGCAGAGGATGGTGGCAGGGCAAAGAGTGAGCCCTTCCAGGCTTTGGGTTGGTTTCCCACCAATTCTGGGCTGGGGCAGGACTGCGCCTTGGGGCAGTGATACAATGATCTCCTACCATGTCCCCGGCAAACTTATAAGAAGTAAATGCCTGTGTTGACGATATTGCTTCCTTCCGCTAGGAGGCAGGCTGTATTCTTACTGACCTCCATGATGTCTTCATTTCAAAACTTAAAAATATCAATGAAACAAATCCTTTCAAAGAGCTACCACGTAAGGAAACCCTTGCAGCTCAAAGCCTCTGTTTCCTGTGAAATAAACACTTCTCTGAAACATTTACCCAACATCTCAGAGAGCTCCCACCAACAGTTCTACCTTTTTGGAAAGGTCAGATTTT
Source organism: Tolypeutes matacus (assembly GCA_026826555.1). NCBI lineage: Eukaryota > Metazoa > Chordata > Mammalia > Cingulata > Chlamyphoridae > Tolypeutes > Tolypeutes matacus. The sequence continues at coordinate 2,582,897 of JAKSZT010053840.1, forward strand.
TAAAAAGCTAATTGTTACCCTTAAGAAAAATACAAAACAAACTGCACTGCTGCATATTCAATAAGTGTTTGGCACAGCATTTCCCAGAAGCACAATTCCTGATGATTTGATTTAAACAAAGAAAAGTCTCTAAATAAAGAGCCCTTGGCAAATTCTTTCTTGAGGAAACCAAGTGTTTTGTCTTTGGTTTAAGGAGTATTATAATACTTCGGAAAGGTTCTATTGTCAAACACAACCAACCAGCAAATAATGTGACTCTGACTAAATCCCAGGATCTTTGCCCTGTGGTAGCCAAAGCATAGAGGAATTTGAGATTTCCCTGTCAGCTCTCTCCTCTTGGAAGTCCACCATCTCTCTTTGCGTCTCTTCCATTCCCAATACTCGACAGTTGTCCTCTCTGAAGGCGATTTCTGAGTCTGTCTCCCTCTGTCTCCCTCCCCATGCCCCAGGCCCACGTGGCTGGCTGAAGCACTCACCCTTGGATGCCCTATAGTCACCCCCAGCACAATTTCTCCAGGCCCCATTGGTTCTCTCTTTCCCTTCACTGAGCTAGTGCCACCCTTGACTCCTCCCTATACTGGGCTCTTCCCTCCTCCCAGTGCTCAACCCACCTCCAGCTTGAACTCTCCAGTTATTTGCTCCTTGTTTGTTATCCACCTAGGCCCTTGTTCCCCTGGTTGCCAAGTCTCATTGATTGCTGCCTCACGGTATATCTGTGGACTCTTGCCAGAACCTCACTACAAGAGCCCTGCAATAACTTCCCAACTGTCTTTGCTGTTCATCCATTTTACCCATTGATGCAAGATACACCTTCCTGGAGACCCACTGTGATCCTGTAAATCCTATTTTCTATGGGATGAAACCCGGAGCTTCAGGCTTTGGTACTGTCCCGCCATAATCTCTTACTTCCTTTTCTTTTCAATAACCTTCATCACCTTGAAATAGCTGATCTTATTTTTGGAGCCTGCCGCTCACCTCTCTCCCCTCTGCCTTCCCATGCCTGAACACCCTCTGCACTCTATGCAGTGGGTTCTGCCTCCTACAAGTCTCAGCTTGAATTCCCCATCCTCCAGGAAGTCCTCCCAGGTCACCCTGGACTGTGTCCCTTGGATGTCATTTCTCACATGCTCCTGCACATTATAACTATTTGTTAATCCTGTTGGATTGTAGTTCATTTATCTTGTAACCACACAGGTAAACTTTCTGATCCTTTGTTTTTTAATCTGTAGAGTGAGAAGACTCCTTCCTCCAAAATAGGAGTTTGGGGAGTATTAAATGACATAAACATAAAGCTCATAGCAGACTTATCTGGAAAATAGTAGGAAACACACAATCATTGTCTATAGTAGGTGCTATTATTTTTAAAGGAAGAAAAGGAGGGAGGGAAGAAAGAAAGAAGGGAGGGAGGAAGGAAAGGGAAGTGTTTGTAGAAATTCTACCCTAGATGTTCCCGAGAGCATTGCCATTTGCTGAATATCTTCTGTCCCACTCCCACCCCACATCCCTGCTCACACGTCACCACCCACTGGGATAGCCTCTTTGGAGGAAGCCAGCAGGCCCTTCTACTGTCCAACTCCAGTTATGCTGGGCCAATGGGATGTGCTAGGAGGAGAGGGAAAGGGATACATTTTCTTCCTGGCCATTTCCTTTCATGGTTGCCCAGGCAGGCTGGGTCCCTGCTGATGCACCTTGTCTTCTTTCTTCTTGGTCAGGTGATTTTTCCTTACTGTCACTCCTTCAGGTTGAGGATGCCATTGGTTCCTGGTTGTTACTCACCCAGGGTACTTGTGGATTCCCTGTGTCCTGACCACAATATTGCAGTCCTGTTCGAACCTCTCCTAAAATGATCTCAAATTGAGTTTTCATTCCATGATCCTGATCGATACACGTTATGCCAGCCTGGTGGACCTGATCTTCAGAAAGACTCTGTTGAGCAGAAGAACACATATTGATATGATTCCAGTCCCATGAAGTTCAAGAACAGGCAAAACTCATCAGTGGTGTTTTAGATGGAATCACACCCTCACAAAGATATGTTCATGTCCTAACCTGGCCTGTGGGTGTGGACTCCTTTGTAAACAGGATCTTTGAAGATGCCGTGAGCTAAGCTGAGGCCAGGCTGAATCAGGGTCAGTCTCCATCCCTTATAAATGGAGTCCTCAGAAGCAGAGGGAATTTAGACAGTGAGGAGGAAATGACAAATGGAGGAAGAGAGACGGCTATTTGATAGAGGCAGAGACTGAGTTATGGATTGTTGGCCAGGCCCCACCAGAACGCTACAGGCTTCAGAGAAAACATGGCCCTGCCAGCACCTTGATTTTGAACTTCTAGCCTCCAAAACTATGAGACAATAAATTCCTTTTGTCTAAGCCAACAGGTTTGTGGTATTTGTTATTTGTAAGAAATCCTGACAAACTGAGACAGTAGGTGATAGAAATCAGAGCAGGGATTGTTTGGTTTTGGGTGTGTGGTGGTGGTGGGGATTGGCATGAAGGAACTTTCTGAGGTTTTGGAAATGTTCTGCATCATGGTCAGGGTGGTGGTTCCATGAGATATACAAAGTCAAAACTCAGTGAAGAAGTCATACATACATTTTAGTCTACGTAAATGATAACCCAATCAAAAATAAATGGATAGGATTACCAAGGAAAGCAATTATCTTGGAGTCCAGTTATCAAAATTTTAAACACAAGTTTATGATATGGAATAAAAAAGATTGTTCCTCAATGTGTTCATCAAAAGCCCATGCTCCAAAGAAGACTGTCTTGAACCTCTAACCTTAGATGTATTTGTGCAGTTTTTCTCCAGCCCGGCACTCTTTCCATCCCCTCTGCATCACACAACTGTATATTATGCTTTATCTCAAAATCGTTGTATATTCTGGTGGCACCCAGTACCTGGAATGCCTTATCAAAGAGAATAGAAGATTCCTAGAAACAGGAATCATTCTGAGCTCAGAATAGTTCCTCAAAGCTTAAAACCAAAAGTCAGCCGTTTCATCAACATTTCATAAACATTGAACAAATTCTTATTATGAACTCAGCAGTGAGCTCCTACTAGTAGTCCCTTTTCTTTCTTTTAAAAATCATTTCATAAACTCACACCTCTTCTTGCCCCTTGGAGATCTGGAGAAATCTGACTCAACAACTGTCCTCCACCCAAACCCTAGGTTCATGGCTTGTGAAGTACTGAGTGAATCCATACTTCTCTGATTTTTCTGGCCTGGTTTCCCCATAAGGGTCTCTGGGTCTACCCCTACAGCTCTGCCTGCCATCTCAATAACACCCCCACATGCTAACCTGGGCTCATGGGTCTGCTGTTTAGATGATGGCTGTGAAAAGAGAAACTCTACTCCTGCTAAGCATTGTGTGTGTTGTGTGACTTTAGGAAAGGTGTTGGGCTGTCACAGTGGAGGGACATCATTACATATTGCCAGCCTCCTTTGTGCTCTCTGCTTGCCTGCTCACCAGCTTGGCTTTCCTTAAGTTGGATCTCTGTCCCCAAGCAGTCATTTGGGAAGTACAATGGGTCCCCCACCCCACTGTTTTTACCACAGTTCCCTATTTCCCCACCTTTCCTGAGTTTTTTTTTTTTTTTTTCAGGGACCAACTGAGTTAGGCCATCTTGCCTTTCATAGAATTTCCTGAAATCCTAGTAAATATTTTTTCCCCATCTTGTGACATCTGACAGGAAAGTATTTCAATGCTTTGTGAATGACACCAAATGCAAATAGTCTTTCCAGAGGACAGATGTTTCCATGACTCAGCCTGGATATGAACGTCTTGAGGGGTACAGGTCTTTTCAACCTCCCCTCCTTCCCCTCCCCTTCCTTCCTCTTCCCTTCCTCTCTTCCTCTCCTTCCCCTCTTATACCGACTCTTCTTCATTCTCCAATCTGTTTCTGGATGCCCCATGTAGAATTCTTTTTGGTGAGATTTGCCCCAAGATGTCCATCAAGAGCTGCAGGCAAAAACAAATGGGAATGCAACTTCACTTCACAAAGTCTTGGGCACCATTTTGTATTTTCTTGAATCTCATCCACATGCACATACTTGGGCTCTTCAGGTGCCACAGCGGTGGCTGGCTGGGCAGTCACGTGTGTATAACTCATGTACATGAGTGTAGTATCTATCCAGAGCCTCTGGATTGTTCTGATGATCTTTTAGGCTGGAATTGGGGGACCTCATGATCCCCTCTCTGGAGGACTTGCCAACTGGGTGTGTAGCCTCCCTCATAAGCCCTGACTCTGAGAATCTGAGCTTAAGCTTCAGGACCCTCTGTGAGGTCTGTTTCCTGAAGGTAGCAGGTGGCTCCTGCCTTCTGTTTCTTCCCCTCAGCCTTCTGGTATAGGCTCAGTTCCTCTAGCTGTCTTGGCTCTTTGGTGTTTCTTGTTAGCTTGCTCTAGTGGGACCTGGTCTGCCAAATTGCAATCCAGAGGGCCTTGGCAATACTGCTTTCTGCAAAAAAAAAAAAAAAAACTGGACTACTTCCTGTTGGTGAGCACTCAGAAGCCTGACCCATGGATCATGGCGCTGCCCACATTCCTGCGTGTCTGTTGAATGCTGTCAGATATTCTGCCCTGGAGACAGTGAGATCCATGACTTTTGACCTTGTATAATCTAATTCTGGACTGCAATTTTTCTGCTAATCACCATTGCTTCTCCGCATCTGAGGCCTGCCTCCCTTGGCACATTTCAGTGCCACATTCTGACAGCATTGCGAAATCCTCCTCTTCAATTCTGGCACTGTCTCCCTGCAGGTACCCTGTTTTGGATAGCCTCCATGTAGTTGGGAACAGTGGATCCCAGGCTGGCTTGAGTCTGTCCCAGAAGGTGGAGCAGAGAAATGCCCTTTCTCAGTGCTCTCCACTGGGCTGTCTCCTTTCAGGATGCTGAGTATCACCAGAAGTTGCATTAACCACAAGTTTCCAGGGCTTCCTTTGGAGGTTAGTCGATGAGTTTATTTCTTGTACCTCCTTGCCTTATTCTCGCTAGCCTGCCTTCGTTGGGCCTCTGCTCTCTAACACTTTCATGGTGAGCTCAGGACTATGTCTACCTCTGTTCCCTGACTCCAGCATCAACACCTCCCATGCAGAACAGTCATCTCTCTTCCCAGATTGGCAATCTGGAAGCAGGTGCTCCCTGGCTCAATTCTGGGGTGATAATTCCAGCTATGAGGCATTGGGGTCCAGTTTCTCAGGTTTAAGATCCTAGAGCAGTACCCCAGTGTCACTCAGATGTCACTGGGGACTGCTTTGGTTCCTGAATATGGAGATAAAGGTGACTCAGATCTTCAATTTCATGGACTGTGTGAGTCCAGGGTTCTCCACACTCTTCCTGTGAATGCCAAACTTGAATCCCCACAGTCCCCATGTGGACCAACCATCTCAACATATTCCTTTGCCAACTTGGATGTCAGTCTTTGTCCTTTCACAGGTTTCCTCTAAAATTTGACTCCAACCCAGCTTCTGTTCTGAACTTTGGTGTTGTTTGTTTTGTTTCCTATTTTTGTTTGGGGCTCATTATAGCCCCTCAAACCCAGTCAGCTTTCCTTATTCTTTCTCCCCGAGTTTTGATAAATACACTGCTCTTTCGTCCCTTAGATATTTATTTAAGTTAGACTTTGCAGCAGTCAAAGATATTATTTCAGACTCAATCGTCAGTTATATTCCCAGTATGGAATAGATTTGAGTTGACGAGCGAGGAGGTTGGTGATGATTATTTAACAGCATTTGGCTTAACAGATGTAGTCTAGTTGCGGATAAGTGAGAAAAATGAGAGCTAAATAGCTTATGTGCACATTTACATGTGTTTCCACAAGAAGCACGTTGTTGCCTTTTTAATTTTTTTTTACTCCTCAAACTTCCTTTCTATTAAAATAATTGCTTTCCTATTGTTAAGTATTCACTGCATTCATATTGTAAACAAGATTTATAATAGCCATTAAATAAATATAAGTAGAAATTGTAAGTGGTAGTTTGCCTAATTCAAATTCCCAGCTTTTAAAAATCACCACTTAATACAATTCTGGCTTTACCACTGAAGCATCCATAGATTTCACATGTATTTCTTATTCTTGGCATCAGCCTGCCTTCTTTACAATGTTGTTTCCAAAGATTCAGTGTTTGCAGAAGTCTGGACATAGAAATGTCTGTACAAACACCTTTTAACTAGCTGCATAACAAATATAGCAATTGTAGTAATAATGGAAACATTAATAAAAGCATCACTTTTTTTCTATAAAACTTTATTAGAGAAGTTGTGGGTTTACGGAACAATCATGCATAAAATACAAGATTCCCATATACTACCCACCACAACACCTTGCATTGGTGTGGAACACTTATTACAATTGATCATAGTACATTTTTATAATTGTAATTAAAGTCCATGGTTTAAGGTAGGGTTCACTGTTTGTATAATGTAGTGCCATGGATTAATATATATTTTTTATTTTACCATATATATAATCTAACATTTTCCCTTTTAATCATATTCTGATATGTATTTCAGTGCAGTTAATTGCATTCACAATATTGTGCTACCATCATCATGATTCATTACCAAAACATTCCCATCATTTCAAATAGAAGCCATGTACATTTTTTGAATATATATATATTTTTAAAAAGATACTTAGATTACATAAATATTACATAAAAATATAGGGGATTTCCATATGCCCCACTCCCTACATCTCCCACATTTTCCCACATTAACATCATCCTTCATTAGTGGGATACATTCGGTAGAACAGATGAAAACATTTTGGAGCTTTGCCACTAAGCATGGATTATAGTTTATCCTGTAATTTACACCCTCTCCCACTCAATTTTGTAGGTTATGGCAGGATACATAATGGCCTGTATCTGTTGTTGTAATGTCTTTCAGGACAATTTCCAAGTCCTGAAAATGCCCTTATATTACATTTATTTTTCCCTCTCTTTGTCCTCAGAACCTTCAGTGGCCTCTGTCTCCACATCAGTGATATAATTTCTTCCATTAATAGCATCACTTTTGCCTCCTCAACCCTTTTCATGAGACCTAGACTCAAACATCTGCAGGAGATTTCTGTTGTTTCTCTAGCCAACAGAGCATTCCCTCTGGAGTTTTATGGTTAGACAACATGGTGTCCCACCACAATTTTAAATCACACTCTACTCTTGCTTAACGGTGTATTTCCTCCTTTATTGCCCTTTACCTATAGATGTATTTTAAAAACATAAGAAGCCCATATCATTTTGTCTTCTTTTTTATTCACTTATCTGAAACACATTTCAATATCGGTTCTCTAGAGTCTTCATAAATGTAATCCTTAAGGTCCATTCGATAATCCAGCATTTTCTCTGCATCTTCAACCATCAGAACGTTTGTTTCCCTCTGACATCTACAAATGCATTTGCACAAAAAAACCTGTTTTAGCATATGGTTTTAGATAGCCCTACCTGGCTCTGATTCCTGACTGCTCCTTTCTGGTTCAATGATGGGGCAGGTTACTCGTTGCCGCAGTGTTCTTACCTATAGAAGGCTGACAATTATAGCCCTACCTCACAGGAACTTTGTGAGGGATGAATGTATTATTATACGAAAAGCACAAAGTAAGTCCTCATAAATGCTGTCTATTATTTTCTCGTTCTTGTTTTTATCTTGGCAAACATCAACATCAGAAACCATCATCTAGTTCTCCAGGCTGCTTGTATGTCTGCTTAGGTTTTGCAGCACATGCCCTTGATTCTTTTCGCTCTGCACAGTTAACTTGTGGAGAATCCCCTGGAAATTCTCTAATCCTCAACTTAAATGCTTTTCCCGATAGAGTAAAATAAAGTGGCTTTGTGTGGAGGCCAGCTGGTCATCTTGCATTAATTAAAGAAGGAACAATAGCGTTCCCTAAGAAAGCAGCTGGTGTTGTTTGAAAATTTAGGTGAAAAGTGCTTTGTAGAATATGCTTTGTATGACAAGCAATTTTATTTCTTCACAGGTAGATGCAGACCAGGGATAACTAAGAAAGAAAGTAACATAAGGAGCTCTGTGGAATCACATTGTCCAGAAACCAACCCAGCTGACTTTTTGAAAGTCTTGGACTTCAACTACTTTACTACTAGTCAGTACCACTATAGCTAGCTGTCTTACTTACTAGTCTCAAAACCCATTATGACGTTTGGCAAGTTGAGTTTCATTTCTCTGTGTCTGAATCTCTCATTCGTCAGATGGTGAGAAAGAGTCCCTACTGAACTTCGCAGGGATGTAAAGCACTTTGAAATATAAATATAGTTATAGATGCATAAATAAAAGAAACTATAAAATACTATGCAAAAATCCCATTACAACATGTATTTCCTTGAAAGGAGAGAAAGATCCAGAGATTATTTGATTCACATTTTCAGGGAAGTTATCTTTCAATTAAAATTGCATGGCAGTCCTTGTGAATGAAGAGAGGTCTATTTAGACGTAGGTTTCAGGCACAAGACAGAGGGACCCCTGTTTAGGGGTCTGTCTTTTCTTTTCTGAGATGCTTTTACTTTTCAAAGACCACCTATATGAGCAGGTGAGAAGGCCAAAGTCAGACTCAAAGCCTGTGTGCTGGCAAGGCTTTTCCTTTTAGCGAATTCCCTTTCAAATCTACAAAGACAGAGTATTGTGTGGTAGAAAGTAGAGTGGATTTAAAATGAGAAGGCCTGTGTTTGCCTTTTATTCTCTTGGGTAATGCTGGGCAAACCAATGAATTCTCTCTACCACCTTGCTCTTTTATCTTCATGCTGATTTCCTATGGAGTGTACTGCATGTCTGAATTATCAAGACGTTGAGCCAGTTCTATTCTTTGTATCATCAGATATCAAATATAACCATTTTTTTTTTTGTTATAGCCATGTAACTATAACAACTATAAACATAACCTTTGTAGCTAGATATTCTGCTATCTAGTACTTTCTTGGAATCAGAGAGATAAATTTTGGTTCAATCTTAGAGATTATCAGGTCTCTGAGATTTTCTTTGCCCATTAATTCCATATTAAGATTTAATTAGAGAAAAAAACCAGGATATTTATTAAAGTAGAAGTTTCTATTGAAGACTTAAGAAATTATGCATTTTAAAGAAAAAAGTATACTAAAAAATTCCAAGCCATATATGCAAAGACTTTTTTCCTAGATTTTAATATCCGTGGCCATCCCATGCCTGCATTCTGACAGTTGTTGTGCAAAATAAAAATTCAGGATAGTATATGGAATTTTAAAAAATGTTGCTGATAAACAAAATGTTTTGATAATGTATTTTAAAATAATCAAATATTGGATTAAACAGAATTTGTACTTAGAGTTTCTCTTCCTTTTTAAAAAAGTACATGAGAGTGACATCATCAAGGTTGTGGCATAAGACTCCTTGGGAAAATTTATCCTTAAAGACAACTAAATAAAAGAACTGATTCAACTCGTTTAGAAATTTTAAGGACAACAGAAACTGGAGAAAGAATCCACAAATGCTGAGTTGTAGGGAAAAGAAACCTACCAGTAAACACAGTAGGAGAGAGGCACAGACTTGCCAGTCCAGACCCTTGCTTGGACCCATGCAGTTTAAAAGACACATAGTGACAGCATTCAGGCCAGGGCACCTTTTTCATGGTTGCTGACCACAGAACCCCCTGGGGCAATTACTTAGAATCCTACCTATATTCAGGCACAGGGGCCTAGAGCCACACAGATCCATGGCAGGAATGGCATGCATATACATACAAAGCGGTCCCCCCAAAACAGACTGACCCACAGTAGAGCTGTAGGCAAGTTGTGCATAGTCCCAGCTCACTCCCTAATTGCTGGAGCATGTAAACAAACAAAAAAAATTGGGTGATTTTGAACACTGACCTTATCTAGCTCCATGGATCAGGATCCCCTAAATGTGGAAGTTACTAGAAGCAGAAAAGCCACACTGTAAGGGGAAACTGAACTGCTGTGGTCAGTGTGGACTCAGTGATGAAAGCTGGAGTGAAAGGGCAGCCCAGAGCATGGGAGAGAAGTTGAACAAATCATAGCTGCTGGGGAAGAAAATTTGTAGAAAAACAAAGAAAACAGGAAGAACAGAAGAAAGGAAATCCTCTCCTGGAAGGGAAACAGTCTCACATAATAGGGTAAAGTTAATATGCATGCCCAGGACAGGGCACAGGCAAGGAAGACCCGAGAAAATTTCAAAATAATCAATGCCCAGATATCAAAAAAGATCAGAGTATGGTGTATGGGAACCCTGTATTTTATGCATGGTTTTTCTGTTAACTTACAACTTCTCTTAAAAAAAAAATCACAACCCATACAAAGATAAAGGAGCAGATGCTCATTCAAAGGTACAAATTAAATCAACAGAGGAAACACAGACATTGAAACAGCCAATCAAAGATATTCAGTCAAACCTCCTAAATCATTTCAAGGAGCTAAAGGAAAATAATGAGAGAAACAAATTGAATATCAGTAGAGAATTAAGGATAGAAAGATGATGGATGGACAAAAGAATTAGAAGGTTTTACAAGGAGCATAACAGGCTATGCGAATGACATACACATTAATGGAGATTTAAAATATATCAGAGATATTCACCATTGTATTTTTTTATTTTCAATTTCCAAGGCTTATTGAATATTTGTTGGAACGTGATCAAAGCAAAATAACCGAAAATATAAAAATCTATCTTTTTAAAGATAAATGTAGAAACAGGCAATGGTCAGACCATATAGGATAATAAAGCTTGACCTAGTCCAAGAAGTGAAACCACAACCTTTGCAGCAATTGACCCAGAATGGTCAGGACTTGGTCAATAACTGCCAGATTCCCCATTATTTTGTCTCCTTTTCAAATTCAGGACTAACCAGAAATGAGCTAAATATGCTTTCCAAACCAATCACATAGGATGCCCCACTTCTAGTTAGCACACCTCCACTTCCCTATGCCAACATCCTCCAATCAGAGCTTACCTGAAGTCTTTCCATTTTTCCACTCTTCTTGCCTTTGATTCTCTGCCAAACTCAAGTGATGGTGGCTGACTTGCTTGGTATAACAAACTGAATAAACAGGCCCTGCTTCTTCTTATTTGGGAGATCTTCATTTATTTCCACATTTTCCCTGAAAGACCTACTAAGATGTGGTCTGTATTACCCAATATGGCAGACCCTAGCCTCTAACCAAGTGCAGTACACCTGGACGCCCCTTGTGTCTTGCTGCTTGCAATTTGTTGAGTCCATGTAGATGTGGTAAGCCTGAACTCCACTATTTGTGTTGAGTTATTCTTAGTTTGATATAGAGATTTCGTTATTGATTCCTATTTGTCAGCATCATTGGTAGAATCAGGGCATTCCTTTTCATCCTTCTTTGCTCTCCTTTGTGTTCCCATTTTGTGCTGTGCTGTCTAAAAGTGTGTTTGTCATAGGATGGAGAGCATAAGCATAGGCCCTGTAAGCAGTTGTTTGAGCTGGCCTTACAAATTAGTGAGTTTGCCATTATCACTAGACTGGCATCATTTGGACAAACTTTGCTCTGGGTGACTAATCAGACTGGGTGAGGTTCTCTGTCTCAATTTCTTGTCCTAAGAGCTTGGCTTTGATCCAGAGATAATATTCTCTCTCCTTTGTTGCCTGCTGGGTGGGGGGCAGATTGACAGATCTGCGTTCAGAGATAGTTAGCTCTCTTATTTGGGAACCCAAGACATGAGATCCACAAACATCACATTTCTACCAAACTTTTCCAGATATCATGGGGTTGTTTAAATCCAAATACTCTCCTCCTCTAAGAAAAAATCATTCTTCTCATTCTTGTGCCCATCTCTCTAGATGGCATAACTTTGCCAAGGATGATTTGAACTTCAGTGGCCACGGTGGGGAAGATCTGACTTGAACAAACTTGTACATTTGAAGGGTGCCTTAGAAAAGAAAGGGAATATGATTTCTTCCAATAGGCAGTATGTTTTATGGCATGCAGAAGCCTCCAATCAAAATTCTGATTAAAAAATTGCTTCAATGAGAGTTTATAGCATGTATGTGTTCCCACAATTTAAAAAAAAGAAAGAGGAACAAAAGAGACAGTAAACTTTAAATGCAATACATGATCCTGGATCAAACTGACATTATTGGACATAAGAAAAAATTAGACTATAGACTGTAAGCTTTATATCAATGTTGAATTTCTTGAACTTAATAACTGTATTTAAGGTGGTTACATAAGTGAATATGCTTGTTCTTAGGAAATGTATGTGGAAAGTAATGGATGTTCAAGGAGCATGATGCATACAACCTACATCCAAGAAGGTTGGGAAGGAATGAGATCCTTAAAATTGGAATGGGGCATATAGGCAAATATTGAGGTAACTGGGAACGTCTCTTAATTCTGTTTAGTGTTCTTTGCCAATAGGAGCAACCTTTCCACTCCTATCTGAGGAAGTTAATTTTCTTTGCCTGAGGAACATGTAATGGCCTCCCCAGAGGTAACTGCCTTGTAAGACATGGCTGATTCTCTTTAGGACCTACCACCTCTCTTTGTTTCTACATCCATAACTAGACTCAAGTCCCAAAGGCCACAAAAGGTGGGGTACAATGTGTGACCCATGAGGATATATGCTACACTCCAAAAGAACTACATGGATTTTCCAATTAGTACAGACAGAAGTCTGGGAATATGTGTGGGAATGGATATTAAGGGTGTAGGTTAATGATGGAAGAAACATAAAGTTGGATCAGGCAGAAGTTTTTGATATGGAGCCATTAAACAGAGATTCTGGATTCAAGTTTGTAGCTTGAGGGTTTAGAAAGGGCTCTAACAGTCTGTATGGTTGGTTGGCTGGAACATGGACAAGAGGTGGCCTAGAATAAATGAATCCTGCCATTACTTTGCCCCTACCAGAAGAAGGGGGATTTTCCGTACCTCACTCGTATTTCTTAGAGGATGCCATTGAGAACACTTACCCAACATTAGATCATGGTGGACCTAACAGGGTGCATCATTCCTCAAAATTAACTGGAGGTTATCAAGCAGATTGTGCTATCACCAATTTAAACTCTCCTTTAGAAGATAGCCCAGATGCCAGGACTTATTGCACTGGGTAGAGGTTGTCAATTTGACCAAAGACCAAAAAGTAGTACATGACTTTGAGATGCTTTGGAAATAAAAGGCATTTCCCACTTCTGCTGGACTCCCCATCAGAAATGGCCATCAGGCTAAAGAACTTTTAGATATACTCCTACTTTATAGAAAGCTTGCTATTATAAAGGTTGAGGCCCATGAAAAATGAGATAACACGGAAATTAAAGGAATGCTTTAGCAGATAATTATGTTAAATGAGCAGCCTTAACTAAGGCTATGAGCTCAACTAACCTTCAATGGAGTCAAAGAGGCCATTATAAAATATCAACAATTAGCCCCTGATTCTGAAAAGGAAGAATGGAAAAATTGGTTGCACCTGTCACTCAGATAATCTCTGGTACTCCCAGCATGAACCCTTGGGGGTACCAGATGATTTCAAAAGGATATTAGCTAAATTTCTCCGTGAAATTACTCATCATGAAAAATTGGTTACTACCTTAATTTAACATTGGTGTGTAAACTTTACAAAGAGAGCTGAGGTTATTTTCAGGTCATGTGTAATATGTAACAAGATAATCCTAGGAACACTCTAAAGGTGGGACATGGCCAGGAACCAAAACCTCAAGGGCATTTTGAACACCTTCAGATGGATTTTATCCAGTTTACACCTTCCATGGTATTTGAATATGCTTCAGTTATCCTGTGTCTATTTCCAGGATGGGTTATAGCATTACCTTATCAAAAAGCTCCAACTCTTACAATAGCTAAAGAACTATTTCCTTTTGTATTTCCAACCTGGAACATACCAACTTTTATATCAAGTGACTGAGAAATACTCTTTATGGGAATTATTATAGAAGAACCCTGTGAGGCATTACCTCTTATTAAAAAACTACACTGCTCATACCATACATGATTTTCTGAAAAGATTGAGGTTTAAATTAAAATTGGCAAGACTTTCAGAAAACCTTGAGCTCCCCTGGTCAAAGCTACTACTAGCAAGTCTTAGGACCATGCAGTCCACTCCCTCAGGGACACATCGGGAATCCCATCTGAATCGGTAACTGGAAGTCTCATGCATTTAGAAGTTTCATTTCCAATACTAGTCTTTGTCTTGTTGCATGCAGACATGGGAAAATATTGCAATGAACTCATGCACTATATCCAGGCCTAGCACCAACACATTAAGGCTGTTTTCCCATATTATCTTCCTAAACAGTCTCTTCATGATTGTTAAACAGGAGATTTCATCTATTACACAGGAATTTCCCAAGTCAGTCTTTCCCAAATTGCCCTGAGAGGGGACCAGGGAGGGGTCAGGAAGGGCACCAGGAGCTTCTTCCATAGCTCCCCAATGCTGTGTTCTTGACTTTCCCTGCCTGGGCAATGCAGCCCCGCAACTGTCCTCCACAGCTCTGAGGAGGTGTGCCATCTTTAGGTCTCTTTGGCTGCTTTTGTCCTGGCTGCTCAGAGTCGGAACCCCAGCAATCTGAAGTAGCTAACCAAAAATTGGTGATCAGCCTTCCACCCCACCCCCATTCTTTGGATTATGGGGAAGTGGATTTTTTCCTCCCTTTCTGGCACCAGCAAGCCTTGCCAGGAACCAGATACCACTGTGGCCTACAGGAGGTTGGGGGTAACTGCTGCTTTGAGAGAGAGCAGTTTGCTGGTATGTGATGGTTAGGCTAATGTGTCAACTTGGCCAGGTAATTGTGTCCAGGTGTTAGGTCCAGCAAGCACTGGGCTAATTGTAATACAAGAGCATTTATGGACTTCGATCACCAGTGAGTTTACTGCATGGATGGCTGATTACATCTGCATCAATCAGGGAGACTGCATCAGCAATGGGTGATGCTTTTATCCAATCAGTTGAATGCCTTAAAAGGGGAAGTGATTTCAACATTCAGAGAGAATTTCCCAGCTCGTCTTTGGACAGCCAACTTCTCCCAGAAACTCATCAAGGACCTGTCATCGGATTTTCATCGGAACCCCTGGTTTGCAGCCTGCCTGTGGAACCTGGACTTGTGCATCCCCACGGTCACGTGAGAAACTCTTATGAAATCTTATATTATTGATGGATCTCTCCTATTGATTCTGTTTCCTGAGGTAACCCTGGTTAATACATGGTTTTTATCATAATTTACCAGTCTCTTCCTCCTGGCTTTTCCCTGGATGCTATACAGTGTTCTACTGGATGCCAGAGTTGTGAAATAGTGGATTCAGGCACTTCCTGCCTGTTCATAGTTCTGGTGGAGGGACTGACTCCTGGAGCTTCCTACTCTGCCATCATCCCACAGTTCCACCCTCTTAAAATTTTAATCCTAAAATCCTCAGCATCTTGTAAAATAAGATGGGGTGTTAAGTGGAATAGCCATTTATTTTACTTATTTCAGCAATACATTTTTTGCAAATTTTTTCTCATATTCTGTAAAAATGGAGCACTTTCAACAGAGTAGTTTGAAGATAAAATAATTTTGAATTAACATTCAGTCAACAAACTTAAATGCAATAACATTCTCTCTATATTTTCACATCCAGCTTATTCTCCTGCTCTGGACTCCCCAGGCATGCTCTTTCACCCCTCGTGAACTAATTTGTCAATTAATTGTATCCTTCTCTAATTCTAATTATTTATGTGTTATGCACTTTGTGCATGTGTTATGAATTCCTTTCTCTAGCCGATTAGAGGGACATGATGGCCTAATGTGTGACCTTGTGTGCCAGTCACAACTAGGCTTGAATCCCATTTCGGGCACTTACTAGCTGTCTTATCTTGACAACTTGTTGGCTCTGAATCCCCATTTCCTCCTGTATTAAAAGGATGATGTTGGTATGCACATCATGTTCTCATTTTTGTAAGGATTAAATGAAATTATGCAGAGCAGAAGGGAGAGGCTCTGCTTGACTTCTATTATGTTCCTGACACCGTACTACATGCAGGTGCTCAAACAATGTTAGCTCCTCACCCTCAACTAAGACCATTATGCTTTCTGAATCAAGCAACTCTTTCTTCTTTGTAAATGCCATACCTCTATAAGAAATGATTTTGAGAATAGGAGCTTAATATAGGCTGAATGTTTGAGTGAACCACTGCTCAATGCTTAGAATGAATATAGAATTGAAGAATGCTTTCTGGGTCAAGGAACTTAGAAAGGGAATGGAGCCAATAAAATGTAAATGTCATGGGGAACACATGGGAGATGAGAAACTTCTTGTGCAGGTGAAATGCAATAGTTGTTGTGTGCTGAGGAGAGATCTCAAAACTATTATTGCATTAAAATGCATCATCTCCGCTGGCTCCTTTCTGCCAGGTGGCAGAGTTGTAAAAGTGTTGTGCATTATTTCCCACTGAATCATGATGGAAATGTTTTGGACTTGCACATGAAAACTTAAAAGGATTCATCATGGTTTATTCCATTACAATAAACACCAAAGAAAGTAATAATGGTGTACCATTTATTAGGTACTATTGTCAGCCTTTTTATATGTTGGACAGAATCTCCACAGGCTTGCTATTGGTATATAGGCCATCAAACCTTTACACAATAATGTTTAGCTGTATCTGAAATAGTGTGGTCTTCTTAAATCTTCTCTAAGAGAAAGGGCCTCTGGGATTCTCTTTTTTAGAACGAATGACAATGAATCTATAAATTCTTGTTGCTTGCATGTGATTCATGAGGCTCCGACCTGGTCATGTATGAAGGGCGTGTGGATGTAAGCAGGCATGTGAGTTCCAGGTACCTCAAATCAACAAATCAACTAAAGGGAAAGCTGGAATACAAGGTACCAAATGGCAGAAATATGAACTGAACTTCATTGTTGGGTTTTATTTTTGTTTATTCTGAGTCTCAAACCAAATTTATTTTCCAGCTAACTCCTCAACAAACCCAGCATTAATGAATTGAAAAGGAATACATATGGCATGTTAAAATGTTCCCCAAATGAACCTGAAATGAACGTGTATTTTTATTACATTTAACTGACTGTCACTGATTTTCTCCCTCCCCTGTTTCTCTTTCCTTCCCTCTCTCCATCTCTCCCTCTCTCCCTTCCTTCCTTTCTTGTTTCCTCCATCACTCATTCTCTCTCCCTCTTTGTTTTATTTTTTCCTTTCTCCAATTTGAGATACACTTTCCACTTGTGGAATGAATAGCTGTATCATAAAACACAATCGTCCTCAGGCAGAAAGAAATTTCAGGATGTCGTCAGATCTGTGCCTATAGATTCATGTAAAGTTGCCCCTGAGAAAGGCCACAGAGATGATTGTTTTTCTGGTTCTCAAGCCTTGTTACACCATTCTCAGCAATAGCAGTAATAAGGAAAGGTAGATTTCTATGTGGGAGAATGCCTTGATGCTCACCTTGCTTTGGGTTATGTGGTAGAGTCCATCCCTGGAATTACAGAGTGACATTCAATGCCAACTCTCTACACACAGACAAAGCTAGTCAGGACATATAACAGTCTCATGGTTCCACAGCCTTGGGTGTAATACTTGGAGTGATTTATCTCATTATAAACCACATTTTACTCTCTGTCTAAGCTTTTTTCCCAACTCCGTGATTGGTGGGAAAAGTTGAATACTTTATCCCATTTTAGCATACTCAGGCAGAGGCAATGCAAAGTGGAATATAACTCAAGCTGAGTAGTTTCTATGCAGAAATGAATCATGTCATAATATACCCTGTCTATACATTAAACTGTGCATATGTCAAATGAAGAATTCTGTTGTGAGAGATGAACAAGTATTAACATAGAACTTGGTTGGTGTTATGGGCAAAGATTGAAAATAAGGAGTCTGGAAGGTTTCTTTTTGTCTATGAACTCTTGCAATTTTCTATCAAAATGAGTCCAAGTGGATAATGATGGTGGTTGTGGTAGCACATCATTGTGAATATAATTAACAGCACTGAATTATATATTTGAAAGTGGTTAATAGGACAAATTTTAGGTTCCATATATGTTACTGAAATAATTTTTTTTTAAATCCATGCAACTGCATAACACAAACAATGAACCCTAAGTTAAGCCATAGACTATAGTTAATAGTATCATTATAAAAATGTGCTTTCTTCAGTTGCAACAAAGGTACCACACCAATGCAAGCTATTAATACCAGGGTGGTATTTGGGAACCCTGTATTTTATGCATGACTTTTCTGTAACCCACAACTTCTTTAATAAAGAAAACATTTTTAAAAATGAGTCTAAGTAGAACCTGGCAGAGCAGCAATGAATCCTTTTAAACCAGGAGAATGGTACAATTGGCTTTGAATATCTGACACATTTTTCAAAACCAGAAACAGGACTTCCTTTTGCTATAGCAGAACAATCAGTTATTTCTGTAAACACATTATTGAGCTACACTGGGAGAGAAGGACATTGTCTACAGATTGGTCAAGTTATTCCAAACTAAGGAAATATCAAAAGATTGTTTTAGTTAAGGTTGCTGCAGAGAAATTTCCGGCGACTCTGGTTCGAGTGCCCGGCAGTCCCATATAACTTGGTTGGACCCACAGGTACCAGTGATGGGAGTGCATTAGAGTCAACCTGGGAACTAACATTGGAATTTTTTTTTCTTGTATGGAGGTGAGTGGCAGTATATGTATATTTGTCCTTATGATGTGTCTGTTTTAGGCTATTGTAGCCACAGACCTATTTTATAACTTGTATGTAGTAATGTCCCATTTTATAAGACTTCTGTAATGGAATATTGGTGACCAATTGGAGAGGGGGAAGGAAGATACTTTGCTTTTTAAAGAGCAGGGGCAGCTTGGGGGTGAATGAACCCAGGCTTTGTAGATGGGTGGGGCTGGTTGAAGCCCTTGCCCTTCCCCTCTGTATTTCTGTAGGGGTAAGGGAGCCTCTATGACTAGGTAATCAATAGATTGCAGTTTCTATAATTAAGAATGGATTTGCCTGGTAAATACAGAGTAGTAACTGCATTGCAGGGGAAAGTTAAAACTACGTAAGATACTAATGTGATACCATTTATGTCCAATCAATTTGAACACCTAAATAATGATTATTGATAAAGAGAGCTTTTCACCACAACAAATAACGAGGCAAAACTGATCCAGATGCCAGCCAGATGTATGTGAAAATAATACTTTATAGTTCTGAGCACTTTTATGCCTGTTTAGGACAGAGAGGCAGTGGAGCTGTGGAGTAAAGCTGCCTGGCTTCAAACCCCATCTTTGCTGCTGATTGGAGGAGTGAATTTAGCACAGCAGTTCTTCAACTGAAAAAAAAAATGAGGATAATAATAGTACATATATCATGAAAAGTGCAGCTAGGATTAAGTACAATTCCAGAAGAACATATAGAACTAGGAAGTTCTTAATAAATGTTTATTATTTTAAGTGTTCTTAGTCTGAGTTAGTGAGATTTAGGCAAAACTAGGAAGTTGGGTGGTCTACGCACTTTAGATGTGTGTCGTAGGAGATAACTGGTCAATGAAACAGATGGACAACTACTTACCTTAACCCTTTATTCTCCCACACAAACTGGAAAATGTTAAAGGTATTTGAGATATTTTCCTATATCCAGTACCTTTGACATCAGAAAAGAGATATGCGGATGCTTTGTCAGATCATATGAAGGTTGGATTGGCAATGAACTTGGGATCTGAGAACTGATTGATTAGAAGCATAAAATCTTTGTTACCTAGAAATTAAATTGGCCCAAAACCAAAGGGGAGCCTACCCTGAGCCAAGGCTGAGGGCAGAGATGGGTCTCTAATGCAGAGAGCAGATGGTGCAACAATAAGGCCAAAGACGTGCAATGTCTTGCTGGTATTCTTCATTTCTATAATTGTGCCAAAATCATCAGTAGCTCATGCACGAGTTTGTCCTCCCTTTAGAGTTCAGACAGGATGCATTCTCATTAAAGCTAAAGATAAAAAGATTAGTGCTCACTGGAGGAGATGTTTTGTAGATATGGTCAATTAAATCTCGGTAGTTTATAACTATATATTTTAATTCCTTCCCACAGAACCCAGTAAAGATCCATAACACCTTGGAGTTATGCATTGTAAGATGTGAGGAACCCAGGAGATAAATAATAATAATAATAAAAAATAGCAAAGCCCATAGACTAGATGGCACCTTCACTAATGTCTTTACTTTTTTAAAAATTTGGCTCTGTTCCCATGTTTTATGATCTAGAATTTTCAAAAAACCCCTAGGAATCCCAAAGAATTCTTGAGAGAAAAGCAATGGGAAATGATGGATAATAAAATGGAAACAAAAAGCAAAAACATGTAAGAAAAGGGATGTTTCATGTCATGGTAATGATGACTACGGGGCCCTGTCTGCCGCTGGGGATTCTGGCTTCTGTACTGCTACTGTCCCCTGAAAGTGCTCCCTGTTGTCCTGACTTTCACCATCCCTGCAAATGTTCCCCTAAATACTCTTAGCTGTTGCACTGAAATTTTGATATCTAGTGCTATAAATATTCCTTATCTTATTTTGCCAGAACTGCCATGAGAAAAACCACACCAGTGGGTTAGCTAATAGAGCAGGGATTTATTGTCTTGTGGCTTTGGAGGTTAGAAGTCCTAAATCAAAGCTTTTTCCTTAGTCTGTAGCCTTCTGGTGCTGATTTTCCCCCATGCTTGGGTTCCTTGGCTGGCATCTCTGCCTCTGTAACATGGAGCGCTCTCTCCTTGGTATCTTCTTGTGGCTATACCTGACTAAGTGCATCCGAATTTCCTCTGCCTTACAAGGACTCCATCATATGGGTTAAGACCCACCCTGATTCAATTATTTAAAATATATTTTTTATTTATTTTTAAAAGATACTTAGATTACATAAAATGCTACATAAAAAAATAAAAGGGATTCCTATGTGCCCCACTCCCCACACCTTCCACTTTTCCCCATATTAAAAACTTCTTTCATTAGTGTGGTACCTTTTTGCAATTGATGAACACATTTTGGAGCATTGCCACTAAGCATGGATTATAGTTCACATTGTAGTTTACACTCTCTCCCACTCAATTCCTTAGGTTATGGCAGGATATATAATGGCCTGTATCTGTTGTTGCGATATCATTCAGGATAATTCCAAGTCCTGAGAATGTCCCCATATTACACCTCTTTTTCCCTCTCCCTGACTTCAGCACCTCCAGTGGCCACTGCCTCCACATCCATGATATGATTTCGTCCATTGCTAGAATCCCAATAATTCTACAGTAGAATACCAGTAAGTCTACTCTAGTATATATTTTATTCCCCAATACTGAGGATTCTGGGATGGTGATGCCCACTCCGCCTCTAATTGAGAGGCGGCTTCAATCCCATATGGCTGATTAAATTTTGCCTCCTGTAAATAAGATCTTCAAACAGGCTATTCACAAATGAGTCCACACCTTAATAATAGCATCTTCAAAGGTCCTTTTTACAAATGGGTTCTCACCCATAAGAATGCAGATGAAGACTCTTTATGCTTTGCATTTAACTTAGACTAATATTAAAAATCGACTCCCCATTCCTTTTTGGTATCCATTTACTTACATATCATTACTATTGCTTTTCTTTCAAGAATTCTGCGTCTCCTATTTGTGTCTGTTGTTCACAGCATGTTGTTTACCAGATTTTATGTTTTAGGCAACCTGAGTAAGAGTTTCTCTAAAAAAGATGAGTTCCTCTTATTAACGTTTATTGATATGACAGTTATATTTGACTCATTCATCTTCTTTTAGCCTGTATTTTCAGTTTGTACTTTTTTCTTTTCAGCATTTTGGTACATATTTTATATTTTGTTTACTTTGTGTATATGCGAGTGTTCTTTCTCAGAGCCTGGGAAGTTTATTCTATCTATGCATGCTCTCAGTTTTTTTCGTGGTTTCTAATATTGCTGCTTAGTTGTTTATTCTGATAACTTTTAATAATATTCTTAACCCTATATTCCTTGATGTATGAAACTTATGCAGTGCCTATTGATGCTTCACTATGAGAGGTGAAACAATCAATGCCAAAACATTACAGTCATTTGCTTCTTACACCTCTGACCTTGGTCCTCCTTCTTTTCAACCTTCTAGGGGAATCCATCCCACACTCCTCCCCCTCCAACCTATGCATCTTCGCAAGTACCCCACGTACCATGACCTGGCCACAATGGCATAAGGGATTATCTTCATACTTTAAATAATATCTCAAATGTTTATTTCTTGTTTTTTAGAATTAAATGGTACCTATCATGTCTCTGGTAGGAGACACGAGCCAAACAACAAAATAAACACCTCCTGCTCTCTTCAAAGTGGGGGTATCAGTACATGTACTTTCAGTGTCCCCCTAATTTTGTCCCAATTTCATTGAATTGTTTCACCTAATTTTCATAGACTTTGGGTTGGGGTTATAGCTGTTTTTTTACTTATTTTGGTGGTTGAAAATATAAATAAACAAACATAAGAATCATAAATGTATATAAGCATAAAATTTATATAACTTTATACTTATATAAATATATCATGCATTTTATATTATATCCAATATGTTTTATGTCATATAAAATATATAAAATATTTTATTTTATATTATTTAATATTTTACTAGAAATTATTTGTATACTGTGAGAAATTATTTCTATCTGGGAGACATTGGCTTTTGTATACCAAAAGCTTGAAGTATTAGGGAAACTATTAACAAAGGCAGATATTGTGCCCCTCCATGTCTCCTGTCCACCCTCACCACAAACCATTTTTCATGAGTTGGGAGTTTATGAGCCTGAGAGGACTTGATGAGACTCAAACCTTTGTGCAATCTAGAGAACGCAGTTCTGTACTCTGCTGTGTCACTAGAGTTTTGGGAAGATAGTGAGACCGGGACAGATTTGCAGGACCCAAAAGCAGAGGGGACTTCCACTAATTTTCCATGGAAAGTGGCAGAGAGGGAGTGCTTCCCAGTGGCTCTCTGGGAGGTGGCCAGTCTGGAAGCAGCAGGATTCTGGCCACTCCCTAAAGTTGCCCATGAGCTTATGGGATTATCAGAAGGAGCTGGCAAAGGATGTGCTCATGGGCATAGGGCCACCCTAGCTTCACCAATCTGTGTGCTCCCATGATCCAGGATCTCTGAGCCTCAGACATGGCAATTTCCCATTTCAGCTGGTTACCCAGTTCTAGATGTCTTGGCACTGCTTTCCTGGCCCTCCCCACGTGTACAAAAATACTCATCTCCTTGGTCCTACACAAAGTTTTGGAACTTGGATATGGTCTCGGTGGAAGTAAAAGTAACCATTGTAAAGCATACAGTTCTGTGGTATTTAGTGCATGTGCAAAGTTGTAGAATCATTACCTCCACCTAGTTGCAAAATGTTTTCATCATCCCCAAAAGAAATACCTTACCTTTTAAACATACTCTACTCCTAACTACCCCCCTCCCCTAGACCTAGGCAACCACTAATATACTTTCTGTCTATGGATTTACCTATTGAGAATATTTCATATAAACGGAATCTCACAACATATGGCTTTTTGTCTCAGGCTTTTTTCACTTAGCATAATTTCTTGGAGGTCCATACATGTTGTAACATGTATCAATATTTCATTCCTATAATTTGTTCATATATTCTTCTGTGGATGGACATTTGTGTTGTTTTCACCTTTTGACTATTGTGAATAGTGCTGGTATGAATATCTGTGTGTAAGAATTTGTTTGAATACTTGTTTTCAATTCTTTGGGTATTTACTTAGGAGGGGAAGTGCTGGGTCATATGTTAATTTATGATTAACTTTCTGAGGAACATGGATAGAGTTGTTTTTTTTAAACAATTTATTGGAGTATATCATTCATACATGACCATACATAAATTCTAAGTGTTTAGTAAAAATCGTGACCTGATGTTATATGCATAACATCATGCAGAGCTCCCACACATCACCCCCCACAAACACTCTGCATTGTTGTGAAACATTTGTTAACAAATCATGAAAGAATATCGTCAAAGCATTACTACTAACTATAGTCCGTATCTTCCTCCCCTACACATTTTTTTTAAGGATTTATTTATTTACTTACTTTTATCCATTTTCTGTGCCCCTCTCCATTTTTGCTGTTTCTGTGTCCATTCACTGGGCAACTCTCTGTGTCCATTTCCTGCCCTCTCTTCTCATCCTTCTCTTCCTATCTTCACTGGGATTTGATCCTCAGAACCTCCAATGTGGGAGAGAGGCATCCTACTGCCTGCACCACCTTAGTTCCTGGTTTTTCAGTGTGTCTCATCTTGGATCTCCCTTGTGTCACTCTCCTGTTACGTCATCATCTAGCTGCGTGGCTTGCGGGGCCTGGCGGCTCACCTGGGGCCGAGCAGCTCACCCACTTGCGGGACCTGGTGGTGCACCTGCACACAGGGCCTCGTGGTCCAAGCGCATTCTATGTTTTTCTGTTTTTATTTTTACTGGGAGGTCCTAGGGATCGAACACAGTTCCCTCCATAAGGGAGACGAATGCCCAGCCACCCAAGCCACCTCCGTTCCCCTACTATATCTCTTAAGGTTGACCAAAGATACCCAAACTTACGATCTTTTCCCATACAGGATGGTCATATAATAAATCTGGCTTAGTTTATCACCAGCATTCTAAAAACCAGACCTAGGGAGAAAAATTAGGTCTGGGGACACATACATGGTTTCTAATATAGCAAATGTTTAGCTTACCCTGATTATCACAAAATCAGGACAGAGAGAATATTCGCAGTGGATAGAGTTTTGATTGTCACAGAAAAATAAAGAGAATGATAATTTCTTTTTAACAAGCTGGGTTTGTATACTTATCAACTCTTTGTCCATGTGTCATTTTTATTTTTATTTTTTTGTTGTTTTCTGTTTCTTGCAGAGAGGAAATTGGAATAGAAATGCTTTATTCCACTATCTTTAGTTGGAAGCGCCACAATAGCTACTTTTACCACACTCAGATGAATAACAAAACCAGTTGAGGCAAAAGTTTTTT
This sequence comes from Tolypeutes matacus, assembly GCA_026826555.1. Taxonomy (NCBI): domain Eukaryota; kingdom Metazoa; phylum Chordata; class Mammalia; order Cingulata; family Chlamyphoridae; genus Tolypeutes; species Tolypeutes matacus. The sequence goes on from JAKSZT010053840.1 coordinate 2,607,890, forward strand.
GGTGAAAATAAATAAAAAAGGTAATATTGCTATCCTGTTGCCTACAGAGTCTTATTTGTGGTTCCTAAACTTTGCCAGCAGACATTTTTATTTGGGAAGAGACAAGAAGCTGCACAGACAAGGACCTATCATGAATCATTTGCAAACGGAATAGAATGAAGCTGCCATCAGAATAGCGGCCCTATCCCAGCACCTTACGTCAAATTGGCCAAGGCTGTCTATATGCCGTGGTTGGAGAACCATAGCAATTAGACTGTTGTTTGAGAGAAGGGAGTAAAACTCTCCAATGTGTTTTAATCAAAACTCAAGATACCAACTCAGATACACGCAGGGATTCCAAAAGTTTAACAAGATAAACCTTGAGGAGCACAAACTCTTTGGCTTCAAGGAAGCTAACTCAAAGGAAGATACATTATTTCTGGAGATAAGCTGTCCATCTACTGTCTATGCCAGGTGAACCTATGTGACCTGGAAGGATGGAGTGGGGGATGAATTGATGAGGGCTTTAGTCTCAAGTTTGAACAAAATGAAGCAAACAAAGAAAATCGTTGGTTGGGTGAAACAACTGGTTTCCGCACCGAGTCTGCAATCTGTTCTGGAGATTCACTTCATCATTAGGATGTTACACAGAAGACGGACATGACCATTTTTCTCCTCTCCAGCTGTTTGTTCTTGTTTAGACACCTCTTTGTGTTAGGTATAGAATTACCTGACAAGGTAAAATGAAACGATGTTATCTTTTTAATAAATGTGTAATGACCATGCTGGTTTCAATAACATTGATTGAGTGGCTCATCTCTGATCCAGAGAAATCTTGAGAAATGCCAGTACTTTTCTTGACACCTTTGGGAGGGGATTAGGGTGAGGTGAAGTCACCTGGGCATGGAGTGCCTGTGTCTTTCTTTTCTTTTATTGGCTTCTTACTTACCCATGAGCTTTTCCAAAAGAATGAAGAGTATCTTCTCCACTTCTCAGGAAATCCTAACTAAGGAAGGGTTTGTGCTCAGTCTTCAGTTGTTCTGCCCAAGAGAACCATGGCAAGGTCAGTTGTATTTTGACTGACCAGCACCCAGTGCTGATTGAAGCATCCCAGTGGGTTAGGCTGTGAGTCTTTCAAACAGCCAGTCAATGATATGGATGCAGCCTCTGATGACACTGGGTGGAAAGTGTTACTGAACAACGAGGAGAGACTCCCTTGAAATACAGCCTGTTTCAGTGGAACGCTCATAGACTTGCAGCTGGACAGGCAGGGACTCAAATCCCAGCTCCAGTGCTTGTTACCACCATCATCTTGAATGAGTGTTTGAACTACTTTGAGCTCTTGTTTTCTCAACTAGAAAACAGGAATAATAATGCCAATGCCAAATCCTTCAGTTAAATCAACCCATTTATTGAATACCACAGTCAATTAGGGGAAATGCATTTCTTTGTATTTGTTCAACAATTATTTCTTGAGAATCTTCTATGTGTCAAGCATTAAAAGAATGCAAAAAAAAAAAAGCATTGCAGGAAAATGTGATAAATATGATAATAGAAATGATTTTCAGCATTAGTGAGGGCAGAGAAAGAGTCCACTGTCCTGGTGGGATCAGGGCAAGTTCATGGAGGGAAGTCCCTGAAACTCATCTCTGAATGAGGCTGAGGAACATTCAAATCAGGAAACTGACCAGGTTCCCCTGGAAAGCCAGTGTTGGTGAGACCCAGACCTTCTCAGCAGCTTCTGGACTCCTAATCTAGTGCTCTTTCACTGTTATGTTCTGCCTCTCGACTTGAGCTTTAGATGATCAAATACTAAAATTCATAGTAAAGGTGTTTATAAAAGAAAGTGTAAAACCAAATGAGTCAAATGTGAAGAATCATTACAAAGGCAGCCTTCTATAAACCTCCCATAGCCAAGATTGACATTCTATTGCTTTCTTTAAATGTTAATGTCCAACTTAAAAAAAAAAAAACATATATCAAGGCCTAAACCATTGGAGTGGTGGTGAGGGAACAGGGTGCTCTACATAATAAGAGTTATATAAAGTCATTGTTATAATAAAACCTTCATTTTTATAACAAGAATGAGATAATGAGATGTTAATGTATCCAAGATGTAATAGATTTATTATTCTAGAGAACTCTACTTGACAGCTTTGAACTGTATATAAAAACTTATTAATCCTTTGACAGATGCTGAGGGTTTTCTTTCCCTCCATCTAGGTATGTGATAGTTATGGCTGAAATTGCTCACTGAAATTTTCCTCATGGCATAGTGGAATATTGAGCCTATTTCTCTTTGCCATCCTGATTTTACTGAATTAAACTGTGGAAGTAAAACCCTGCAAAGCTGAAATTAAAAAGGTAATGATGGAGGAGATTAATTGGTTGTGGATCCAGTGATAAAATTAAACATGAATGATAGATGCTTTTATCAATCTGCGCAGCAGGATGCAGTCTTGTGGACTTAAGAGACTCGGTGATTTAACAGCGATGCTCTGAACACCTGTTGTGTGCCAGCACAGTGTTGGTGTCGGGCACACAAAGTTAACTAGGATGTGGCCTCCATCCTCAAGGACTCCAGTGTCTATGGAGCAGCTGTGATGGCAGACCATGGACTCTGTCAGCAAAATGGGGAATGGAAAAGGGGCAGGGTGAATGGTTTGGAGGGCTTGGTTTGGTTGAAGACCAGTATCAGATATTAGAGACACTGAGCTAAAAAAACCAAAGATGGTGATTAAAGGATGAGATGTTTGAAATTGGATACTGGCCAATTATTGATAATGGGTATGTTTAGAGCCATGCTTTCAAATATTTTAGACTACAACCCAATTAAAAGAAGATATGTTTTACATCTTGACCTAGTACACATGTATATAATTGAAACAAAGTCTTATGAAACAGTTCTTAATCTTACTGTGGGCAATGGACTTGATGATATTTCCTGCTCTATTTTCTTTTATGTAATTTGAAAAATGGATCTCCATGACCCACTAATGAATTACCACCTATATTAGTCAGCCAAAGGGGTGCTGATGCAAAATACCAGAAATCTGTTGGCTTTTATAAAGGATATTTATTTGGGGTAGAAGCTTACAGTTACCAGGCCGTAAAGCATAAGTTACTTCCCTCACTCAAGTCTATTGCCATGTATTGGGGCAAGATGGCTGCCAATGTCTGCCAAGAGTTCAGGCTTCTTGGGTTCCTCTCTTCCTGGGGCTCCATTTCTCTTCAGGCCCAGCTGTTATGTTCTCTCCATAAGGTCAGCTGTAGACTATCAAATGAAAGGTTCTGTCTCTCTCCCCAGGGCTTCTGCTGTGTCTAAGGAGCTATCTCTATTCCTCTGTGTTGTTCTCCTGTGCGTTCAATTCCCGGGCTCCAGCTCAAAACTCTGACCTCCCTTCTCTGTAGTGCGGTTCCTCTGTGAGTCCCTGCCCCCTTGGTCCTACTGACATGGCCCAATCAAAGCCTTAATCATTATTTAATCAAGTAAAAACGAAACCTCTGAATCCAGTATAATCTAATATGCCCAGAGGAAAAGACCAGTTCACAAACATAATCCAATATCTATTTTTGGAATTCATAAATAATGCCAAACTACTACACCACCCCTGGCTTGGAAATCACTCAGAATGGGTGGCTGACAAGGGGTAGAAGACAAACTCAATGGCAGTAAGTAGGTAAAGGAATTTAGATGGATTGTTCAAGGGTTTTGTAACCCCCAAGAATCACTACAGTAATTATGGTGGAGAGAAAGGCAGCAGTCCAGGGCATGGAATGAATGAGAAGAAGGAACAAGAAGGACAGCAGATGACTACAACAAGGAGGAAATAATGTGGGCACAGTCTGATAGAATGTGCTACAGGGGACTTTAGAGAGAAAAGAAGGAAATGGTATGGACGTGGCTTTTAGGAGTGAGGGGTCCCCGGCCCCACTTCCAGGATGTGGGACATGGGTATGACATGGGACAGGTTCCACCGGAAAGGACTGCAGGGGATTAGAGAAGACTTTACCCTCTGGAACTGATGGTCAGTCATCCAGTTTTGGATATGGAAGAAAGGTGTGAGAATGGGTCAATTGAGGGGACGTGTCAGGCTTTGAAAGGCTGGGTCTTAGTTGCCTATGGTGGCTGAGATAAAAAATGAGTAGTGCATCTACACCTCAAACATGCTGCTCTCTTGGGTGAAGGTTGATCATCTTTTATGAGACAAGTTTCTTCAACAGCTTGTAGCAATGAGGCAGGGAGTATTTGGGGGTGCATTGTGGTATTTTTAACAGGAGAAAGGGTAGAATAAAGTGCCATCTCTATTCTCTCCATAAAGAGCTGGCCTTCTGGTTGAGATACAGACCATAACAAAAATCATAATGCAGTGCACAGGATAACATCTAAGTTGAGTTTTAAATAATGAAGAAGTCCTCAGTTGGTTACAAATGGAGGGCAAAATGCTCCAGTCAGTGAGAAGAGAATGTCAAAATGTATTAAATCAGAGTGTGAAGAGAAGGGACATCCAGGGCTCTAAATGTGTGGTCTAGACTGGTACATTGTTTTAAGGTCCTTGGTTCCTTTTCTTGCCTGGGGATGGGCCAGTAATCTTCCACCAACCTTAAATCACTTGGTGAGGTAGATGGAGATGGATTATGCTCCTGAGCTTCCTCTGGAGGGGTCTGCAGATACCCATGGGAGAGAATGTCAGTGCCACTTGTCCACCACTGTGTCCCCAGCAACTCATGCAGTGGCAGGTTCAGAAAGGCAACCCATAGCTACCAAAATGGATGAATTCATGTATTGGAAAGGGGACTGAAGAGGATGATTGGATTCTTGGGGAGTTTCCCCCAGGTCTTTCATTTGTCATTCATTCTTACCCTAAGCACACATTGAGTAACACCTAACAAGGAAGAAAACTGTGTGGTTAAGAGCTCCCTCATCCCTCCCTGCCGGAGGAAGTAAGACCTGAGTGGGGCCCTGCCACTGACTTAGAGCACACTGTGGGTTCCAATTCATTAGTGCATCTTAAAATTAAAATAGTGCACCTGGATGAGTATTGTTTTAAAAGTATGGACTGGTCTAGTGTGGCAGGTTGAGTTATGCACCCCAATATAGACAGGGTCTAAAACTTAATCCACATTCTTGTGGGAGTGAACCTATTAAAAATAGGAACTCTTGAAGATGTTATTTTAGTTAAGGTGTGGCCCAATTGAATGAGGTTGGGTCTTAATCCAGATTACTGTAGTCCTTTATAAGCAGAAGAAATTCCAGGAACAGGTAAGGAACTAGAAAGCCGGAAGTCAATGGAGCCCATAAGAGAAAGGAGAGGACATCATCATGTGACACAAGCAGGGATGCAAACCAGGGAATCCCAAGGATCAACAGCAGCCAGCATCAGAATTTTACTGACTTTGGGGACAAAGTATCACTGAGCTGATGCCTCAACTTTGGACTTCTCCTATGCAAGAGCCAATAAATTCTCATTGTTAAGCCAAAGCCAGTTGGTAGTATTTTTCATAGCAGCCTGGAAAACTAAGGCAAGTATAACACAAAATACAATCTAGTAAGGGAAAATATTATTTCTCAAGGATTTTTCATGACTGGCAGCTACTGTAAGTTTCCTCCTTGGAGGGGTCATAATTCTTGTAAGAAGTGGAGGGGGTGGTGGTCAACAATTGCTTTCACTGAGGGTTAACTCTGATGCCACATCCTTCAGAGATTTAGGGGAGTTACGTTCTTTTCTGGGCCTCACATGTCCTTTCATATCCTCATATACAAAGCAAGGGGTTTGGGGATGATTTTGCTTCCTCTCAGTTCTAAAATTTTTTGATTCACTTTCATCTCATGAGATGGCTGCAAGGCTAAAAGGTAGTCAGAATGCTAATGTTTATTATTTCACAATATATTTTATCTGAAGTTTTCTGTCTCATGGGGTCAGAGAATTAAACTCATTATCTTTATTGCCAATATAATAAAATGTCTTTGAAATCAGAGATTTCACTTCTATATTCATCATTCATCATGGAGTGATTATTATGTGGTCAAATAATGAATTATATTATCAGCTACATAAATAATGAATCACATAATCAGTTATTTAAAAGCTATATTAAAATGAATGAAATTGACTTGGTCTCTTAAACCAAGGATGCATCCCCTAGAGCTAAGTTAATTTCTTTCTTTCTTTCTTCCTTTTCTTTAAATGGATACACTTAGTGTCTGGCTAAAAGATAACCATGGAAGTGGGAAATGGTGTGTCTTAGTGGTTTTTAAGATTTGTATTAAATTGCTGTTCGGTATAGAAGCAAGAAACTAGATGATAGAATGTATTTGACTTCTCCTAGATCCATCTTTCTCTTATTTCCTGACAGCAGATTTATCCCTATGTCTTTCATCCTGAGCTTTTTAAATGACCAGCTTCATTTGCAATTTGCTAGAAGGAGGTAGAATGCAACTTCCGATTTTAAAAGGAAATATTTTGTAATAGAATGATGGAATGCAAGGTGCTACTGATACGGTTTCTAATAACTTTCTGGAGATTAGAGAGAGAAAGCCATGAATAGAAAACACGGTTATCTCTGAGTTTTAAATGTGTATGGTTAAAATGAAAGATTAAAAAAAAAAAAGCCTTGATATAGGCTTTGGGGGAAAGCGGAAGTGAAAAATAATAGCTTTAGCTATACTTTATCTCTTGTTTATCATAGAGAATCATCTAATGGGGTTGGAATGCTCTCTCTTTTTAATAGATTGGGGGCACATCTACTTATCTGTGATTAGAATCAAGTTTTTAGTGTGAAACTACAAAAACTATAGTTGTTTTAGACATTGGAAGATAATGCAAAAATAATAAAAGTCATGCAGAAAACAGAATGTCTGGATTACACAGTTGCTATGACTATGAAAGATATTATCTGTAAAATTTCTTGACATGTAATAGGTGCACAGCAAGTGGTAGCTGTTGCTTTAAGTATATTTATTAGAGAGTAAACTCTGTGACAAAAAAAAAAAAATCTTCTTCTCATGGATACCCTGCTCTGTTCATCTTTTCACTTTTTATTTGAATTTTTATTCTTGCCACATTTTAGAAAAGTGGCAAGAATAAAAATTGTACAAAGAATGCCCATATAGCCTTTACCCAGATTTTCCTGTTATTTGAACTCTTTTTCTCTCTTTATTTAATTTTCTGAACTAATAGAGAATAGATTGAGTACAACATAGCCCTTTAACCCTAAACACTTTATTTCCTAAGAATATGGACATTCTTTCACACAGTTCAGTTACCAACTTTAGGAAATCTGTCATTAATGCAATGCCTTTTTCTAATCTTCCCTCTCTATATATTTTTAAGATTTATTTATTTACTTTGATTTTTTTTAATTTATCCTCCCCTCCCCAAGATGGTTCTCTCCTCTGCTCATTGTTTGCTCACCTTCTCCAGGAGGCACCGGGAACCGAACCCAGTATCTCCCACATGGAAGGCAAGTGCCTAATGGCCTGAGCCACATCTGCTCCCCGGGGGCTGCAGCATCTGCTGGCTTGTGGCGTCTGCTCGTTGCACTGTGTGCAGCATCTAACTCATCTTCTTTAGGAGGAACCAGGCCCCGAACTCAGGACATCCCATATGGTACGTGAGCGCCCAACTGGTTGAACCACATCCGCTTCCCCCTTCATGTTTTAATTTTGTCATTTGACACAATGATACTCTTAATGGTCTCTTCCCCTCATCGAGTATGGCATCCAGTTGGGATTATGCGTTGCATTTAATTGTCATGTCTCTTAGTCTTTTTTTGGAAAAGAATTCTTCCATATTTATTAAACACATTGTGGTGAAAATATTTTTTGTTTTTTTTTAATAATTAATTTTTCTCTTTATTTTAAATCACCATGTTTCATTCTAGACCCTGAACATTTCCAAATACATTTTTTTAAATTGTACTATTTTTTTTTATTGTGGGTAAAAATCAAATTTTTCACAATACATACCAATATTTGTAACATGATATATAAATATATATGCATATATGTGTATTTGCTTACATAAATGTTATTTTTATGTATATATATATATATATATTAAAAGGTGCTTAGATTACCTAAATATTACACAGAAATTACAGGTATTCCCATGTTCCCCACCTCCCACTCCTCCCACAACATCCCACAGAAACATCCTTCATCAGTGTGGCTCATCACCCTTAATGGATATACACATCCTGGGGCCTTGCCACCAAGCATAGACCACAGTTCACATCGTAGACCACATTCTCTCCCAAACAGTTCTGAATGGTATATGCTGATTTAGAATGGCCTACATCCGTCGCTACAATGGCACTCAGGACAACCCTCAAGTCCCGAAAAAGCCCCTGTATTTTCAACTGCACTTCCCCTCCCCACCCTGAAAATGTCCAGTGGCCACTGGCTCCACCTCACTGTTATAATTTCTTCCATTGCTAGAATCACAATATGTGTACAACAGAATACCATTAAGTCCACTCTAGCCCATAGTTCTTCCCCCAATCCTGAGGGGACTGGGAAGGTGATGTCCGCTCCATCTCCAAGTGATAGAGGGCTTATATCCCATGGATACGGTGGGTGGGATTATCTTGTCTGCAGCTGCAGGCCCTCTCCATTCCCTGGGATGGCTGTTACCCATTGTCGTCTCCTCGCCAGGTGACTTGGATGAGTCCATTGAGCTGAAGGGTAAGATTTGCAGCTCCACAGAGATTCCAGGCACAGCTGGCACATGGGTAGGCCAAAGGCTCCAGTCTCTGGAAGTACACCTAAAATTCCAGCCTCACATATAGGTTTGAATAGAAGGGACTGATGGACCATGTGCAGGGAGGACTTATTTGAGTCCAACTCTGTCACTCTCAGGAGCACAGATTCCAAAGTAGAGCCCACTGATAAGGCATCAGTCTCTGGGGCTATCCCCCCTTATATAGGACCTGGGTATCTCCAGAGCCCTCAGGAACCCCTCTGTGTGGGATGATATCCACTTTGGTGTTCTAGGAGATCCTACTGAGGTGTGCATAACCGTTACCTCTGGGATGACCTCCCTACTCTCTTTGAAGTCTCTTAGCCACATGAACTCATTTCTCTTTACCTTTTCCCCCTTTTATTCAAGGTCTTTTTCCAGTTGTTTTGCTAGTTGGCACTTGGTATTAATCCCTTGTTGCCAGGGAGGCTCATCCCTGGTAGTCATGTCCCACGTTGGGGGGGGAGGTAATGCATTCATATGCTTAGTTTGGCTTAGAGAAAGGCCACATTTGAGCAACAAGGAGGCTCTCAGGTGGCAACCCTTAGGCACCCCATAACAGTAGGCTAAGTTTCAATTACAAGAGCAAAGACTCATAAGGCTAGTCATCACTAACAAGAACTCATCAGTGGGCCGACCTCTTTTGCCTGACACTGTCCCTGAACTCAGGGGACTGTTGCTGCTCCCTTGGAGAATGTGGCAGAGTTCTCCAGGCTGGGAATTCAGATTCCCTCATTTATTGAGTGATTGTCCCATCCCTCGATCATTTGAACAATTTTATATATCTTTCATGTATATTCAGGTGAACTTACCTCCATGACTCCTCCATCCCAGACATCCCCAACCAGTGATCATCTGCAACCCCCATTGTAACCCTTCTGTGACCCAAACCTTCCCTGAAGATGAAGCCCATATAATAACCAAATACAATTAATAGGAAAATGAAATAATAATGATAAGCTTAAATGCAAGAGATAAAATACAAGGAAACTCAGAAAAAAAGAACTGAAAATAAAATATAATTAACGGATTGTGATATTCAAAAAAAGAAAATGGGAAAAAACAAAAGAAAAAAAATTATTTTTTTATTTTTTTACAAACTCACCGACATCTAACTCTTGGCTGGGAAGTCAAGAATCAGCAGCCGATACCAGAGTCTTGATTGAAAACAACACCTGTGCAGAGCACCCTCTCCCAGGGTGGGACTTCAACTGGCCTGACCAGGGACTGTCCCTTTTATTGTGCTCGTAATCAATGAACTCTATACTACAGATGCCAACTTGTAAGTACTGTGTCAATTCCCGAGGAAGTGGCCAGCCTCCTCAGGAAGGAACACAACACTCCCTGGGTAGTACATTTCAAGGTCTATGCATCAGTCCCTGATAAAGTGGTCAGCCTTCCCAGGGAGGAACACAACACTCCCCGGAATGCACCCTATCTGTTCTTATTTGTTACAAAACATCCTCCAATGTGCCCACCGTTCTTGTTCTCATCATTCTTCCTAAAATATGAAAAGTGCTGACTAGCAAGGCATTGGTTTCCTGATTAACAAAGTTTTCTGCATGATGTTTCACTTTTAGGTTTGAACAATACTCACTAAAATTTTTCCCAATACACATACAGATGATGGCGTGCTATGCAACAGTAAAAAGGAATGAGGAAAATTTTTATGAACTGATCTGATTTCCATAAGATGTTGTAAAGTTAAGAAAAAGCAAAGTGAAAAGGAGTCTATGTCTTATACTATCTTTGGTAAGAAATGGAGAAATAAGTAAATATGCATAGATCTTATTATCTTCACCAAAAGAAACACAAGCAAGTCCATCTAGATGACAATGATGTGAATTATCCACAAAGGGTTGGGAGCTATGAAATGGCAGGTGCGTGGGAGGGCATGACCTTCTCTGATGACACCTCTTGAATAGTCTTGACTTTTAAAAGTATCTTAACGGTCTATATATTCAGAGCAGAAAGTGAAACCAACAAGAATATAAACGGGGGGGGGGGAGGGTGATAAACTAAAGCTGAGTCAACTGAAGTCAAGGACCCCTGTTGTATTTCAAACAAATACCAGAACCACACTGAAGAGGAAAAGTAAAAAGGTCATAATTTATAAACACAAGATATGGCTATCAACATTCAGTCGAGTGAAATGGAAAAAGGGAACACAAAATCTGAATTCTTTTTTGTAGGTTTGTTGGGGTGTTTTAGTAGGTCAAAGGCCAAACGTTTCCAGAATAATTTTGGGTATATTATAGAATTGAGCAAATTAGTGCATGTATGGATGTAGTTGGAAGCCAGGGTAATCCCGTGGAACAAAAGATGTTCAGATATGGACTAGTGGAGGAGAGAAAGAAAACATCCTTCATAGAAGGTAGGTTTTAGAGGTTTGGTGAGAATTCATGATTTCTAAAATATGGATATGTATGGATTTGTGCAGGTATGTATGTATATTTGCATGCATGTGTGAATATGTGTATATAAATTTATATCTATCTTGCTTGGTCCTCTGAAAGCAAAGGCTTCCCACCCCTGGACACCTAGCCCACCAACAAGGACATAGCATCACCTCTGCAGTACTCTAGCTGAGAATGTAACCTGAATCTAAGCATAAGGAAACACCAGGCAAACCCAAAGTGAGAAACAACCTACAAAATGCCCATGTTGTAAAAGATAATGAAAGGCTGTGGAAATGTTCCCAATTTAAAAAAGACTAAGATTACGAGCACAATAAAAAGGACAGTCCCTGGTCAGGCCAGTTGAAGTCCCACCCTGGGAGAGGGTGCTCTGCACAGGTGTTGTTTTCAATCAAGACTCTGGTATCGGCTGCTGATTCTGGACTTCCCAGCTGAGAGTTAGATGTTGGTGAGTTTGTATGTAAGACTGTTCTATTTTTCTGTCATTTTGTGACTCTGTTCAATATTGATTTAATCTTTTGACTGATTATGCTATTCTTGTTTCTCACTCTAATTGCCAGTATAGACTTATTAAACAAATGGGACTCTGGACGGATGTGGGCCAAGAAAGTTGGTGTGTCCCCCGGTTTGGATGAGCTTGTATGTACATATGTATATCATGAAGGATTATGATGCAGCAGTTGGACTCCTGTTTGTAGACAATCCTTTGCTCATTTCTTATTCTTCCAATAATTAACAGAAGTTTAATAAAATAAAATAAAATAAACAAATATATGTCTGTGTATTGCTTTCTTATGCTTGAGTTAATTGTCATCATATCAATCTAGCAAAGCATTTTATCTAGCAGAACAGTGTGTAACAGAATTTATTCTGCTGGACTCCCTATGCCTGGACTATTGGTTAGTTTCCAACATTAACATCTTGCAAATTCAAATGTGTTATGGTCAATTTTCTGTATTAACTTGGCTGTGTTTTGGTATCCAATTGTTTGCTTAAACACTGGCCTGGTTGTCACGTGAAGGTATTTCTTAGATGGGATTAGCATCTCCCTGCAGTTTGACTTTAAGTAAAGGAGATTGCCTTCTTCAATGTGGGTTGCCCTTCTGCAATCAGTTGGAAGTCTGAAAAGGGAGCCTGAAAGCCGCCCCTCATACAATGAATGGGAAGGTGTTGGACTCTCATCCTGGGGAGTTTGTTATGTTCTCAAATAGAAGGGCGGGGATCTCTTGAGAGCATAGGCAGTGCCTAATAGGTGAAGACAGACCAGTATGTCAAGCCCTCAATATTGTTGCAAGTAACTAGGAATCTTGTTTTTCAAGGAATGAAGCTTGGTGGTTGCCATGGGCCCCAAGATGAGAGTGAGGGAGGAATAGAATAAATGGAACATGGGACATTTTGGGGGCATTGGAATTGTTCTACATGATCTAGCAATGATGGACACAGGCCATGTTAAATTTCATCAAAATTTATAAAAGTGTATGGTCCAAAATGTAAACCATAATGTAAATTATTGACCATGGTTTGTAGCAATTTTTCAATATTTGTACATCTATTGTAAGAAATGTATCATCCACATGTAAAATTTTATTAATAAGGGTAAGGGGAAGAGGGGGAAATTTTGTGTATATGGGAATCCCCTATATTTTCTATGTGACTTTTCTGTAACCTAAAGCTCCCTTGAAGATAAAAGGAAAAAAATAAGATCCTGGGGGAATAAATGGAAGAAAATGTCACTGTATATACAAGACAACAGATCTTACAGTGATGAAAAGACATAATGCCAAGATTTATTTTTTATTTTATTTTTATATTGTTTTTTATTATTTCAAATTCTTTTTAATTTTTTTTGTATTTTATTTCTCATTTTTAAAGCTATCACTATTATTTCATTTTCTTATTAATTATTTTTGGTTATTTTGTTGGCTACATTTTTGAAGAAGCTTTAGATCACAGAAGGGTTACAACTGTGGCAGGGAAGGATTATTGGTGTGGAGTGTCAGTGATGGGGGATGCATGGGAAGAAGTTCATCTGGGGCATACCTATAAGGCATATGAGAGAGTTCAAGTGTTCACGGGACATTGTCATGGTGGGTGGAGATCCACACAACAACCGAAAGAATATCCAATTTCTATCCTGGGGAGTTCTGCCACATTCTCTAATGGGATTGCAAAAATCTCCCGAGTACAGGGGTAGTGACTAGTGAAGGAGGATGGACCATAAATGGGTCCTTGATATTGATGACTGTGCCTATGAACCTTTTCTTTTGAAATTGAAATTTAGCCTAGTATTATAGGTTGCCTATGAATTACCTCCTGAGATCTTCTTTGTTGCTCAAATGTGGCTTCTCTTTAAGCCAAATTCAGTATATAAATGTTTACCTTCCCCTGCCCTCCCGCTCCTGGCGTGGGACATGACTCCTGGGGATAAGCCTCACTGGCACCGAGAGATTACTACCAAGTACCAGCTAGAAATGCAACTGGAAAAAGACATTGACCAAAAGGGGGAAAGAGTAAAGACAAATGAGTTTATATGGCTAAGAGATTTCAACGTGAGTCAGGAGGTCATTCCAGAGGTTATGCTTAAGTACGTCTCAGCAGGATCTCATTGACTGCCACCATAAATATTACCTCGAATAGCGGGGCTCCTGAGGGCTCTGGAGACATCCAGATACCATATGCAGGGATGACAGCTCAGGTGTTTGGTGCCCTGCCCATGGGGTCAACTTTGGAATTTATGTTCCCCAGTGTGACAGAGTTGGACTCAGTTGTGGTTTCCCTACCCATGGCTTTTCTGCCCTTTCTATTTGAACGTATAGTTAGTACTAGAGTTGATAGGTGTATATCCAAGAGACTTAAATCTTTGGGCTTTCCAAGTGCCACTTGGGCCCTGAATCGCAACAGAGTTGCAACACTTACTTTCCAGTTCACTGGACTCACCCAGGATAACTATCAAGGAAATGATGATGGACAATGACCATCCCAAGGAACAGAGAGTGTACAACTGCAAGCAAGAGAGTCTCATCCATCAGCCATATGGGATCTAAGGTGCCTTTCAGTTAGAGGTGGAGTGGGCATCACCATCCCAGAATCCTCAGGATTGGGGAAAGAACAATGGACTAGAGTAGACTTACTGTTATTTTACTATAGACTTAATGTTGTTCTAGGAATGGAAGACCTTTTATCATTGATATGGAGGTTCTGAGAGGAGGGTGAGGGAGAAAAATAGATGTAATATGGGGGCATTTTTGGGACATTGGAATTGTTCTGAATGACATTGCAATGACAAATACAGGCCATTATATCTCTTGTCATAACTTACAAAATTGTGTGGAAGAGAGTTTAAACTATAATGTAATGTAACTATAATGTAAACTACAATCCACACTTAGTGGCAATGCTCCAATATCTGTTCATCAATTGTAACAAATGTACCACACTAATGAAGGATGTTGTTAATGTGGAAAAATGTGAGAGGGTTTGGGAGTGGTGCATATGGGAATCCCCTACATTTTTTATGTAAAATTTATGTAATATAAAATTTCTTTAAAAATAAAAAAAAATAAGTTAAAAAAAAAGGGAGCCTGAGGATTTCAAGAATGAAAGAATTTTTCCTGGAGACTATACCCTCCACTTCCCCTTGGCCTCCCCTGGTAGACCTGGACTAAAGACTTTGACATCGCTCCTCCCTGAATCTCCAACCTCCAACCTGTTGTACAGAATTCAGCCTTTTCAGCCCCCAGAATCAGGTGAGTCAATTCTTTATAACCTGTGTGTATATGTATAAAATCTCTTGTTGGTTCTGACTGATATACGCTGCAACAAATAATCTTGTGCAGGTGGTTGTTTGTGTTGCTGTAAATATATCTTCAGGGTAATTGGGATCATTGAAGAGTTGAAGATAAGGTGAATGCCTGTATATATGTTGGGGATTGCCAGATGCCTTAGAATTGTACAGTTTGGCATTCCTGCCTGTGCTGCGCTTTCTTGAGCTGGAAAGACTTCAGCGGTCCATGGTAATGGGGTGCAACCTCCGCTGCTGCCTCTAAGTCTGGTACTCTGTTTGGGTGACTGTTCGTTCTGTCCCTCATGCAGCCTCATCTTTCCCTTCAGTCATCAAGCCTACTAACAGTTCTCACTCTGAGGGAAAAGAAGTGCAGACTGAATTAAAGGCCTTCTTCACCCCACTTGGGCATCTCATTGTGCTAGAAAATCTCCCTTTCTGGGAGGAGTTGGTGGTTTTCTCTTCAGAGAAACATCCTGAAACCTAAGGTTGATATCAGAAGATGAACCAGAACCAGGAATTGAACATGGAGCAGAAATACATAGTCAAGGAGGAGAATGGGAATGCAGTGGCAGAAATGAACATTCGGTACAGCTAAGGAGGGATGACGTGAGACAGGGATTTCAGGTGACCAGTGGAGAAACTGTGGGTCAGGAGCATGTGTATCTGGAATATGCTGTGATGTGTGTGGAGGATGGTTCACTTTTAAATAGTGAGGAAACAGTAGATCATAGGGAAGGTGAGACGAGCCAGTGACCAAGGCCACCAAACATTACTAAATATCTTCTATGTGTCTTGTGTTGGGGTTGGGGTTTCAGGTCTAGTGGTTATTTTTGGTTTGTCCATGTTGGAATTCATTGGGGGGCACCTCTACAGCTAACCAAGTTTTGGTGAGTTTTAGAGTGATTGGGAGGTAGCTAACCCAGACCAAAGTTGCATAATCATTCTTTTATAGACTTCTATTAGTTTTTCAGCTTAATTCAGTAAATAATCACTGAGTGCTTACTGTAAATCAGGGATTATACCAGATGTTGTGGATTATAGACAGATTAAACATAGCCTCACTTGGTTGAGACTGTCACAACCACAGGCAGAGTCAAAGCAACTGGTTGTGTAAGGAGGGAGCGGCCCTGGGTGTCCTTGGAGCCTTGAGGTCCCCCACCTGGAGGGTCAGAGATTTACCAAGGAGGTTGAGCCTGCCTGAGCTAAGTCTGGGTAAAAGAAGGGGAGGAGCCAGACAAAGAAGTACAATGGGGTTTCAGGCAGAGAATGCATCCTCTAGTCTTCAAACATAGACCAGAGACTGCAACAGCAGGGTGGGATGTGTGTGGGTCAACTGAGGATGCAGGGCACTGATTGGGAGGGGGATAGAAAGGACAGGGATGCCATTTTTGTGAGGCCTTTGCCACTTCCTGTGGTTGGGAGGAGGTACACGTGATTCTTTTTGTCCATAATCCATCTCTCTGTGCATTGTTGCTAGTTAACAATCAGGGAGAAAACAAACACTCCTTTTTTTGCATGGGTCATTGGACGGGTGAGACCTAGAATTGTTGAGTCTGGGGCAATCCAGTGGCTGTGTCGATATTTGGCCATCAGGTCCTGGGAACATGCTGCCTGACTTTAAGCTTAGTTGGAGTTCTTGTTTTTATCAACCTCTACCAGAAATTGTCTCACTGAGAATATATATCATATGTTTTATTATCATATCATATCATTATCATATCATTCTAATATGATATTAACATTATCATATCATAGAACATATGATACGATAATGATGGTCATAGGTTATCAGAGAACATATACCATAGAACATATGGTCAAAATGGCCATAGGTTCTTTACTGCAGTGGGTTTGGGACACCTGCTTACTCCTGAAGGGCAAGATTTCCTGTCCTGTCCTTGTTCCAGAAATATTAGAGGAATGGGTGTGCTCAGAAGATCTGCTGAGAACACATTTTGTAAACAATTTGTTGGCCTGACCTAGAACTACATTACTTACTACATTTGTTTGTAAATTATTATTTAATATAGCTCCTAAAGCCTTTGGGAGAATATCCAGTCTCTGTAGAATGGCACTCCAGGTCTGTCATGTTCTGGCCTCTGCCCCTTCTTTAGATCCATTTTTTACATTCTCCCACAAGAATCCTGAACACCAGCCAGGTAAAACTATGTGCTTTCCCCAAATGGTTTCTTACTTGTCCTCTGTGATGGCTAATTTCATGTGCCAACTTGGCCAGGTTATGGTGTCCAGCGGTTTGCTCAAGTAAGCACTGTCCTGATTGTTATGGAGAGGGTTTTTAATAGATCGATTTAAATCATTAGTCAATTGATTGCATCTACAATTAACAAAGGAGCTCTTCTTCAGCAATGGGAGGAGTCTCCTCATTCAAGCATTTGGAGGCATTAAAGCAGTGACTGAGGATTTCAGCAGTCAGAAAGAAGAATCTCTATCTCTACTTCAGCCAGACAGCTTCTTCCAGAGAACTGAGTTATCATCTTCAGACTTCTCAACTTGTGGCTTCTCCTGGGGAATTCAACTTTATCTTCACTGGGTTTCCAACTTGTGGTCTGCCCTACAGACATTGAGCTTGCCAATCTTCATGGTCAGGTGAGCCAGTTCCTATAATAAATCTCTTAATATTTACATAAGTAGATAGATAGATAGATAGATAGATAGATAGATAGATAGATAGATAGATAGATGGATAGATAGATAGATATCCTGTTGGTTCTGGTTCTCTGGAGAATCCTAACAACTGCATCTTCTTTTGCTTATCTTGTTCACCTTGCCTGGAGTGCCTTCCCCCTCTCTTCTAGGTTCCAAGTCCCAAAGCCTTAGCCCTGCAGACAAGATCTGGGATGTTTGAGTTCTAGTCGCTTCTCTGGGCTCATCTCCTGCCAGACCATCTTCTACCTTGTTTAAAATTCTTCACTGCATGAGGAGCTTCTGTGCTTGGAGAGAAACTCCCTGGATAAGATGTGGTGTGTTCAGCACTCGATTTATTAAACTTACACATAAATAAGCCACTATTTCTTGAGCATTGCAATATCAGTTATAGATTTGATGAATCAATTTCCCTTCAACAATTTAAAGTGAACTTAAAAATGCAGTAATGGCTAATTATGTTGAATGTTTCAAACCTTTTAAGTAGCAGAAAAAACGTGTCAAAATACAGTTTACATTCAAATCCCCAGGGCATGTAACTGTGAATCTTGACATTCCATGGGTTAGGAGAGGGGGGTATCATG
>JAKSZT010053840.1:2632374-2662497 GCA_026826555.1 Tolypeutes matacus
ATTTCTCTGTTTCTTTCTTCTGTTGATCATGGTTGGACCAAAGATGGGCAAAAGGAGCATGCCAGAATATATGACCTACGAGGCCCAGGTCAATTAGGTAAATGGAGTCCATCAGAAAAATCCTGAGAGACTGTGCCCATTAGGAGGATATCCAGTGGGGTCCTGGCCAGCAAATTTGAGGTGTAAGTTGAGATACTCAGTAAGGGGCGAGGAAATTGGTAATGATGAAGGAGAATGGAGCAGATTTCAAAAGGGGAGAGATTAAGATGAGAGGAAGGGTGCTCCAGTGTAAACCTGCCTCCATCCCTCAATGCTCTTGTTCTTTTCCAGCTCCTGTCCAGGTTTCATCCCGGATAGTCTTAGCATAATTGCATATACACATGCACTCTCTAGCAACACTAATGAGGGATGTTGCTAATGTGAGAAAGTGTGGGAGATGTAGGGAGTGGGGCATGTGGGAATTCCCTATATTTTTAATGTAATATTTATGTAATCTAATTATCTTTAAAAAAATAAAAAAAATAAAAAGTAATACAGCTAGTGAAAATATGTTGAAATAAAGACACTTAGGTAAAAAAAAAAACAGATCTCTCTTTTTCATAACCTAGTAAGCTAAACTAAAACAAATATCAAAAGTGTCCTTAGTTTCAAATAAGTTCAAGAAACATTGATATGTCATTTTGTTAGTGCCCATTGATTAATGAGCTTAGTTAATGAGGCTAAGGAAGGGATCTGAGGGAATGGAGCAGAGAATTGAAAAAGTCCAATGGGAAGAGGAGGCTTGGGGAAGCTGGTTATTCTCCTGAGCAAGCTTGGGAGTGGGAATCTAAAGAGATGGGGTAACAAAAAAACATTGCAGGCAAACAGTTTTTTTTCCCCCTAATTAAATTGCTTTACTCAGTTGTGCTTTGACATTATGCCCTAAACTTTCATTGAAGCACACAGCATAAATTAGTTTCTGAGGTTCCTGCTTACACTTTGTATTGGGCACTTGGGTTCCTCTGAAGAAGTTCCATGTGAGAAATTCCTGTCAGAAATCAGAACCAGGCAAAAATTTGCTTCCCCCGAGGAACAGTTAAGCTTTATCTTCATTGGCATTGGAAAAACCACTCAATTCATTTTGTTACCATTTTTATTTTGGTTGCCAGGAAGCTCAGGGGCAAAGTCAATTTTTTCCTCTGAGATATAGGTTATTGAGTTTAATTCTATGTTCACTAGGCTGGACATTTTTGTTGTTAATACATATTCTAATGTTTGATTGCATGCATTTTTAAAATCATATCAAACTGTCAAACTCAGACACTCTTCTAATCTATGTGTATGTTCACTCTGCTTCTTTGGCCTAGAAAACCTTTATTTCCTTCCCTGTCCCCTGCCCCCCTTACCCCATCAATTTACACATCTTTCAAGACTCATTGTAACAACTACCTCCTGGAAGCCCTGCCTGACGACTTCAGACCATGTGCCCTGTCCCTTTCTCTGTCTGGAATTCACCATGTTGCCTTATATTCATCTTTTATGTGCTCACTTCTCCCTCTCAATTGCCTGCTCCTTGAGTAAAGGAACAGCTCTGCTTGGCAAGCAGCTAGCACTCCCTATATATTCAGCAAATGGATGGATGAAACACTTCATGGAATAGAGTACAAAACAGGCAAAACCTAATAAATGACATTTCAACTGGAGAGAGTTTCTTTTAAAGAATAATAGTTGATAGTGATGGAGCATTCATGATGGAGGAAGTATCTACATTTTTCTTAATATTAGCTTAGTTAATTCTCCTCCCTCCAAAGAAAACTTGGACTGAGTAGAATTACTACTCTTGATTTACAAAGGAGGAAATGGAGGCCCAATGTGGTTGAGAGACTTGCCCATACTCACACATCTGGTGGCAGCAGGGGAAACTAGCCACAGGTGGCTGGCTCCTGCCCCGGCCCCTGCATCCTGATCCACTCTGCTATGCCACCTCTCTGTGTCATTGTGTATATCTTTGGGTACTGGTTTTGATTGCTGTTGCTGGAAACCTAAATCCAGTATTTAGATTTGAGTGTTTTAGGAAAAGAGGCCCTTTCATTCTTTTGTAGGCTTTAACATTGCCTGGTTCTAAGGTCCTCTCTCCCTTCTTTGATTCTCTTTGGATATTGACATTTTATAGATTTTGTGGTTGCTAACACGTATTAGATGGCTGATAAAAAGCTGTTATTCTGGTTATTATTATTATTAACAGTCATCTCTTTGCTAAACTGTCATTTTCTTTAGGGCAAAGACTTTTATGTTTATCTGACTTAAACATAGTGGATGCCTGTAAATATCAACTTGGATTGACTAGTTCTTGGCAGATTAGGGGAGAGCAGGTTTATACATCCAACACCAAGATAGGTTGGTTGTGTTCCTTCAGCCAATTAAAAAAATATCTATTGAGCAACTACTATGTACCAGGCATTATTTTAGGTTGAAAAAAACAAGGAACCCAGTTTCATGGAGTTTGCATTCTAGTGGAAGTAGGCAGAGAATTAAGAACATGAAAAGTAAAATGTATAATATGTGAGAAACCCAAGGAGAATGAGAAGAGAGAGGGCCAGAGGGCAAGGGAGGATAGTCTGAAAAGGTGATATTTGTGTAAGATCTGAAGGTGAGAGAGGGAGCAGAATGGAGTTGAAATAAGCAGGGAGTAGTGTTTTAAGTGAGGAAACAGCAGGTGCAAATGGTCTGAAGGAGTGAGATGTTTGAGCTTGAAGAACAGTGAGCAAGGCATTGTGGGATTGTTTAAGGTAGATTGTTTAAGGTGGAGGGTTATAAGTTGAGGGGAGGTGTGGATTGTGTAGAATCTTGTGGGATATTGTAATGATTTTGGCTTTCCTTCAAAATGACACGGAAGCTATAGAGTTGTTGTAAAAAGGGGGGTGAAATGATATAACATGTTTTTAACAGAAATAGTCTAAATGCAGCATGAAGAAAAGACTAAAAGACGGTGTGGGAGGCAGAATGAATAAGAGGGCAAGGGCAGAATCAGGAAGACAATTTGGAGGGCATTTCAATAATGGTGGAGTCAGTAATTATGTTGGCTTGTTACCAGTTGGAAGCAATGGAGGTAATGAGAAGTCTTTGACACAAGGAAGCTAGCATGGGATTTGCTGATAGATTTGATGTGGAATGTGAGAGTATGAGAGGAGTCAGACAGAGCAATGGAAGTGATGGAGTTACCAATACTGAGATGGAGAAGATTGTGGGAAAAGCTCCATTTGGGACACATTAAGTTAAAATGCTTATTAGAGGAAAGATAGAGGATATAGATATATATAGTTGGACAGATGGATGGAATGGAAAGAAGGAAGGAAGGAAAGAAGGAAGGAAGGAAGGAAGGATGGAAGGAAGGAAGGAAGGATGGATAGATGGATAGAGAGAGATGGGCATATATATATTTACATATATAGGGGCGAGTGAGAGAGAGAGTCAGCATAGCAGAGTAGATTAGTGTGAAGCTTATAGATGGATTCTAAAACCATGAGGCTAGATGAAATCATGAAGGAAGTGAGTATATTTAGAAGAGAGAAGATATCCAAAACTGAGTCAAGAAGATGAGAAGGAGCTGGGAAAGGGGATTAAGAAGTAATGGGCTGTGTGGTAGAAGGAAAATCCAGAAAATATGACATCCTGGAAGTTGAAAAAGTGAAGAATATCAAGGACGGAATTAACAACAGTGTTAAATGTGAAAATTGAGGATGGAGAATAAACTGTTACATTTATTATAGCAACATGGGGCTCATAGAGACCTTGACAAGGACACTTTCTTCTTGAAGCAATAGGTGAAGATAAAAGACAAGACGTGGAGATGGTGGCAGCAAAGCTGATATCTGTAGAAGAAAAAGATGGTGCTAAATATCAGGAGACACAGGTCAACATCATGTCTGCAGGGACCACAAGATCAAGATCAAAGCAACTAATCCCAGACTTTGGAGAAGTTGGAAACAGAATCGCAGTTCACCAAGTTTACAACAAGCAAGAATTTCCTGAGAAATTATTCTGAGCACAAACTGATCTTTGCAATTGATCTTTGGAGGAGATGGATGTGTAGTGTTTGAAAATTTGGGTTTGGCTCACAGGGTTAATGAAAGAATGCACACAGTGAACACAGCTTATTTCCATTTGGAATGCATAAAAATTAAATGTAATGATACATATATATATAATTTTAGATTTTTAATCCAAATTTATTGGGGAAACATTTTTTTAAAAAGAAAAAAAGAATCAAATTAATTATATTGTTGCATTTAAAAACATGTCATAGACCTACTGTCATTTATCTTTTTAAAAATATCTTTTTAAATTCTACCAATACCCTATATTTACAGAAAGTCAACTTTATTTTTGGAATGAACATTAATCTCATTTCTCAGTATAATGAAATTCCACTGAACAATTTCACTAACTCTGAAGAGTGATTTTGTCATTTTGGATTAAAAAAATTAGCCTTAGGCTAAAATACAACAAATCTCCCATTACTGTCTTGGAAAAAAAATCAAAACATCAAAACCTAGGAGAGTTTTCTGATTTTACTGTATCTAGTGATCATTTGGGGTGAAAAAAAAAATGTTCATTCCATCTTGTGCAGTGCCAAATTTCATCACATTTCCCTTCACTGCACAGCTTGTTAAATGTGAGTAAGTGCCTTGGATTTCATAGCAACAGTAAGATTCTCACTTAAATCACTTTGGAAGTTGGTGGCCCCTAATTAATCCAGTCATTGCTAGACATTTTGTGTGATATTGTTTGCCAGGTTGATAGAAGAAAAATCACATCTGTGATGAAACAACTGGCTGCAAGCATCTTGAAACAGGAGACACCACTTTTAAGTGTGGTCATTTAAAATGTCCTACCAGTAAATAGAGGATGTAATTGCAGTTGTTTTTTTTTAATGTTTTTATTTTTAAAGAACTTACAGAAGAGAAATGAATAAAGAGACTTAAATATGGGGCTGACTTTGGCTTTGTTCTCTGAGAGGTAGTGGGGTGTTGTTGAAATAATTTGAATGTGAAAAAAACACGATGATCCCTCCAATCTGGTGGACCTTAGATGTACTCAGGAGGAAGCAGAGACTGCAGACAAGGAACTAAGCTGAGGCCATTAAAATGGACCTAGACTGAGGATAGTGGAAACAAGGACCCAGCTGTGAAGCTAGTAGGTATTACTGAGTTACTTTGTACTTTACTGTGTCTTTGTTTCTAGAATATTTAAGTATAGCCTAATCCTCCCTTCTCTAGAGTTTTCAGTTCTAACATTTGCTTCCTTAGTTTCTGTCAGGCACTTCCACTTCCTTAGACAAACGAAAGAAATGTTCAAATTGGTGCTATGTCCTCTCCTTCGACAGGGGAGAGCTTATAAACCACAGCAGTTAGCCATACTTTATGCAATTCACTAACCTGACATTGTCTTGGAAAATCTTTGCTCATTGCATAAATCCATGTTTCTTTTGCTAAGTCCTAGAAATGAGAGAAAGAGACATCAAATTCTTTCCTGAGTGGTTACCGTATTGCCTTGCTCCATCAGGTTCATCTTATGGTAAAATTGAGATGTTATATAACTTTTAGTTTGGAAACTTATTTGGCATGATTGTATATGGTGGAATGTGGTGTATGACAAATCCTGGCATACTATTGGCTTATACATTTAAAACAGATATTGAAATAACCTTTCTCAGGAAATGTAAGTTTGAGAGCATTGCCTGGTAATAATGCATCTTACCCAAAATTGTTTATTTTTAGCAGAAATGGGAAGTATTTTTGATCAAAGTTTTAAAACTATCATGTTAATCTTAAAAAGCATATAACTAGATTCCAGTCACAGGTACCTTGTTTCTTATGATGTTTTGTTTAATAAGCAAATTGTCAACACAGACCATTATTCCTCTGTGAGTATTATTAGCACATCAATAAATGTTCTCATCTTTGCAACTTCTAGCCTTTATCAGTCCCTGGCCCTTAGGAGGCAGTCAATAAATTAGTATTGAAACTGTATAAACTCAATAGCAATCTAATTTGGTATATTAATAGATCCCATCCAAAAAAAAACCCACCAATGATAATTTACAAACCAAACCAACCATTTGGGAATGAAAAGAGCCTCATGTATCCATTTGTCATTTTCTAAGTTTCCTTTGTGCAGGGCAGGCAATAATTATGGCCGATGTCTTCTGAAATGAGTGTAGTACTTTTTCAACCACTTGAGCTCACAGTCTGATGGAAGGTACAAGTATATAATTTATTATAAAACAGTGTATAATAGTTTCAATATAGATGTGCATAAGTGTGCTTGGAAAGGGCTTCACTGAGCCATTTCAACCTAGAAACACAAAATCATAGATTTTTATTCTAGAGCTGGAAGCATTCTCAGAGTTCATTTGATGCGAACTTTAATTTTGTCTTCCCAGAGAAGTTAAAATAAACCATCTGCAAAATGAATTATAAGCAGGCAGCATGAGCAAAGACACTCTATCTACCAGTTCAATAAATAATCATCTAGTCAATAAATAATTATAGAATACTTACTATTGGTCAGATACTTCTTAAGAACTTAGATATGATTACCTGCATTTAATAGTGTCTTATTTCTATTTCTCCTATATTGATTAAATGTAACTTTCCCATCTTATTTGCCCCCTTACTCTTAAAATTGTATTTCTTTTATTATTGACTTCAGCTTTGGATTGGAGGACAACTGACGAGAATTTAAAAAGGCATGACTTTAGAGCAGGTACACTGGTGAAACATTTATGCTCTCAAAGATCTTTTAAACAGTAATAGCGATTTTTTTCCCCAATAAGAAATGGTGGCTGAGAGTTGATGAAGACCATGGAGACTGTAGATATTCAAGTAGAGCCTCTGAGTTTAAAGAGAGGACAGGTCTTGGATATCAGGGAAGAAGTTCCTGTTTAGGGGACTAAATGGGAAGGGCTGTTGAAGAGTTGCAACTGTCGACTATAAAGAGGACACTATGATAGTTTGAAGCTGTATGGACCCCATAAAATCATGCTCCTGAAGCTAATCCATTCCTGTGGGTATAAACCTATTGTAAGAGGGCCCTTTTATTAGGTTACTTCATTTAAAGACATGGTCCAGGGTGGGTCTTAATCCTCTTACTGGAATCTTTTATAAGAAAATGTAATTCAGACAGAGAAGAGAGAAAGCCACAGAAGCCAGAAGCTGAAAGCAACGAAACCCAGAAGAGAAGGCAGAGATAAGCAGATGCTGCCATTTGCCTTGCCATGTGACAGAAGAGTCCAGGATCTCTGGCAGCTGGTCTTTAGGGAGAAATCATCACCTGATGATGCCTTCATTTGGACATTTTTCTCAGTCTAGAAACTGTAAGCTTGCAAGTTAATAAGTCCCCACTGTAAAAGCCAACTCATTTCTGATATATTGCTTTTGGCAGCCTAGCAGATTAAAACATACAGCATGGACACAATTTTTAAAAGTTATTTTTTAACAGTTTTCCCATACTCTTTGTGGCTTGGTGAATATTTAGAATATATTCTGCCTACTCACTGTCATTTTGAAGGTTAAGTGTGGGCTAGGCTAAGGAAATTGTTGCTCTTATTATTATAGCCACATTATTGCATTTGGTTTGTAGACTCTAGCAGGAAAAGAAAGTCAGTCATACACACTTGAGTGAAGAATAATTCTTCTGCATATGTGAAAGTGACTTAAGCAGAGAGGGATTGACAGAAGAGAAAATCCAAAAGTCACATATGAGATTTGATTTTTGGTTATCGCAGAGTGGTTTGGTTGAACTAACTTGCCTATAAATAATAATTATAAAATATAAACAAATATATATTTGAAAAATAATAACATTTGAAAACATTAGAGAGTGAACATGGAAAAACTGGAGTGATATTTGTAAACGGGCAACCTTAAGTCTTAAAGAACTACTTCCACCCTGCTCCACAATTTATATATAGCTCCAGTAGCAGAAAATTGCTGCCACTATTGGCATGAGGTGTCAGATGATAGAGTTTGGACTGGCAGATCAGTGACAAAGTTAGGGAGGGGAAGAAGTCACAGAGCATGTGAACTCCCTGATCTGCATGTAAAAATCACCCCAATCCTTGCTGACTGCTAAATACTACCTTTAAGGGAGAGACTCTTGGGGGACAGGGTTATGTAAAAAAATCAGCAGCTGGAAACTAAAAGGAATAAGTGAAGATATCAGTTGTCATCTACCATAGGGGAAACAGAGTTTGGATTTTAACTTTCCCCAAATTAACTACCTTCTAGACCTAAATTCATTATTCAAAAGAATATGAAATAATATAAATCTTTACAAATATGTCTGTCATTCATAATGTTCAGAATTCAGTCAAAAATCACTTGACATGCTAAGAACTAGGAACATGTTACCCAAAATCAAGAAAAAAAAAAAAAAAAGCCATTGGGAAACTAGAACCTGTCCTTGGGATGACCCAGAAAAATAACTTTAAAGTGATTTTTATAAGTATACTCAGGGACTTAAAGAAGTTGTACACACAATAAGGAAAAAGACGAGTAATCTAGCAGAGAAATAGAAACTGCAAAAGAAAAAATACCAAATCCAAATTCTAAAGCTGAAACATGCAGTCACTGAAATGAAAATTTCACTGGAAGAAATTTACAGTAGTAAAGATACTGGTAGGAGATACTAGTGGGCTTGAAGGCATATGGATAGAAATGATCTCATGTAAAATACAGAAAGAAAAATTTTAAAACAAATAATGGCTGAAAACTTTTCAAATTTTGTGAAAGGCATTAATTTACAGACCAATTTGTATTCTATTAACCTTAAGAAAAATGCAAAGAAAAACACAGTAGGGATATCACATTCAAATTGCTGAAATCCAAAGATAAAGAGATATTTATGAAAGCAGCTAGAGAAATGCATCACATTGTACATAGAGGAGCAATGACTCAAATGATGGTTGACTTCTCATCAGAACTGATGGAGGACAAAAGTCAACAGAGCACAACTTGGCAGTGCTAAAATGCAAACCCTGACAACACAGAGTTCTACATTCAGTGAAACTATATTTCAAAATCAAAGGTAAATTAAGACATAATTCAGATAAACAAAAAAGGGAGGAATTTGTCTTGACATAAAAATAATGCCCACAAATCAATAGGAAATAAACTAAAACTCCAATAAATGAATTGGCCAAGAAGTATGAAGAAAAAATCCACAGAAAAGAAAATGGTCAATAAAAACGGGGTAGAGGCAATAAAGGAAAAATGCGCAAGAGCTTTTGAAAGTATTACAAGCTGTGCTATTAGATGAAAAGTACAGCCAGTGAGAAATCTCTTTGAGAGGGGTTTTCTAAAAATTTGTGGAAAGAGTGATGGATGTCTGACATTATATTTTTTCTTGGTTTTTGCTGTAATTATCCTCCATTATTTTCAAACCTTCAATCAAGTCCATAACACTCAAGAATCTTGTGTTAGTAGTGTTTGGAGAAGTGTTATCATCATTACAACTTTCAATACAATTTCTATTACTACTTCTCTTTGCATCTACTACTGCACAAGCCAGTGTGAACCAATGGTCTTTGCCAAGCACCTGCTCTGCCCTTGACATGTATTTTATCTTTTAATCTAGATTCATTCCCATTTCATGGATGATAGTTCTAGTAAGTGATGGATGTGCTATTTGATTCCTCACTCTGACTTTCGTGTCAACTGGTGAAATCATAGGTTTATACTGATGAAAGAGGTGGGACCAGCATGGCACAAAGAAGTCTAAAAACAGAGTGGCTGGGAAGCGGCTGTGGCTCAATCAGTAGGGCTCCCGTTTACCATATGGGAGGCCCCGGGTTCGGTTCCCAGGGCCTCCTGGTGAAGGCAAGCCCGCCCAGACGGCGTGGTTAGCTGACCCAGTGAGCACAAGCAGCAAGGGGGGGATAAATGAATAAATAAATAAAATCTTTAAAAAAAAAAAAAAACAGAGTGGCTGCCTTCAGGCTCAAGAGCTATGATTGGAAGCTGATGTTAGGTGTTAATGGGAAAGATGACTACTACAGACTGGAGGAAGCTGCTTTCTGGGTTATAAGAAGATTTACGAGTTATGGCTAATATGGGAAAACGATAAAAAACAAAACTTTAGTACAAAACTGAAGTAGTATGTAAATATAATTAACAAGATGTGATTTCACTTATATAGAAAAGAATGTGTGAACTCAAATTTAGAAAGTCATATACTCAAATATCAAGGTCTATTTCTATTGTTCTTGATACTTTTGAAATGGTCCCATTTTCTACCAGGAACATGTATTATTTTTATAAGCAGAACACATATTAAAAAAAAAAAAAAAAGAAAAAAGAAGCGAAAGCACCACCTTTTCAACCGCTCCAGGAAAAAAATGCAGAAGAATAAACAAAATTTCATCAGCCTTTAAAGAGTATTTCTCACAGCAACTGCTTCTGAGAATCTGATATCTTCTCTGAGGGAAACTGCTCATTAAACAATTTTCAATAATGTGGTGAAGAAATACAGCAAAGTTATTAAAGAGATGATGGCTCTCCCAGGGTACACATACCACAGGGGCCAGAACCACACTCTAAATCTATTTTCATTTGACTGCTACTCCTATGGACTGAAGTGGTATTACCACATCTAATTTTTAAAACTCCTTTTTAATGGGGGCCATTCTTCTTGCCTTGAAACAGGCTCGTTTTATTACTGTGGAGCTTCCGTGGAGCCTGGTGATTTTCCAATCTTTTGATGTTCACATTTGGTTTGGTTTTTTGCTAAATCAAAGGATACCGGCTGTGTGTGATAACTTCGGGGGCCCTCTGACACCCCAAATATCTTTCTCACCTGCTCAGTGGTGGCTAAAATTACTTAAAAGTATATACTTGTTAACTCTATAAGTTACAGATAATGTTTAAAAATACCATGTCCCAGAAAGAGGTAATACATGGCCTGAAAAGTCCACTAAAGTCTAAATGTCCAAAATCTAATTTTGGGGTCGGGGATAATCAGAATTGATGGGGATTTTGGGAAGCCTCGGGTCCCTGAAATGAAGGTATTTATGGAAAGAGGGAAGGGGAGATAATTAAACCATAGCGCTTCAGTTTTGGATAGAGTGTTCTTGTCTCATTGAATACATGCTCTATCCATTAAACAGTTCTGCCTCAGTTTAACTCTAGCCGAGAGAGATTGAATGGCTGATTTGAAAACCTGGAGGTTTGGATCAGACAGCCCTGGATTAAAATCCTCCTTCCATTTCCTCCACAGCTAGGACTGAAGGCAAGGAATTCAAACTCCCTCAATGCAAGTTTCTTTATCCACAAACATGGGTGATATATAAAAAGTTCTTTCTGTTCCAAGCACTGTGCTGTGCATGCACTTGACATGTATTGTATCTTTCAATCTGGATGAACTTGCATTTCATGGATGAAAGAATAGATAGGCATAGTTGTTTGTTATGGGAGTTAAATGAGAGGAGCCTTCTAAAATATAAGGTATAGGGTCAAATACTTCAAATATCTGTAAATATTTTGTCCATCCCTCCAATGTCCTTTGACAAGAGAAATACACACTAAGAGAACGAACTCAAATTAATAAATTAACAGTTTTAAATTCTTGACCACCTATTTATTTTCTGCCTGAAAAGATGTGTTCCTTCTTGTCTCCCTGGCAAATTTATATCCTATATCTAAAGTTTATATTTTATCGACTACATGAATCTCCTATATTCACTCCATGAGCACTTATTTTTCTTTCCTTTAAATTTCTAGACCTCGGAATTTGTACCCCTCTCTCTGGCTCTGTATAAAATTGTGTTGGGATTTCAGTCTATTTTGTAAAGTTTAGAGCTCAAGGTTTGCAATCTGATTTTACCTTTGACAACTTGAAGGTTTAAGGCAAAATACTTAACCTCTCTGTGTCCTAGTTTCCTCCCTTGCAAAATTGGGAGGGCCTTAATTAAAAGTACCTGGAGGGCTATTGTAAGGATTGAATTAAATAGCATATGCAGAAGCACCAAATAAACATATGCACACAGCAGGCCACCCACTGGTGCTAGTTCTTGCCTTCAATTGGCTCAAAATACAATACTATTTTTGAACCACATGTGGCAGTTTGGCATTGTTTATGAATTCCAAAAATAAATATTGGATTATGTTTGTAAACTGGTCTGTACCTGGGTGTGATTAAATTATGATTAGGGCTTTGATTGGGCCATGTGAGTAGGAGAGAAAACTACATGGCAGAGAAGAGAGTTGGAGTTTTGGATGCTGGAGCCCAGGATGTAAGGACACAGGAGCAGAGAGAAGGCTCGATTAGACACAGCAGAGGCCTTGAGAAGAGAGATGAACCATTTGCCTGATAGTCTACAGCTGGCTTTGTGGAGAAAGCAGAGCAGCTGAGCCTGGAGAGAAATGAGCCCCAGGAAGAGAGGAATCCAGGAAGCCGAATCCTTGCAGATATTGGCAGCCATCTTGCTCCAACACATGGTGACAGACTTTGGTGAGGGAAGTAACTTATGCTTTGTGGCCTGGTAAATGTAAGCTTCTACCCCAAATAAATACCCTTTATGAAAACCAACTGATTTCTGGTATTTCACATCAGCACCCCTTTGGCTAAGACATCACATATCATTTCTCATTTTTGTTTATGTATATGTCCATTGTCATGTATTATCTAGTCATATTGAACTACTTGTAGTTTCCCACACATGCCATGTTTTTTTCTAAGATACGTATTTAAAATTTTTTGATCTAACTGACTCCTACTCATTCTTCAATGCCCAGCTCAAGAATCACTTCCTCCTGGAAGCCTTCTGGGCCCCTTCAGGCTGGGGTTTCCTTCCATTCCCAAGGCTCGATATTCCTCTCTTTGTCCTTGTCCTTAATACACTTTTGACACGGGAATAAAAACACTCTGAAGCTTAGTTTTCTTTGGGGGAGGCCCCGTTTAATGGATCTCCTTCAATATATATATTGAAGCTATATCAGGAGGCATGCCCAAGGACATGCTGTACATGCAAGGGCTCAGAAAGTTTTGGGGTGGTGCAGGAGATAATGAAGAGGCAGAATGCTCTAACTAAGTAACAGTGTAAAGTAACAAAGTTCTTATTGTTTTCAGCAGGAGCTGATAACAGCAGCTTTTTCCCATGCAGCAGTATTTTGCTTGTGCAGCAAAGCAGGTTTTAAACTGTTACAAAGATAGTTTAACCAAAGCATTCCCACACACTTTATTGCCTGTTTACATCTTTACCTCTTCTGGGGGGCCAAGAGCTTCTTGGGGAATGATTTACTTGTCTTTGTATCACTGGAGGATAATTCAGGGCATCAAACATAGGTGTTCCATGGGTAGGATATTTGTTGACTGAAGGAGTGAAGGAATGGACATGAAGAGAGTTTCAGAAACTGAGAGGTGAAAGGCACCATTCGGGATAGAGGGCTGTTAGTGGGCAGAGCTCATCGTGGACTCTGGATTTCCCAGCCAGTGTGCTTAGCATTAAATGACCCAGCACACCATTGGCATTTTTGGCGATCCTTTCCTTCTTAAATCTCTGCCTTATCTCCAACTCTCAGATATGGCAAAAGATATGTCAACAGTTGGCTCATTGGTAAGCCATCAAGCTGACCTTTCACAACTTAGCAAAGAGGGACAGCTGGCCTTTGTTGGCCATTGGCTTATATAACTTAGAAATACTGTAATGGTGCAAATAACACTGGATTTGTATGCAAGTAGTCGCTGATCTATAAAACATATGGCATTTTGAAATATTGATCTCTTCAGTGCCAGTGAGTAAGAGATATTAGTGTAGCCTGGGATTCCATTTATAACCGTGGGATTAGAGTCAGAGAAGTGGAAAATTGGAATAGACCAAAATTCATGTGAAGTGGAAAGTGCAGCTGGCAGCAGTGCTAAAGAAGGAGAATAAAAAATAAGAGAAGGAAGCATTCTTTTAAAAGCTGACTCAACCATCAAAGTGGGAAAGGAGCAGTTACATGAATAGGCTTTAACTGCCTCAGCTTCCTGTACCTCCAGGTTGGTTTTGCAGACTTAAATTCAGCACGATAGATGGAAAAGGCAAAGCTGAACTGATTTGGAAGCAGGGAAGGTGGTATCCCTGGGGGTTCCTGTCACTTCTGCCAAGCAAGTGCATGGGAAGTTGAATTCAAAAAGTTTAAGTGTGGTCAGAAAGATTAAAACAATAATGGCACATTTTCCTAATGTTTGTAATTATGCATAAATGATGTAATTACATGGAAGTATGGGTCTTAACAGGCTTCATGTACTCCATTGTCACTTGTGCCCTGATGCCCTTCTAGACCCTTCTTTCCATGCCTACATGCAGAACTGAACCTCTTCTTTTCTTTCATCACCCAGTTCTCTGGAGGATGCTGTCAAAGTGCCCTGGACCCTAGATCTCATATGTTCACCCGTTTCTTCCACTTTGGGCAGGAACAAGGTTTATTTGACATTGTGCATCCAGAGATGGTGCTTCTAGTACATTATCTGGCACTGAGAGGACCTTCTGTAAATAATTTTTGACTGACTGACTGGTTGAATGTCTCTAGAAGAAATTTATAAATATTTAGTTTCATATCCTACTCACCAGACCTTTGAGGAATCTCTAGTCCAGTATCATCCCCATTCTCAGATGATACTGATGACTCCTTGATTGCAGGAAAAAAAAGATAAAACCCAATATTTTTTTGTCCTTAAGAAAGAGAAAGTGTATTAAGTAGAGCAGGAAAGGAAACTGATGAAAAGGAATACATTCAGGTAATATTTGTAAAATTAAAGAATGGTTCCTTGTTGACAGAGGTTGTTTCTTTGGTTCCTCCTTTTCCATTAGCCTCTTAGAACTCAGGGACAACCATGTGCTTGAAATAAGCCCACAGACGATCAACTGGAAGGTTCCAAAGAAAGATTTTTACCCTGATTGGCAGGGACTGTAATAGTCACCAAATATTTCATTTACTCTCCTGCATTTCTCAGCTGCCTTGTAGTTAGAGAAGGCCAAGTTAGGCTCCTTCTGATGACTGGGTTATGGAGAAGTGATGTATCTCCCTTCCAGGCTGGGGTAGGGGGGAAGCCCATGTGCAATTTGACAGTCATCTTCTCTCACTTTTATAGTAACTGGGGAGGCTGCTGATTGCAGATGCTGTTCTACAAGGTGGTGGAGCTTTCCCCCAGCCTGGGTTCTTGAGTGATCATGTACATAAGAGCCCCTACTGACCCAATGGAGACCTGCAGCATAAGGGAGAACTAGATTTATGCTTCATGTAGCTGTAATTTTGGAGTTGTTTGTTATGGCAGCACAACCTAAGTTAGCCTGACTGATATCCAACACTTACCCAATTTCAACAATTTCTTTTTCCAGGTACTTTCAACTCTCCTTTTCTCTGTCAATCTAATCTGGTCTTTCCTATGACTTCAATTTTATGATGTTATGGATTTATTATTTAAAAATATTATTAGTCATGTTTAGGGATTTGGAACAGGCAAGGGAGCAAGTATTGTTGTTCAACTGGCCACTTAGATGTGATTGCAAAGCATGTTATTTTTTGGGTGCATTTATGTGTGGTAGGTTCATAACTGTTTGAGTGAAATTAAGGTACTTGAAACACATCTTTAACCTTTGAAGAATACTTCATAATACAAAGTGACATATTTTCCATATAACATCACTAGTGCCACTGAGACTTATCAGAAAATTGATTTGTTAGTACATTGTGATTGAACAAATTATCACCTACCTGTTATATGTCTAACACTGTACTGGCTAGATGCTATAACATGGGAGAGAGCTGTGGGAAGAAAGGTTAATTATAAAACACTGTAGCTGCTTTCCAATAATGCATAAATACATGAACTTTCTAGTTTTGAGGATGAAAAATATTATGCAGTTGAAGCATTGATATAACAAGTCAAGAATACATTGGGTGCCTAAAATGAGGAATAGAGCCTACACTTTCTAGGACATAGTTTACTTATTTTTCTTTTCTTTAAATGCAATCTTCCATTGAGACTCCAAATACATAGATGTGAGAAAATCTGTTTTGCAGTAAATGGACTCTACCAGCAAATCTCCTTTAACCACTCTGGTGATACCTTGGACAGCTGTTCTTGTGGAGTCTTTCTTTTTCCCTGCTGAATTCTAATTAATATTAGTGAGTAGGTAAGAGGAAATTTCTCAGAGGGATTGGAATTTGACTGTAGCCTTAAGGATGTAATACAAGGAAGGGAGTGGAACAAACATCAAGGCTTTGAGAAGGAAGACTAGAGTAGAGGGGTAGTGGGGAGTGAAGGGTGGAAGAGAGGGCATAGGGAGTGGGGTGTTGTGGAAATAACTGCTTGGGTGGTTGGGAAAATGTTAGAAAGCAGAAAGTGGTCAGAGTTGGGTGGTTCTTCTTAAGTCTTTTATCAGAAATATGACTCTTCGCTTATTAAGCTTTTTAAATTGCTTCTTCTTGTGAATTCCCACAATTTTGTAGTTTCTGTGCAGCAATTAAAATGTGGGAATGTTTCAGTTTTTACCAGGAGATCTGGTTTTTGGTGATTTCTGCATCCATAGAAAGCCACCAATTCATTTCCTACACAACCTCTCACCGTTACTGTCCATCCTTTATCCTTTTCTCCATTTCTTTTCCTCCCACTCTAAACACCAGATAGATACACAGGCTGAGGTGCAGCAACAAAGTTTCAAAGTCAGTCATTTTATATCCTGGATAGAACTCTAACAGTATTTTATCTCTGTTCTCATGTCTTCATTTGTTCTTTTATTTATTCTGTAAGTGTTAATTATGTGTCAGAAATTGGGCCAGGTGTTAGGGATATTCTCTATGAAGTATATCTTTTATATTTATATGAGTGCATTTCTCTGCCCTCAGAGTACTCACAGTCTTGAAGGGAAATAGACTAATAATAACCTGCAACACAGTGGGATCACTCTATTAGAACTGTGATTAAGAAACAGCAGATGGCTTAGCTCTTAATAGCTGAAGTTCTAAACTGGTTAGAATTTCATGTCAGCTGATCTCTGTTGGATTACTTGGATAGCTGCAATTGAAAAAAAAAATTTGGGGGTGGGGGGAGGTTAGCCTGACCCTGATGCCTTAAAATGGACTCAATATATATACATTTCAGTCTACCACTAGGGGGTTCTTAAACTAGCCACACACTCCATGAAATAGGAATTGGAGTGCAATGGCTCCCAAAAACATTTTAGTGGTATTATTGCCAAAAGAAGAGGGAAAGGATATCAAAAGGCCTCAAAATAGCAAATCTGTATTACCTGTGGTGGGCTTATCTGAACAGATTTCTAGGTAGCCAAGAAACAGACCAGTTTGAAGGAAAGAAACTGTTGATATAAACTACATGTGTCCTGAGGGAGGAGCAAGTACATGGAGTTGTCATAGATATTCTCCCCTTTCCCTTCAGATCCACTCTACACCCTCCCCTCCACAGTGTTTTGTGTCCCAGGAAGCTGGTTTCTCAGGCTACCCTAAACAAGCTTCCTTGCCCCAGGATTTCTCCATCAGAACATGAGAAGGAGTGAATAGAGAGAGTCAGGCTGTTAATTTTCCCAGGTCCTTCCCTGTTGGGCTGTGGGTGGCAGTGTCTGTATTCCTTCAAGAAGGCCTCTGTCCTGTGAGCCTCTTGTATAGCTATAGCTAAGTTAATGCTGATTACAACTTGATCCACGGTCCAGTAACTTTCCCCTCTCCTTGCTCTTTCAGGTTAAGGGGTGGAGGGGCTCCCTGCTCTTGCTTGCTCTGGGATGCTTCATTATTTCTTGCTAGTTTTGTTTCACCTCATTCACCTCAGTTAAGGGCTCTGTCTGTCTCTTTCTGGGTCTTCTAATACAGGGCAGGGCATAAAAATGAGGACACAGAACCCAACATTTGGAGACTATAGAAGCAAACAGTGGGTGATCACTATGCAGACAGAAGAAGTCCCAGAAGACTTATGAAACATGTTGAAAAGTAGCCTGGGAGCAGGCAATAGACAGACACCCAAGCAGGGAAAGGAATGGCTTGTGGCCAGTAACAGCAGAGCCACTGAAATGTAGAGTTCCAGTGGATACTGCTCGTTTTATATTCTAAGTAATAAAATCCATTGCTTTGGCATTCAGAAGCCAATTCTAGACTTTTGTGGGAGCTAGGCAAGATAAAGTGAATTGCCCTGACCTAGAAGTACAGAGGTGCTCATCACATTATCCAGGGGAAGTGGTCCTTGTGGGATGGTAGACTA
This sequence comes from Tolypeutes matacus, assembly GCA_026826555.1. Lineage (NCBI taxonomy): Eukaryota > Metazoa > Chordata > Mammalia > Cingulata > Chlamyphoridae > Tolypeutes > Tolypeutes matacus. The sequence continues at coordinate 2,650,609 of JAKSZT010053840.1, forward strand.
GGCAGAGGTTTACAAACCCAACATTCTGTTGGAGTTACATACTCCATCATTGTCAGGAACACATCTTGAAAACCTGTTCAGAGCATATTAGTAGCCCTGCCAATGGCTGTGTCTCCTTGGGAGTTATTTAAACTCTCTAAGTCTCAGCCTCTGTATCTGTAGAATGGGGGAAAATTATTTCTACTTGAGGTGTGTGATCACTGGTCTTGGATCAGTCAGTGGGAAACATGGTGATGGATTTCTGAAGGCAGCAATTGGTGGGGGCCAGGCTTGGTCCAGCATCTGCCCTGTAGTTGGAAGCTTGTGAGATACCTTTTACTGGTTGTCATGGGGCAGAAGTCTGGAGTAAAGGCATGATTCACATTCTCAGAGGAAAACTAACCACCAGGATTTTTTGGTGCTGAGTGCCCTGAATTAAGGAACCCAGCTATGTTGAATTCTTCCCAATAAAGGGACAGGCTCCTTCTCAGAGGCTGGAGCTAAGGCAAGTGGCCAAGACTCAGGGTCAAACATTGGGATGAGGTACAGAGCTTAGGTGGTCATTTTGTCATCGCATGAGTTGTATTGTGGGACAAAATCCCAAGAAGCATCCTTGATAACCAGCCTTAACTCTAGAAGTATTTAGCAACTCCAAAGGGCATCAACAATTTTAATGAGGGAAATAGAATTCTCAGCATTGCTCAAATCCCAATCAAGCCATCAGAATTATTAAACTCCATAAACCCCCATCAAAGTTCCTATATTGTTTTAAGTATTCAGAGATAGCTTATTTATTGCATAAAATATTTGGATGACAATCCAAGTAATGAAGTTGATAATTTATTCACAGATTAGACCTGATCCATTTTTTGCATTTCTTTCAAGTTTTTTTCCCCCAGAAAATAATTTTAATGAGATCACATCAAGTTACTTATACTGAAGTGTTTTATTGGAAGGTCATTACAGTAACTACTTTGTGTAAGAGGCCTAAAGGCATTGTGTACCTACAATATCAATTACAGCCCTCTCTACAATAAATAACAAAAAATATTGTAATGAGAATGTGAAATTCCATTGCACATATGTTATTAGAAGCCACTCAGCATTAAAACATAGATGACAATCTAATTAAGCCCAGTATTTCCTTCCCTGGTTTAGGGTTACTGGTTTGAAGTACTCCATGGCTCCGCCTAGACTTTTGTATCGGCTCTGACCAGAAATGGTGTCATGGATTACCATCATTTGCAATTTTATGGCAAATTACAATGCAGTATAGCATGCTTCAAGACATAATGACTATGTATTTGGAGAGTAGGGCAAATTATTAAACCACAGACTTTGAATATTTCCCTAAAATTGATGTCAGTGAGCCAATTTATCAAACTCTGATAAGGAATTGTGACTGGAGGTGCTGAGGTAAGATGAAAGGAGCAGCATATAAGTCGTCTCCCTGTGATGTCTGCCGAACAGTCAACCAAGTAGGGCCTGAAAATGCAGTCTGTTTGGCTTAGGGAAGTTTACTGTACTTTTCTGTTGTGGAAAGCTCGGTCCAACCAAAAGATTTGGTCTATGCCGTCGGCCTGTGGTCAGCAAAGGGTTACCTCAGAGAGGTGAGAAAGTCCTGTCGCTTGTCCTTAGGATGTGGCAAAACAAACCCACTCAGTGTTTCATTCTGGCAGCCCTTGCCTTCTTCCTGTAGACCCACACCTGGAGATGGCACAAATACCATTTATTCTTGTTAACTTCCCAAAAGGAGCTATTACCCAAAGAGGAAGTGAATTTCAGTGTTTTTACTAATTGATGTTGCTCATCTGATTCACTCATTATTTCTACAAGAATTTAATGAGCTCTTACTATATTTCAGGCACTGGGATTACAAAGGTGATGAAGGTATGGTCCCTGGTCTCGGGAAGCTTATGGTCCATATATGTCCATAAATGAGAGCAGTTAAGTGTCAAGGATGTGATCACAGAGGGAGATAGGACATAAGGTAGAGAAGTTGTCCCTTCTCACTGGGAGTAGGGATGGAGTGACAATGAGAGCATTCTAGGTGAAGGGACTAGCTGAGCCAGGGCACAAAGGTGGTGGATGCTCTGAAAAAGCCTGGGGCATGTAGGAACTTCTAGCACAAGCTCATCTTGACAACAAAAGGACTCTAATGAGCAAAGAGGATGCAGAGATTAGCAGGAGCAAATTATGGAGGACTCTAATGTCTTATTAAGGAGATTAGACTTCATTTTATAAACTGTAGAAAGAGTTAAAGGTGGGAGTGAAACAAAGTCATAATTATATGTTAGATGCACATGGAGAGGAAAATTCCAGTGGCATGTGTGCAATTGGAGATGAGACTAGAGATGATGATACTGCAAAAGTAGTACAGCTAACATTCATTGAGCTCTTAAAAGGTGCCAAGACTTTGGGGGAAATATTTTATGTGGATTAACTAATTTAATCTTCACTCTAATCCTATATGCAGGTTACTGTTAGTATTAAGGCTAGTTTATCGAAAAGAGATAAAGGTTTGGGGAGGTTAAATAAGTTCTTCAAGTTGGGAGAATAATGGCCAAGTTGGGACTTTAACTCAGATACTTTCCTTCCTGAAGAAGACTTGGGACCAACAAGAGCCTTCGCAAAGGCAGGGGCAGAGGGAATGGGAATGGGACGTGGTTCAAAGACATCAAGGAGGTGGACTCCAAAATGACGAATTTAATCACTAGAATATTTTCTTCCTCCTTTGTAAATGTACCAGGTCACCCAGACCAACAGTCCAGAGCTCCCAATGATCGGAATCTGAGGTTATCATTTTTCATTTCATTAGTGCTTTTAAATTTACGTTGGAATAATCCACCAGCTCCTTTGAAAGCAGGGGTACCCTTGGCTTTTGAAGGCCAAAGAGAAAAGCACAATGAAGCTTTTTTATGTCTAGCTAATGTCTAGCCAATGGTCTCTTGTGCATCCTCTGTGCTCCTACAGTGATCTGTTTATTCCTATCTTAGCATTGGTGATGCTGTCTTGGAATGATCTGGTGGCTTGTTTGACTCATTCTACAGACTGAGGTTTATGAAGGATCGTAACCTTCATAACTAAAGGATCACTTTTTAGTTCAGTTCAATTTTACAAGCATATTATGGGTAACCTGTAATACCCTAGGTGTTATTTCTGTCTTGGGAAATATGAATTTGTACAAGACATAGTTCTGGCCCAGAAGCTTGGTGGGAAAGTTGCTGTATTATCAGTCAATTTCAATGCAGTATGGTAAAAGTTTGTGGACTTAGAGATGAGAGATATCATATTTAGCCTGGTAGAGGAAAGGGCGTTTGGGCAAGTTTCCCAGAGGAGGCAATTATGGAAGTGAGTTTTGGGGTAATGAGAAAGAATTGTCCAAGCAAAGAGTTGTCCAAAGGCATACCAGGAGAGCACAAGCTTGAGCAGATAAGATGTGAAACAGCCATGTATTGTGTGTCCCCCGAATTCCCATAGTTCAGGTTCACTAGAATTGCAGGACTGGCATGGTGAGAGATGATATTGCAGGGAAAGCCAGAGGCCAAGCTGGGAGGAGCTTGGATTTTCTTCTGGAGAAGTTGGATTCTGCAGAAAGGATGGGTATGATTAATTAGACATGGGCAGTAGTTTCAAGAAAGCCAGACAGAAGGCTGTGGTCATAAGCATTAAGTGAGAGACGACCAAGGATATGGCAGTAGGGATGGAAAAAGAACAAGGGCATGTTGTGGATGTAGAATACATTGGATTTGTTCTGTATTGGGTATTAGGGTGGCATTCATGTTTGTATTGAATTTCTAGATCTTGACATATAGCAGGTGCTCAGAAAATGTTTGTAAAGTAAACTCATGTCTGGCCCAAATGTACTTTCTTTTTTCTTTGCTTTTTCTTTTTTTTGCAATTTCTTAGACCAACCAGTGTATTCGCTAGAAATCATACTCCTAATTGAGGTTCATAATGGAGCTTGCAGATTTCTTTAAATGGCTAAATCTCTTACAATCATTGCTACTTTCTCAAGAGAGTAAAAACAATTTTGGTCTAATTATGTCAGGTTTCCTAAAGGGAATCATTAAAACACCTAGATGGCATCAATGAATGCTTTTTTGTTTTCTCTGCACACTGCCTCTGGGCTCCTCTTTACAGAATCAGGGAGATGATTTCCCAAGCCAGTCACACCAGTTCTACAGCAAAAGAGTTTTGGACTTTACAGCCAATTAGTTTCATGGCATACATTAACTATAAACATGTCCTTTGTAGACGTTAGGCATCTTATTTTCACCAGCTGCTTAGGAAACTAGACACACCTATGAGGATCTAATGGCTACTCTGGGTCCAGGTAGAAAGAACTGGAATCCTTGCTTGTGGCTCAAAGTCAGCAACACTCACACCTGTCTAGCCTGGACTTCATCGTCACGGGCTTGGTGGAAGCCATGGCTGCTTACCTGTGGCTGATGCAGTTATTGTGGCAGGCATTTCTGGTTTGGTGTCTAATTTTCTGACTGCATGCTACGTATAAGAAAAAAGCCCAGGGTTTTTGTTGTGGAAAGGTGGTTTAGTTTTGTTTACAGTGAAGCCATTACAGTAAAGATCCTATTAATAAGAAAGCAACTAACCCATATCATGTGAAGGCCTTTACAGAAGTTATTTTTATTAATTCTCACATTAGCTCTGGGCAGAAGGTATTATAGAACCAATTTGCTGAAAAGGTAACAGTGCCTCAAAGAGTTTATGGGACTTGGCCAGGGTCTCATGGCACGAGATTTATGCGACTCGTGACTCATGCTCTTTCCACTAAACTATGCTCTGTTATTGGGTTTATTATTATCATCATCATCATATAGGTATTATCATAAAAGCAATACTAATTATAGACAGTTTGAAAAACCAGGGGGCAAAGCCCTACCCATAACCCTTTGTAAACATTGTGGCTTATTTCCTTTAGTTCCCCTCCCCCCACCTACCACCAGTTTCTTCTATTTTTACCTGGCTATGAAAACACTGTGTAGATAATTTGGTATCATTTGGCAACATTTTAAATCTTTTTTGGGAGGGAGAGAAAAATGAATTTAAATGATTTAAAAGAGGCTGAAAACAGGAAATAACATAAGCTTGAAAAAATGGAGAGATATATTAAGAATTAAGAAATTTTGCAAATCCAAGCACATGTCAATCATTATAATTTAGTTTGGAATATTTTTGTAGCCTTAAAGGAATAGTATCTTGCGACTGCCAAATGTCCATACTTAGACATTGTATGTTTCATTATGTGGCCAAACTTTCAGAGTCCCAGTAAATCCCTACTAGAGTAATTTGTCTTCTTTCCCTATCCATCAAATGTTACAAAAACTAGGTTATTATTATGGGTGCATCTCTTTCTCTAGATAAGGAAATGGACAGAAGAAGGAAGTTGTATAGACTATTTGTGAGAGTGTAATTAATTATGGAATCTCGCTAAGCTCATCCAAAAAGGAAATTATAAGACTAGGAAAAAGTGGGTTCTATTCCATGAGATTTAGAAACTCCTTCCAAGTACTATTTGGAGATGGCAAATCAAGAGCCAACTATTCCCTGGTGACTGATAAATTTGAGCTATAGTTAAATAATTATTTTCAAAGAGTTAATTATTATAATCTAATGCTCAGCTTCATTGCCTCAATAAATGGATCACCTTATTTCAGCCATTCAAATTAGCATGTACTCTGGAATCCAGCCAAGGTGATATTAAGCCTTGAGGAATCATGAGAAGTTCTACATCCCTGTTATGCCAACTAACTGCCTTTAGGGATGCCATTTTACTGGTGCAAGATTTTTGTTTCAGCTACATATAGAGTATTGTGAATCTTTTGCGACCAAAGAATTCAACACCAATAATTCATCTCTATTGTATATGACAAGAATCATCAGAAATGTGATTTGGATTGTATAGGATTGATGACAGGAAGATGTAGTCAAGTTGATTGTTTTGCCCTGAGCTAGAAATGCAGCCTTTTGCAGGGGACTGTGGGGTCAGCAACACAGCATGTGGAGGTGAAAAGGCAGAAACTACAGTTGATGGGTGAAGCCAAGTAAGAAGCCAAGGAGTTGGTCAAATAATGGAGAAAATATTCACATTCCTAGATTGAGGGTGAAAGTTGGGTTGGGAACCAAATTTGGGCCACATATCGCAAAGAAGAGCTAGGAGATGGCACCAACTTTGACAAATGTCTTCTTGTTATCTTAGATCTCTTTTCTTTTTTTCACTCCAAGTGGGTGACTCTTTATCCCTCTGGGGCCATCTTAAAGGAATCTCAAAACCACTGACAATCTTTAGCTCATGACTCAATTAGGATAATCGGATAAGGCTGGTAAGCTGCTTAAAGACAGTTGTATGAAGAATATTTTAACTAACACATGTAATAGGAACACAGAAAAAAATAAAATTACACTCAATGAGATCCAGGAAATCATTTCAAGTAACTCTTTAAGCAGGCCCTTAGTTAGGTAAATCATTTCCCACCCACATGGAGTAATAACCTTTCCACCATCAGGCCTCCACCTGCTCTTAGCCCATGTGATGGAGACTATCTTATCTTCTAGATAAAGTTCTTTGGAATGCTCATCTTTCTTCTGCCATAGTTATTTTCCATTGTTTTTAAAGAAGACACAACTTGGTGATATGTTTCTATCATGATTTATATCTCTCATTATTAATTTATATTCTCCTGTTATATCTTATTTCTCTAACCAGATTATAATCTCCCTGAAATCAGGCCTCTTACTTTTGTGTTCCTCTGTCAATGCTGATACAATGTCCTGCCTTCAGTGGTTAATCAGATTGGTGAAAATCAGCAAATATCTTTAAATGACCCCTTAGGTGAACCCTTATCACCACTCACCCATTTTCAGTATAACTTACTTGGAAGATTTTGTTTTTCTTCTTTTGTTCCTTTGGGACAAAAAGACAGGGAATCCATGTTTTGTAGAAGGCATGAGGCCTGAGGTTAATCCTGTGATATACAAAATTCTGTATATCTTTAGCTGATGATATAGCAAAATAATTTATGTGGAAACACTTTATAAACCATTAAGTTCCTTTAGAAATTACCTCTATTTGATGAAATTTTGGGAGATGATGACTGCTTTGTAGTTTTTTAAATAATACCTTTATTTAATGTACACTGTTTCTTTAATATTCAGATAAATATATTTTGATCTTTATCTATAAAGACATTCTATGCTCATAGTGCTAGAATCAAAGAATGTTAGTTGGGAGTGACTTTATTGTTTAATACGGTCCCTGTATATTACAAGTGAGGAAACCGAGGCTTAGAAATAAAAAATGCCCAGCAACCTAAAGAGAAATTACAGACAGATCCTAGCAGCCTGATCCTGCCATTCTCTGCCTTTCTTTTTTTTTAATAATAATTTTTTGAAAAAAGATACTTAGATTTCACAAATGTTACACAAAAAATATAGGGATTTCCGTATGCCCCGTTCCCCACATCTCCCACACCCTCCCACATAAACATCCTTCATTAGTGTGGCACATTCATTGCAATTGATAAACGCATCCTGGGGCTTTGCCATTAAGCATGGACCATAGTTCACATTGTAGTCTATACTCTCCCACAGAGTTCTGCATGTTACGCCCTTTCTCCAACTTCTGTTCTCTTAGTATACAAGCAAATTAGTGCATTTATTTCCATCGCCAGTGTAGCAGTTTGGCAGTTTGATATAGTTATGAATTCCAAAAATAGATATTGGATTATGCTTGTAAACTGGTCTGTTAATTTGGGCATGATTAAGTTGTGTTTAGGGTGTTGACTGGGCCACATGAGTATGGTGTTGAGCCCCACCCCTTGGTGGGTGGGGAATCAAATATAAAAGCCATGGCAAAGGACAGAGTTGGAGCAGTTTTTGATGTTGGAGTTTTGATGCTAAGATTTAATGCTGGAGCTCTGGGAAGTGAAACAAGCTGTTTGCCTGATATCTACAGCTGGGCTTATGTAGGGAGGCAAAGCCTAGAAAGCCTCATAGTCTACAGGTGACTTTGTGGAGCTAACCGAGGAGCTGAACCCAGAGACAAGCAAGCCCTAGGAAGAGAGGAACCCAGGAAGCCTGGACCCTTGCAGACATCAGCAGCCATTTTGCTCTAACACGTGGCAATGGACTTTGGTGAGGGAAGTAACTTATGCTTTATGGTCTGGTAACTGTGGACTTCTACCCCAAATAAATACCCTTTATAAAAACCAACCAATTTTTGGTATTTTGCATTAGCACCCCTTTGGCTGACTAATACACCCAGACACTCAGAAGTAAGCTTTTAGAGAATAAATTTAAAGATTATCTGGAATATACTAGCAATTATAAAACTCTCTTGGCAATGCTATTGGTGTTAATAATAATCTTAAGATTTTTCCCCCTGAGTTCCAAAAAGTATAAGCATGTATGTGTGTGTGTGATTATGTATGTTAGTGTATATATATATATTAACCGGCTTGGATGTGACTCTATGTTTTGTTAGCCTTCTTCCATACGTTAAAAAAAAAAAAGGAGGTGACAGGGACAAAAGAATAGCAGAAAGGAGAATGCAGTATGTGCATGCAATTAAAAAGTAGTAATCTTAAAAGTAGATAAACAACTATCTTTCAAAACTGCAAATGCTAATTAATAAGGTTATTTAATCATTGTCCCATCACAGGCATGGACATCCAGTTTGGGGTGGGGTGTCCTCACATGTGAATTGTTGCTTGCACACTGCCTGTCCTTGTGTTCATCCTTGAAAGGTCACCTTGACTTCCCAGCCAAACTGTCCAGTCCCCATCCTCCACCACATGGAAGATGGTCTAGGAACATTTTACATCCTTCTGCCTCAGAGAAGCTATTGCCATTCCTCTCCTCAGATACGAGATGAAACTCTGGAATGGACATGTAAATGTAATGAAAAGTTAACTTTTAATAGAAACTGTGATAGACTACTAGTTGCTCATATACCCGTTCTCTCCTTCGTAATAACAGAATCTCCTTTTTTTTTAAACTGGGCATATGGCTGTCTAGAGTAATGCCTACATATTTTATATCACCCCTTGCAGTGCAGCGTGGAAATGTGAGGAAGCATTGGCAAAGAGATAAGTACACTTCTTTTCCCTATCCTTTCAGATGGCAGGAATGTAGATGTAATGGGTGGGACTCAAGCAATTATCTTGTAATATGAGATAAAATGCACATTCTGAGAATAACAGAGTAACAAAATAGGAGGAGTGTATGTCCTTCATGATTTTATAAAGCTGCCCGATCAGGCTAACTTTGAAGGAATAAAAGTTCTCACTTATTTACTGTTATTTTCAGTTTTATGATACAGACAGACAAACCTAACATAAAAATTAAGCAGTCCTTTCACATGCAGAGCAGTTGAAAGCTAAGCCAACAGATGTTTTTCATGCTTTTTTCATAATACTGCAGGATATGTTAGCTTCTTGAATTTAGTGGGCTAGCCTTGGGACAAGGTCATCATTCATTATATCTTCTTGTGTAAAATTGTTTTGGTACTTGGAGACCTGGAAATTATAAAATATTCTATAAAGAATATGAGACAAGTATGTCATGCTTACTACTTAAAATCTATTTGAGTGGACAAAATATACACTCATGTAAAAAGGCACAGACAAGTGAAGTTGTGATCTTGTGGACTTGCTCAGGGAAGGAGGATTTTGATCACATGCTGGACCCTTTCAAGAGGTTAGGATCTTTAGTTTTAGCCAGGGCTCCTTTTAAAAGATGTCCTCTTTTGCTGTGGTTTCTTTAACATAGAACTGAACATTTAGTTGATAAACTAGTGAATAGATTTATTTTACCGTATGTTTTTAGGCACTTAATAATTTGAGGATCATTCAAATTGGTCTTTGATGTACTGAAAACTTCCTTAAAATTTTATGACTGTGCTTCAGTCATCTGCCTTCTTGCCAGCAAAGAATGGCACCCCTCCCTTTTATAAAATTTACCGAAAATTGTGCACAACACTTTTGCAGTGATGACTGAAGACTGGATTTTTGAACTACCCTAATTTTTGATACTTAAGTCATCCTACATTGATGTTGAACATCACAATATGGTATACACATTATTTTTTTGTAGAATAACAGGCACTCATTTTCTTTACTGTTTTTGTATTTTCTGATTATAAGCAGCAATTTTGCAACCACATCATTGTGCTGCACAAAAATATCTTTTTTCCCCCTTTCTGTGACTGGTGGCATCAACACACTTGAAATTTTGGATAGCACTAGTTGGTGTGAAATTAGACTTTGATATTTGCATTTACAGTCAAGCCAGAGATTAGCAAACCGATAAGGTCTAACATCCAACATTGAAAAAGGGAAAGACAAGGTAGAGCAGTGATGCTTAAAATAATTTGTTTCCTTTTTTTCTCTGCATCCAGGTGTTGAACTTTGTTCTCCGAGCTTCTTTCTCCACAGGAGGGGATGGCTGCTATAAGTGGTGGCAGCAAGATGGCATCTCCCACTGAGAGACACTTGTACCACTTAGAGATAACCAAGGTGGGCCACTGCCACTGTGAATATGTTTGTGCATGTCTAAATATATCCCACATCTGCACTGGGACTGACGGCTCTTCCTCAGCAGGTCTTCATTGTAGTCATTGTAAGAATTTCTACTGGGCATATTGTGAGAGCCCTTTGTCATGAGGATGAAATTGCATGTGGACCTTCTTTTACATAAAATATACACATGTATAAATGAGGTTTATTCTTCACTTAGTTTGATGGGCTACAGGGAGCAGCTAGGGTTTTTAAACAGACAATATGGTTACAAGAGATGTACACGAGCAAGACGGAATGGGGAGCGGAGTTTAGGAAACAAGACCAGATGAGTGAAGACATGCGCGTCTTCTCTTTTTTATGACATTTTGTTCTGTTTTGTTTTATTTCAATGGCGTTGTGCATGTGGGGAGAATATGAGTTGTTGTTTTTTTTTTTACTTTATTTTTAAAGATGTTTTAGGTTGCAGACAAGTTACATAAAAAGTATAGGGAGTTCCCATATACCTCACTCCTCCTCCTCTCACATTTTCCCTTATTAACAACGTCTTTCATTAGTGTAGTACATTTGTTACAAATGATGAACAAATATTAAAGCATCACTACTAACCATGGCCTATAGCTTACATTAGGGTTTATACTTTGCACTGCACAATTTTATAGGTTTTGACAAAATGTATAATGGCCTGTGTCCGCCATTGCAAATCCTGCAGAACAGAGAATTTGAGATTTAAAAAGTTCTTGTCGAGTCAATGGGGCATTGGAGTATAAAGTGAGCATCAAATCCTCTTGGAGAAGTTTGGGATTGAAGAGAGGCAGAGAGGGAAGGACATGTCAGGAAATACCCTAATGAGGGAGAATGGGATGGGAGTTGGAGGCTGGGAAGAAAAGGAGCTGCCTTTCTCAAGAGAGATTGGTCCTCTCAAAGAGAGGAAACAGCAATGAAAGAGAGCTGGGGAGAAGGTAGTCAAGGGGAAAGCAGGGCTGAAGAAGCATATTTGTAGGCAGATGGGAAGGAGACTGTGGGGACCCAGTGTTAAAAAAAGTTAACACTGATGGGGATGCCAGCCAAGGAGAGGGCTTGCATCTGCTTGAGACCAGAAGAGATTTGTCACAGGTTGGAATAGAAGCACTTTTTGTCTAAAACAAGATTAGGAGGATAAGGGGGTAGATAAGAAAATATAAGCACCATGTGAATTGAAGAGGAGGGCAGCTGACAGAACGATGGCCTGAATGGGCATAAAGAGTGGAAAGAGGACAATGTCCTCAGTACAGCTTGGACTTTCTAAGGGAGGAAACAAGAATCAAGATTCAGAGAAAGAGAGAGAGAGAGAGAGAGAGAGAGAGAGAGAGAGAGAGAGAGAGAGAGAGAGAGA
>JAKSZT010053840.1:2662507-2795159 GCA_026826555.1 Tolypeutes matacus
AGAGAGAGAGAGAGAGAGAGAGAGAGAGAGAGAGAGAGAGAGAGAGACTGAGATGGAGAGGAGACTCATGTGGGTGCCTCAGAATGAGTAAAGTACAGAGATCTGTCATTCTGTCATTCCCTGAGGAGGAATGGGACACTGGGAGTTTGAATGTGCAGAAGTAGAGAAGGTTGAAAAGACACAGGACACAGGGATCAGGGAATCAAAACCAGAACCCAAAATAACAGGTAGTGCTATTTTATAAAAGTCTCACACAGGTGTGACTTGTGGTATTTTCTCATCATACTAGAAATAGACATGTAAAATGGGTAATGGAGATTATGCAAGTACTCAGTGTAGAATTTGCTAGTTAGAGTCATTCATTCATTCATTCATTCATTCATTCAACAAACATTATAGAATATACTTTGTCCAAGGCACGTTTCCAAGTATTGGCTGGTCAATAAAGCACAAAAAATAATCACGGGTTTCAAGGATGTTATAGCTTAGAGCCAGAGGAAGATTAATAAAATGGTAAGTACTATCAGGTGTGATAAGACATTCTGTGGGCCATGGGAACTTATCTATCTCAAGCCAGTCTTGAAGAATCAGGGATTGTGACAGGAATACATGGTCTAAGGCAGGGGTTCTAAACCTTTTTTGTTCCATGGACCCCTTTGCCAGTCAGGTGAAAACCACGGACCCCTTACTAAGTCCACACTATACTGTATTATATAATAATACAGTAGTAATAATACTATGTGTATTATTTAAATAATATATCACACCCACACCAAAACATCCCCAGAAGAATAATGTTATTTTTGAATTTTCAATTCAAGCTCACAGATCCCCTGAAATCTGTGGATCCCTGGTTAAGAATCCCTGGTCTAAAGGGAAGACTGCTAATAATGAGGAGACCATTCACCACAGAGCTGCATCTCCAAAGAGCACAGCGAAAGGGGCAAGAAGAAGACTGGACAAAATTGACTGGACCCTGAGGGTAACTGGAAGTGGGATAGAGTAAGGTAGATGGACTGTAGAGAATGATTTGTTCCTTTAGGAGGGAAGGGTGGGGATGAGCTGGAAAAGTGTGTCAATAATAATAAAGAAGATTGCTGTCTCAGCAGGGATTGGGTAGTGGAGAAAAATCACAGAAATGTAACTGGCCTGCTGGTGGCCTTTGGCTAGTGAAGGTCATAGCTATGGAAGACTAAGTCCTGAGTCCCCTACCTGGATCCTCAGGAGACTGGCTTGCACTGAAACAAAAAGAACCCAGATCTCACAGTCGTTCCTAGTTACGAAACAAGGCGTTCCTAGTTACGAAACAAGGCGCTCTTTCTTGCTGGCTTCATGACTTGCAGTTGCATTAAATTCCTTGAATCTTAAGGTCGTCCTCTTTAACCTCACAACAGTATTTAACTTGTAAGGATCAACTAGGATAATTTATGCACAAAGCATTTGGTAAACTCTACCTTGCAAAATGAAAGTTATTTGGCTTAAAGATGTTTCCTGGAGCATTCATAAGCAGAAAAACAGGAAGCCTGCGAGGTCCTGCCCAGCTGTCATCCCAACTTTTCACCACAGTGTTTCTCCTCCCAAAGAGAGTGGGGAATCATTAGCACATCCTTCCATGCCAGGCCATCAAAGAACCCAACCACTTTGTTTATCTCTGAGGCAGCATTCAGGTAATGAGTTCTTAACACTTGTGCCTATGACTTGGATGCTTGGCAATTTAACATCTCAAGCAAAAAGCAAAGCATGGTTGACAAGCATCTGTGAGACCAGCAGGGGGTGACTGGGCATTTCTGATCTGAGAAGAAACACTTTGGGGTGCATCACACCATGGCTTGCCTAATCCAATATTAATTAGAATTTAATGATATTACAAGAGCATCCAGGAGTTGCAGCCGCATATAATCCCAGCATACTCATTCTACACAGTTTCTGTCTATGTAGATTGTTTTTCTGTCTTTTCTTCCCCCAACCCCTTGCTTCTCTCCACATCACACATACCCTACATCCCAAACTCACCCTCAGCATCAATTCCAAGGTTCTTTAAAGTACTTACAATTGATACTTCATAGGCTTAAGCAACTTATTTAAGTTCAGATTTGGGTGTTGGGCCCAGATCTTTCTGATTCTTTGAGCCTTACTTGCTAGTTTAAAGCATGTTGATTTTTATACACAAACCAGAAGCTTGAAGAAGCTTCTTTTTTAGAGATATAATATGCTAGTATTTCCCCCTTAGTTTTCTGATTTAAAAAAGGGGTCTAATACCTGTTTGAGCTGGCTCACTTGTTTTTGAAAAGTTTTGGTTATCCTTTGATGGATTGTCCTCAACAAACATTTATTCAGGCAATAAGTACTCGTGCGAGGCAGGCATGGAGACACACTGTAAGGTCGCCTGGGACACAGGGAGCTTGTAGCCCAGGTATGATGGTGCTTGGAAAGAGGAAAAGGGGTTCTCAGAGGCTGGGCACCAGTGGGAACTATGAGGATTGGAACAGATGGAGTGAGGCTTGGGCTGAACCTTGAGGACAAGGAAGCCCCTGTTTTGAGGGGTGGGTGTGACACATGACAGGGAGAGGCCATAGCTTGTGCCAAGTTCTTGGAAGTGAGAATGGGCTTGATGTGTTGAAGCTGGACATCAGAATGGATTTTGGGGGTGCAAAAGCAGAGGCCACGTTGGGAAGAACCTTCAGCTATAAGCTTAGGATCTTGAACTTGATCACTTTGGGAAGAGTAAGCCATTTGAAGATGTTCAAATAGAGAGAACTGCATTTTAGGCTTTTTATTTTCGGCCGGGGGGGGGGATGAAGAGAACAGACTGAGGGGTTTCCTCAATAGATGAATTAAGGTAGTCATTTTGAGGTTCATGAAATTAGTGTAGTAGGTTTCTAGCACCAGAGTTTCAAAGAATGCTAGACGCCCCTTTCCCAGATTTCTTTTCTAGAGCCACCTAAATAGTTCTTTGCTGAAATTCACAACCAAAGCAAATTTTTGAAATTGAAAAACTTTTCTTTACAGAAAGCAGTATCTGGGATGGGTCCCTAGGCTATCAGTCATGCACATCTTAGCATAAATGTGTGTCATGATTCTTCTCTTCTGCTGAGCTTGGATAAAATTGTGGCTGGGTGAGATTTGGAGTTTTAGCGTGTTGAAATGGGTGGGATCATTTTTGAACCTGAGTCACCAAAAGAAGGGCATGTTGAAGTTTGAAGAGTAGTGGACAGGATGACAAAGTACATTCCTAAAGCCCAGGGAATGTGCCCTGGGAAGCAGGAAAGAGTCAACACTATAGCTGGATCTGACCTACTTGACATTTTCCCCCAGATTTGGCCCTTCTTGGTTGGAAGGACCAATTAGGGTGAAGTTCATTTCCACTGGGGATTTCATTACCATTCTCAGAAGGTACCCCACTGAAAGGTTAGAATAAGGGTATAGTGGCCTGGGGAGGTGAGTGGACAGTGAGCTCTTCTTGGAGTCCTAAAGTCTTGCCCCCAGCACTATACATCATGGCCTTCCTTTATCTGTCCCTGAACTCAAGCCATCTTCCAAGTGAAGCCAAGCAAATAACAGTTGACCTAGTTCACAATAAAGGCTTTGCTTTGGGGGCCTATAAGGATTATAGGAACTAGTTTTACTTCAAGTTCAAATGCATTTAATAGTGTAGAAACATGCACTGGAAGTTCCCAGGAGCTGGTCTTGTTATTGTGACACAGAAAGAATGCTGTTCAATGTGTTAGTTTGCCAATGGTCTGCTGATGCAAAGTACCAGAAATGTGTTGGCTTTATAAAGGGTATTTATTTGGGGTAAAAGCTTAGTTCCAAGGCCATGAAAAGTCCAAATTGAGGCATCAACAGAGATGCTTTCTCACCAAAGTCAGCTACTGTAGATCCCTGTATGCTGCCGCGTGGTGAAGCAAGATGACTACTGATTTCTTCTGTGGTTTCAGCCTTTCTCTCTGGGCTCACTGTCTCCTCCTGAGCTGCTCCATGGGCTCAGCCTCTTGGGGCTTTGTGTTTAAGTGATCCTGTAGTCCTCTCTCCCCTGGCATAGGGCTTGTCTCTTAGGGCTTCTGTCCTTGCAGCTCAGCTGTGGGCAAAACTGGAGTCTTTTCTCTCATATGGCAAAGTCAAACACGACAGTTCCCTTTTTCCTGTATCTCTGTCTGTGTGAGTTTGTTTATATCAGACCCAGCAAGGGATCGGAGACTCATCCTGAGTCACGCCTCAATGATGCTGTCCAATCCAAATCTCTAAAGGGATCTTATCAAGTAATCTAATCAAAGCCTCCTCAACTGAATTTAATGCAGTCAAAGGGTATCACATGCAGAGGAATAGATTAGTTTACAAACATAATCTTTCTCTTTTTGGGGTTCATAAAATAATCTCAAACTCCCACATATAGTGATTGACCTTCCCTAACAGAGAGTCAGCCAGTGTTCTGTACACTTGTAAAACACAAAGAATTAGTGTGTAATATATATGTAATCATTGAGGTTGGTATACATTGTGCCTTACCCAAATCACCAAATGAGTTGCATTGTTTGTTCTTAGCAATTGTTCAATTCATCCATTAATTTACACACTTATATTTATTTAGCACTTTCTTCACATCAGAAAATTAGGAAATATTTAGCACCTCTTCTGTTTTATTCTAAAATCCATTTTACATTAATTAATGGGTTCATTTATTTGTTGACCAATTATTTACCATGTAAAAAAATAGAACATCCTTGGATTATTGATTCAGATCTTTTGATTAAGAGGTGTAAGACTGGTGGGGATATGCACAGGATGACTCTGATACAAAGGGGAGGACAATAAGGGATGTGACAGAGGCTCAGAGCTGGGTTTCCCAGTGAGGTTACATCCCAGTGAGGAAGTGAGGTTAGGTTGTACAAGCGGGTAGCGTTTGCATTGGCCTTGAAGAATGTGAGGGTTTTGACATGGAGCCAAATAGAAGAGGAAGATTCTTGGTGGGAAGCTAGTAGAACAGAGGTTGGAGAGCAGAGAGTGGATATGGAGGGACAGAGAATTTTCTGTTTGCTGGGGGCCATCACTTATTAGAAAGAGGCAAAATAGGTTATAAAGTTGGAAAAGGGCACTGCAGAAAAAGTATGGAGAACTTGAATATCCAGCTAAAGTGCTTAGATTTCACACACATTTTTCAGAATTAAAATGTTTTGGCTAGAGCTATGCTTCATGAAACTTAATCTGGCAGGAGGCAGCTGAAACCCTGAGACCAGAAGGGATGGCCACCAGAGGGTGGAGTGAGAGCAAAGACCCTAGCAGGTTGCCTTCATTTTTCAGCGTCGTCGAAGAGAGTACAGCAGTTTCCCCCCTGCAGCACGGTAGACATTTTGGGCTGGATACGTCTCTTTTGTGGGGGCAGTCCTGTGCATTGTGGGAGGTTTAGCAGCAACCCTGGCCTCTACCTACTGGATTCCAGGAGTAACCCCTACATTTGTGACAGTGACAAATGTCTCCATATGCTGCCGACTGTCCCTTAGAGGGCAAAATTGAGATCCACCGCTATAAAATATCCAGAGGCTGTCAAAGAGGTTGGTAATAAATGAACTGAGATTCAAATCTGGGCACTTCTAACTATAAAAAAAGAGTCCAGGGCCTTTTCCACTGTTCAGTACCATCTCCCAATCCCCCACTCCCATGCCCCAACCCACGGGCATGCACACACACCAAGAAGGACATTAGGAAGTTGGGCTGGGAATGAGTGTGGGCTTCAGATCTTTCGTAGGGGCAGCCGTGCTCCTGGAGTGCAGGACAGGGGGGCAGAGGTCTAAAGAGCTCTGTTTGGGAGGCTTTCAACCTTCTTCTAACCAATTTTATGCACAGATGAGGGAGGACAGAAAGGGTGGCAGACATGGCCTCCAACACAATGAGAAAGGCCAGGAAAAGGCAGAAGCCAAGGCCTGGGACTGGGTCAGTCTCCAGGATGACCAGGGAAGAACGAATCCCTTTCTTGGTTCTGCCCTTTGGCATGGCTTTTATCATGGACTGAAGGGCGCTAGAGAGGGATGGTGGAAATCCTCAAGAGTTTGGGAGGGTCTGATTCTTGTCTCACCACTCTATAGATCTATGTTAGCTCAAAGTCTCCAAGCTTCTGTCGCCTTATTTGTTAAATGGAGATAAAAAGTTTTCATTACATGAGTTTATTATAAAGAGCCCGATAGCATCAGTCACAGGGTAGGAACTAGATACATGGTAGCCATTGCTATAATTATTATTACTATTAGTAGTAGTACTATAAATTAATGTGGTATGGGCACATTATATCTAAGATAATTTACATAACTAGGAGCCTGGAATCATCAGGAGGGTTGACTCAGAAATGTTATAAATTTATGCATTTACACATCTATTATTTCCCTGGGTTTGTCTTTATTGTATATTGCTTGTCCGCATTTCTTACTTGAATACGGTAAGTGTTAATTTTCTACTAAGAAAATCTCCCCATTTCAAATAATAAATAGAAAATATAGCATCTCTCGTCCAGTTTTTACATTATTATGGAAACATCACATCTTACTAACCAAATGCAATGTCTCTGGTTTTCCCCTGATTTACAGCTTCCAATGTTAGCAGACTTCAAAAATGTTTGAATTGATCTGATTGTGTGCAGATAAAATTGATTAGAATTAAATCTTTTGTGAGTGTTTATAACTCAGAATCACATTTTAAATGAATATGCATATATGATTATAGTTTCTTATGTGGAATTATGAGTGTATATACACACACACACACACACACATCACAACCACCACACCACAATCATTGCCATTTCTCTACCTACTTACCTTGCAATCTTTTCCAGAAATCAAATAGATTTGTTTGGCATCAATTGCCCAACACAATCGATTATTTCTACTGTCTGTTAAGTAGAAAAATACCTTTCATTTTCTTGCTTTACTTTTCTAAGAACCACATTTAGACTTTTTTCTCTAATTGCCATATTTGATTTACTCCAGTTGATTTATAAGGTGGTGAGCTTTTAAAGACATTTCCCAGAGGACATGTGTTTTCTTTGACACTGTTTTGCTGCTAGACTCTGGGTGTTTTTTCTACCCAAAGCTATGATCATTGCTGGTTTTATTAATTGGTTGATGCATAGGAATTTATTTTGAATAAATATTGCCATACTTATTTATAGCATGTGTCTTTCTCTCAGGCAATTTTATAGATTGCCATCTTATCTAGTTTCTACTAAGCAATTAAGATAAGAAAGTCTATTAAATATTAAACTTTGGGCAAAGTTTTCAGAGCCTTCAATATGTAATGGGATAATCACTTTCCAACAATACTGATGAATTCTTTTCCCTCATTTCTGCTTAAGCTTATTTGTTTTGACCTTGGAATTATCCATCTTAAAAGCACTTTCATTTATCACCTCTCTATTTTCCAGGTTCTTTGGTAGAAGAGAGAAAGTGGAGTAACTATTATTATTATTTTTACTGAAAGTGCTGTGAAGTCAGATATACTTGCATCTAAATTCTGGCTTCATCACTTCTGAACCACGTGGATTTGGTAAGTTACTTGGTATCTGTGAGCTTTGTATTTCCCACTTGTAAAATAGAGATATGTTACCTCTTGCATCTGGGCAAATGCAACTTTAATGCTGAATGTGCCTACAGAAAAACACACAGGGATGCTGATTCATTAGATTTTCATTAATGACTACAAATCTCAGGTATGATTTTCTGCTAAAATTTTTGATCTTCCTCTTTCCAAAATGATTCCTCAACACTTTCCCTTCTTGTCCCACTCCTACTCTTAACTTAAGACCTGACCTCACACCTCAGTGAGAAAAGAGAAAGTACAAGGAAGGAACCCCCAACCTCCCCTCCTCTCAATCTCCTAATGCATGTGCATCTCTATGCCTGGTCTCTATGTTCTCTCCTGTAAAGTAGGTGACTTGGACCAAAAGGCAGCACCTTCACCTCGGCCTGCTCAGGTTCTCTTTCTACACAGAAGGACTTGACTCCTGAAGTGTTCCTTCTCTCTCCTGCATCATTCATTTCTTCTCTATGGGTTATTTACAGTAATGCAAAAAATACATTCTAGAATGATCTAGTTTTGAGCAAATCCTTCAGTGACCCAGTCTCTCCCTTTGTCTATTTTCTCATTTCTCTGTTTTCCTTTTCAGCAAATCTTCCCAGAGGAGTTGCCACACTTGCTGCTCTATGTCCTCACTTATAATTTCCCTCTCTTTTTATTCCATTCAGCTTATATCCTCAACATTCTACTCTGACATCTGGGTCAGGACCAACTCTTAATTTCTTTCTGGCAAAATCCAATGACTATTTTTTTCCCTTATCTTCTGTAAACCCTCAGTAGTATTTTAGGATGTTAACCACCCTCTTCTTGGACGGAAAGAGACTTTATTCTCTTGTCTTTAGTTGGCTCTATGCCTTCCAGTTTTCTTTCTAGCTCACTAGACTTCCTCCATTCATAGTGTATTGAAAGCAAGCCTACTTTCTCAGTATCTTCTGCTGGGTTCTCTTTCTCTGCCAGCCCTCTAAATATCAGAATACCCAAGGACATTGGGAATTATATGGCATATTAGTCAGCCAAAGGGGTGCTGATGCAAAGTACCAGAACTCTGTTGGCTTTTATAAAAGGCATTTATTTGGCATACAAGTTCATAGTCACCAGGCCCTAAAGAGTCCAAATCAAGTTACCATAAGAGGTACTTTCTCACTCAAAGTCTGTTACCACATGTTGGATCAAGATGGTGGGTGATGTCTGCAAGGGTTGAACTTCCCTCCTTCCTCTTAAGGCTCTGTGGTCCCAGCTTCTTCAGATCTCAGCTGTAGGCTAGCTTAAGGCTCGTCATTCTCCCCGGGGCTTGTTTCTTTCCGGGCTCAGCTGCTCTGGTCTCCCACAAGGTCAGTTGTAGACTATCAGGCTCATCTCTCTTCCCCGGGGTCGTGTCTATGGAACATTCTCTCTTCCTGCATATCTGCTTCTGTGTTGTCCTTCTCCATGTTTTTGCTTCCCTGTCTTTGATTGAGCGACTGTTTATATAGCCCACAGCTGTAGGCTAGCTGCAGGCAAGGACTCAAACCGAGTCACCCTAATGACGTGGTCAAATAAAAGCCCTAATCTTGATTTAATAAAGTAAAAGTGAAATGTGTGGGAGGTGGGCAACATGGGAATCCCAGTGGGTTCCGTGTAATATTTTGGGTATCTAAGCACCTCTTAAAATATATTTATATATATATATATAAATAACATTTTTGTAAGCAAATGCACATATATGCATATATATTTATATATCATTTTGCAAATGTTGGTATGTATTGTGAAAATTTTTATTTTTACCCACAATAAAAAAAATAAAATTAAAAAAAGTGAACCTCTGAGTCTAATACAATCTAATACACTCAGAGGAACAGACCAGTTTACAAACACAATCCAATATCTATTTTTGGAATTCATAAACAATACCAAACTACCACATGTTGTGAGAATCAAAGGATTCTTCCTTGATTTCTTTTTTTTTTTTTTTTTTTTTAATTTTAAAGGCTCACAGCACGGAAGTGTTTCCATAAACTCTTGTCTCTAGATGCTCCCAGTGCCAAAACAATAGGATCTGCAATCTCTAACATAGACTGGAGAATAGAAGCTACCACAATGAAAAGGATAATACTGAGCAGGAATGCCCGGTGAACAACCTGTAGTTCTATCAAACCAGTCTGCACTGCCAGGATTAACAGCGTAACTCCTTCTGTCATGCCCTGATTCATGGCAGGATCATTCATGAAAGCACGATAACCCTGCAAGTAAAACTTGCAGAGTGTCAGAACACCCAAGGCAACAAAAGAAACTGTGAAGACCAAACCCAAAAGGGAGTAAGGAGTGCTGCAACATTCAGCAATACTTGTCAGAAAAAGGAAAAGAAGCCTCTCACGTGATGCAGGCTGATCTCGAGTACTGAAATAGGAGTAAATCTGAAGAGCAAATAAGACAAGCCAGAAAACCATGAAAAGAACAGGAACTACCAGCTGATTCCACAAGGACATTCCCAAGGCTAGAAGGCCATATACCTCCACTACCTGAACCAATTCTCTGTATGCAGACTTAGCAAGGTTATAAGGTACTAAAAGATTAGACCCAAGAAAATAGAGAACTTCCAATGCAGTAAAAATCATAGCAAATTTGTTTATGATAACAATAGTCTCCAAAGGAACAAGGCAGAGTCTTGCTAGCAGAGGAAGCATGTGAGCTGAAAAGAGCCAAATCTGCTTTGTTTTCATGACACAGGAGCATAATGTACACACCACCAACTGACCTATTAAGGCTGTGGTAAACCGATTCATGGAGAGAGGTTCTAAATACATTGGTCCTTCATAGGCAGACTCCAGTTCACTCCTAACATAGTCTCTGGAGATTTGATGTCCAGCATAGAGGAGTAGAGCAGTCAAAAAATATAAATAAAGCTGAACCAGATGCTGCCTGGGCAAGGTTAGTAACACAACACTTAAGATATAACCTACATAATGCATATTAAGAGCCAAATACTTATACTGGAAAAGAGGCTTATTATTGAGGCTACTTCTTTGGATCTGCTGGAAAAAGGAACTGACATCCCATCTGTACAGGACACATCCAACAGCATGATGCTTGGCACCCTCAGGGCCACATTTAACACTGCCTCCAGTTTCTCCTTTGCAGCCATGTTTTGTTTTGTTTTTCTTGGAGCAGACCTCGGACTGTGGCCTCGCTCCCTGCGTGGCGGCGCTGCCAGCGGGCGGGCGAGCTCCTCCACTCCCCAGCTCTCTCGCCTGCCCTCCGGTTCTCTTCGGGCGGCGGCGGGGTCCGGAAGGCGCGGCTCACAGCGGCGGCTCCTCCGCGCCGGGCCTTGGTTGCTGCGTCGTGGGAGGCGGTGGCAGCGGCGGCGGCAGCGGACCAGCCCGTGCGGTCACCATCTTCCGCGGCGGCGGGCGCTCGCGGACCGAGCCCCTCAGCAGCCAGCACCGGCAGCCAGAGTAGCAGCAGCCATGGCCTCCTACGCTCGCTCCTCCCGCCCCAGACACTCTCTTCTTCCTTGATTTCTGTGATTTTTTACCCCCACTTTCAATCCAATACTAAATGCTGTAAGTGCTCTAAGGTGTATCTTGTGCCTTTTTCTATCAATGTCCAAGCTCACTCTACCCCAAACCACCATCATCTCCTGTCTGTATCCTAACAGGGCTCCCTGCTTCTACTTTTGCTCCCCTGAAACTGATTATCCACACAGCTATCAAGGCGATATCTTAAAAACAGAGTATTTTACCCCATTACACAAAACTTGTCAGTGGCTTTCCATTATTCTTGGCATATAATCCATTCTCTTTAACATGATTTGTATGTCTGAATTCTCCTTTTCCTTGTACTACTGAATCTTCATTCACCAAATTGCCACCACATTGATCTTCTGATTCTCAAACTCACCAAACTCTTTCAGTTTAGCCGTTGCACTAATTTGTTTACCTGTAGATTTAGGGTCTCCAAAATGGTAGCTGTATTATTATTAAGTAACCCATCTATCAAGAAATCATCTTTCTCAATTCCTTCAGAAACATTGCTTTGAATCATATTTTTGGGCAATAATGGGAAACTGGAAATGTTTTTCTCCAACCATGGTTCATTTTGTTGGAAGATTTTGGGATCTTGGAGCATGAGTCTAGAAGGTATGAACTGCATAGGTGGTATAGTGAAAAATGGTCTAAGAATAACTGAGTAAGATACAGGGTGTTGAAAGCATAATTTGAAGATAATTCAACAAAATCTTTTTGCTAAAGAACAGTCTTCACAGCTAAAATTCTCAATAGATAAGAAACTATTCTATTCAGAGAAATACTGGAAGGCTATAGTAAGAGGCTTTGTAACTATTTTTAGGGCATGGAAGGAAAAGAATATGAACATTCATATAAATTTGTTTCAAATTTAATTATAAATTGTTTTTTATATTTTATTTATGATCTTGCAAATACAATTTGTATTTAAAAATCATATTCTTAATCTTTTTCAACAAAATTAAATCTTTTTATATACTCATGCTTTGCAACTTACATTTTTCACTTAAAACATATGGATAGCTCTCCAGGTCAATATTTAAAAATATCCCTACTTATTTTAATGGCTGAAAAACATTTAATAACATGAATATACTAGAATTTATTCCACAAGTTTTCTATTCATAGGATCAAGATTGCTTCCTTTTTTAATGCTATTACAAACAGTGCTGCAAAAAAACATTTAAAAAACATACCTCCTTTGTGTACTGATATTTTTATATCTATAGAACCAGTTCCTATAAGTGAGATTGATGAGTCATCAGTTCTGAGGTTACCAGTCTCTACCATTTTTTGCCAATTTGATTTGTGAAAATTCTTTCTTGTTTTAATTTGTATCTCTACAGCTCCTAGGGAGGTTTAGTGCTTGTTCAGTCAATAAAGTTATTAAATATCTCCAACAGCCCAATGGTGGACTGAAGCAGGCTCCTTTTAGCTCAGGAGAGCCCACTGGGCCTAACTCGTTCCAACTTCATGCTCAGTGACGTTAAGTTGGTTGCTTGAAATTTACCATTGTGGGAGACTTTATACTCATAATCAACATATGCTATACTCGTTCCCTAGCTACTTGGTAAACATTTACTTGCACACACAAACTGTACACACCAGAAGGGTTCTAGGCAATTGGAGATATCAGTGATCAACCAGACCAAAGCTCCTGCCCTCACGGAGCTTAAACTCTTGGTTGGGTGACTGGCGATTGAGAAAAATAAATGCATAAACAAGCAAATAAATTACATAGTGTGTTAGCAGACAGTGATATTATGGAATAAAAGAAAATGTAGACCAAGGTAAGAGGGATTAGGAGTGTGTATGTTTATGTGGTGGACTGGAATGGCTTGAGGAAAGTGAGAAAGGAGGGAAAACTCAAAAACAAGAAGTCAAGGCAGAGGGTATATTGGTGCCAAAGCCTAATCAGGAGTGGAGTGAACAAAATAGAATTTAGGAAGAGATAAATCCCAGAGACAAGAGGGGACGTCCCACAGGGTTGTAGGCATGACAAGACTTTTGTCATCCATTCTGAGCAGTATGGGAGCCAACATGGAGTTTTTTTGTTTTCTCTTTGTTTGTTCTGATTTGCTTTGTTTGTAATTTCTATTGGAGTAACATATGTACAATTCGAAATTTCCCATTTCAGCCACTTTTAAGTGTATAATTCAGCATATTAATTCCATTCACCATATTGTGCTACCATCACCAACATCCAGTACCCCAAATTTTTCATCACCTCAAACAGAAACTCTGCATCCATTAAGCAATAACTCCTCCTTTTCCTACCCACATTTAGGTAACTCACTCTTACATGCCTTTTTTCACATTTTCAATTTCTTCTTTTGAGAATTGCCTGCTTATGTCTTTTGCTGATGTGTCATTTGGATCATTTTAATTTTACTTATCAATTTGCAAGAGCTCTTTATATACTCAAGATACTTACCCTTTTCCTGTCATATGCTCTTGGTAAATATTCTCTTAGGTTGTGGCTTGTCCTTTGACTTTGTTTATGGTTTCTTCTGTTCTACAGAAGTTTTATATAATTATGTAGCAAATATGTAAGCCATTTCTTTTCTGTTATCTGAGTGTCCTATCCTATTCAAGAAGACCTCTTTGCTTTGAGTTCATAAAACTTTTCTTCTTTTAATATTGTTGCAGGTATTTTTAAAAATTTTTCATTTCTTACATTTAGATTTTTAAATCCTCTGGAGTCTTTTGAGCTAAGAAATTCACTTCAATTTCTTCTAGCTCAGGGTTGACAAACTATGGCTTGCACTGAGCCAAATCTGGTCCACCGCCCATTTTCTAAATAAAGTTTTGTTGGAACAGCCACAATAACTTGATTACATATTGTCCATAGTTCCTATCTCACTCTGGTAGAAGGGTAAATGGTTGTCACAGAAACCATATGGCCTGCAAACCTGAAAATTTTTAATATTTTGTCCTTTATAGAAAACATTTGTTCTAGCTGATGGATAAGTAATTATATCAATGTCACTATCAAAAAATAATAATTTGTTTATTAATTAAAATAGCATATATATCATATATTAATTTCCAATTGCATATATTATTTCATATCACTAATATTTTTGGCTTTACTAATCTATTAGTTTATTAATAGATCCATCTAAAAATCTGCTAGTCTATACCTGTGTCAATACCAAAATTAAAATACCTTTGTGTAGATATACAACCTCAAAAAACAACTTACCTCTCACCATTCACTTTCAAAATTTTCTAAGAAATTCTCATACATTTATTTTTCCATATAAACTATAGAAAAATTGTCCAGTTTAAAAAAATTTGATCCTGTTTGTAATTACAATAAGATGATATATTTGATTGGATAGAATTGGCATTTTTATGGTATTAAAATCTTCCATAGCAGAAATGTGCTATGCCATTCTATTTACTCATATTTTAGATTATGTCCTTTTCTAAAAATTTATAGCTCTCTTGAAATAGGCCCAGCAATTTTAAGTTAAACTTAATCTGTGATATTTTGTAGTTTTCTTTACTTTAGTCAATGGAATTTCACTTTTTGCATTCCTATTTCTAACATGGAATTGTTACATTAAAATCTATATATTGAGTTTATATTCAATTACCTTATCAAATTGTCTTATTAGTCCAAGTAAGTTTTCAGTAGACTTTCGTGTTTTCTAGGTAAACAATCATATTAGTTTCAAAGAAATATATTATTGTTTAGTGAATATTTGTTTGGAATAGCTACTGTTTCTTTTTAATCACATATTGCTATGTTTGCCATTGTATACTGTTAATTAGACTTTACCATGTTTGGAGAGCTTCCCTCTATTCCTATTTTGCTAAGAGTTTTCATTAGCAATGACTTCTAAATTTTATTAAATGCTATTTCAGTGAATGTTGATATAATCATGTATTTTCCATTTTTTCTCCTCTTAATTTGTTGGTATAAAAAGTTATATTGGTAAATTTGCTTAATCTGCAGTCATAAACTTTACTTAGTAAAATTGTGACATTTAAAAATATGATGCTATATTTAGTTTGAGCAGAATTTATTAGGAATTTTTGCATCCATATTTGTGTAGCTTTCTGTGCTATCTTTATCCCAGTTTATGCCCGGGGATAGTTTAAATAATTCAAGGATAATGTCGATGATGACGTCAATGATTATGTTTAGAATGTCTGATAGAACTTGGCTATAAAATCTTCTTGTAACTGTTACCTTTATTAAATGGTAGATCTTTACAAGGTATTCTTTTCTGAAAATGGATAGAAATTTATATTTTCATAAAAATACCAATTTTCTTTAAAATTTTCCATTTATTTTTATAGAGTTGAACATATACTCTTTGAAAGCTGTTAATTTTTTTTTCTTAAGCATTTTTTTTTCAATTTTATTGATACATGTTAAAAAAAGCATAAATCCATCCAAAGAGTACAATCAGTTGTATTTAGTGTAATCACATTTGTGCATTCATCACCCCAATCACTCCCAGAGCACTTTCATTATTCCAATAATAATAATAAACAAAAAACAAACAAAACTAATCACCTTTCAATCTCTCTTTGCCTTGCCTGGCATATGCAGCTGCTAAGTTTTTCTTTCTCTCTAGTATATTTACAATTATATTTTGTAAAAACAGTCTTATATATGCAATATCACCCATATTTGTGTTTTACATGAGGTTTTATTATCTTATACAGTCCCATGTTACAGATTTTAGCTTTCTTTCTAGTAATATACATGACCTTCAACTTTCCTTTTCAACCACTCTCATACCCATACAATAGCACTGCCAGTTATAAAACCATGATATGCTTTAGCCATTTCTATTCATTTCCAAAGATTTACAAATAACCTTTTTACCAGCTCTACACAAATTAATGCTCAGATTTCCATTCTCTACCTTCCTTCTATTTTCTGGTGACCTATTCTAATTATTAACTTCATGAGTTTACACAGTGTATTTAGTTCATAATAGCACAATCATACAGTATTTGTCCTTTTGTGTCTGGTTTGCTTCCTTGACATAATGTCCTCCAGGCTGTGAAGCATATGAAAGCTGTTAATGTTTTATTTGTATGGGGCTTTCTCATTCTTAGTATTCTATATTTTACTTTTCTTTCTTTTTGTTTTTATCCGGTTTGTCAGGAGGCTATAGATTTTATTTTTTAAAGGGTCGAGTTTAAGAAAAACATTCTAATATTGTGTTTGTTGCTTCATTAGTTTGAAATTATATCTTTATTTATTCCTTTTACTAGATTCTGCTAGTTTATCCTATTGTTTTTTCCATTCTTTCTTCCTCTTCCTTAATAGCAGTGCTTATAATAATGAATATGCTTAAGACTATAAATTGTTCTCTCAGTAATTTGTTATTCCATATATTGGGACACAAAGTGATTTTTTTTTTTTTTTTAAATAAATTTTCATCTATGCTTTTCCCCAAGTTCGGGTGCACATTGTTTTTGGTATGAATGCATGCATGAATGAATGAATGAATGAATGAATGAAAAAATATGTAATTTTGCCTTAGAATTCCTCTTTGAGCCAAGAATTTTTAGAAGATATATTCTTCTTTGAGCCAAGGATTTTTTAAAAAGATATATTTATTTACTTTATTCTTCTTTATTTATCCCCCCTCCCCAATGGTTATCTCATCTGTCTGCTCATTGTTTGCTAGCCTTATCCAAGAGGTACCGGGAACCGAACCTGGGACCTCTCATGTGGTAGGCGGGCACCAAGCTTGTTGAGCCATATCCACTTCCAGAAGAATATTTCTTAATTTCTAAATGGTAAATTTCTTTTGATTATATATTGTTGAGGATTTCTGAGTTTTAATGTTTAAAGAATTAAGCTTTTAAAAATTTCTTTCCAACATCTACTACTATTTTTTTAATTAAAAATTATGCAGCAAATAAGTGTCTTCATTTCTTAGAATTGCCGTAACAAAATTCTACAATCTGGATAGTTTAAAATAACAGAAATTCATCTCACAGTTCTGGAGGCCAGAAGTCCAAAATCAAGGTGTCATCAAGGCCATGCCCCATTGGAAATCTGTAGGAAAGAATCTTTTCTTGCCTCTCTCTAGCTTTGGGTTGCTTGCCAGCAACCTTTGGTATTCTTTGGCTTTCAGCTACAACACTTCATTCTCTGACTCTGTATTCTCATGACCTTCTCCCCTCTGTATCTCTCTCTTCTCCTCTCCTTTTGTGACACCAGTCATAATGGATTATGGATTCATCTTATTCCAATATGACCTCATCTTAAGTATTTACATCTACGATGACCCAATTTCCAAATAAGATCACTTTCCCAGGCATTTCAATATAATTTTTGGGGGGGTCACAATTCAAAACATAACATTTATATATTTTTTGAAGGATATCTAGGTTTATAATGTTTAAAGAATGCAGCCTTTAACATTTCTTTCTCGCATCTACAATTGTTTTTCTATGCATCAAATACATGATGTTTGTGGTAGTTTGAGGCTTTTGTAGACCAGAAAATCCTGTTCTTAAAGCTAATCCATTCTTGTGCATGTAAACCTTCAGATTAACTTACTTCAGTTAAGTGCCCTTGATTAGATTGTGTGACCCAGGGTGGGTCTTAATCCTCATACTGGAGTCTTTTATAAACTGGATGAATATATACTCAGGAGCTCAGTGAGGAACACACAGGAGACCAGTGAGAAGGCCCCAGGGGGCCAGGAGCTGAAATCAATGGAACACAGAAGCTGAGAGGAGGCCACTTTAGCCAGAAGCTGAAAATTGAGGCTGGAGGAGAGGGGAGAGATGAGCAGATGCCTCCATGTGCTTGATCGCCCACAGCTTCAGCTTGGGGAGAAAACATCTTCTGATGATGCCTTGACTTGGACACTTTCATGGCCTCAGAACTGTAAGCTTGTAAGTTAATAAATTCCCATTGTAAGAGCCAGCCCATTTCTGGTATATTACTTTGGCAGCCTTTAGCAAATATGAAACAATGTTTTAAAAAATATTCTATATACTTAATTGAAAAAAAAATAGATTAGCCTCCATCTTCCCAGTAAATGTTGGTCTGTTTCTCCTCACAAATCAGGGTGCCGTCAGCATGGGTCAGGCGAGCAGAGGACTGTTTTCTGGGGTGCTCTAGAGACGGTCAGATTTGTAACTTGCATTATTCTCACGTGTCTCATTGGAAGAGGCCTTTTTGATCCTATGTTCATTATTCCCAGTACCACTGGTGTAACCTGCCAGACAGCAAGTAGCTGGTTACACCTATGTCTCTATTTCAAGGGTCGCCCTGTGAGCCAGTGGGCAGCCACCAGGTCTTCAGGACAGCTGAGGTGCCCTGACCTTTGCCCTCATGAGCCGTCCATCTACCTGTAGTGTTCTTGGCTAGTTTGTTGCCATCTCCCTCCTCTGAGACACCATGGACCAACACTTTCTTCCCTGGCTTCTAGAAGGCTGCCGGTTGGGGTGGAGTCAGCCAGTTGGGGGAGGGGGATAGATGAAGGGGTTCACAGACTTGAGTGTACCCCCCAACTTTTATCTAAGGCAATTGAATTGGTTAATGCTGTGGGTGTATGGGTGTGACATATTACCCTGCCTTCGTTGACTGATCTGTCTTCTCCTACTTTGGTTAATTAACCAGCCTGGGTTATCACTTATAAGCTACGTGACCTTGAAGCCAACATTGAATCCTTCTCAGCTCCAGTGTCTTCATCTCTACCTTTTCTGGTTGTTGTGAGAAGTATTTGCCAAGCAACTAGCTCAATACACAAGAGGGGCAGTTGATAGTCACTCTTATTATTAATGACTTAATCACTGCTTTGGGAAGTTACCTTAGTTGAGCAGTCTCTGTAATGGAGTTAACCCTAAGAATAAAGGGATGCATACCTTTTCTTGACCTTGGAGATGCTTTCAGCATCCCAGAGTAAATTTGTTGATGTGGAAGGAGGAGTTTATTCTAGCTGTTCATTCCAGTTTTCTAGTCTCCTGACCAAAAAAAAAAAAAAAGAGTCAGGAAAACTGTCTAGAGAGGGCATTTAGAAATAAAATGTCACAAACAATATCACAAAAAGGGGCATTGTTTTAATTCTGGCTTGGCCAACATTAGAGTTGCAGTGCTATTTTAGCTATTTCAGCAGGCCCAGGGGTGCAAATAGTTGTAATTAAAGGTTTCTAGTAACAGCCCTGTGAAGTCCTTGTGTGTATCACATTTGGCACATATTTCAAAGCCAAGAGCAACATTAAATAGACCATCTGTTGGTTTTCATTAGGTTTTCTCTCATCAACAGCACTATTAAATATAACTGAGCCCATTTAGAAAACATGCCTGACATCTGTGCTTTCAATAGGAATGCTGATCAATATTAATAACAATGCAACTTCACCTGAATTCATTATTAATGAAAAGCTAAATACAGCATAAATATGAATGTTTTCAATAGTGTTTATCCAAACAAAGCCAGAGAAAGCACCCTGTCTTAAGAGTAGAAATAATGAAATTCATTGTTCTGCTGAAATTCACTGGTGGTCACATCAGGACATGCAGGTTTCTCTCTAGAAAGTTCTTCCCTGCAAATGTTACGGCAAACGCCTACTTATCCTTCAAGCACCAGTTTAGGTAGGACCTCGTCTTGGAAGACTTACTTTCTCTACCAGTGTTTACTTAAAAGGTCTTTCCTTCGTCCTCCTCCAGATCTTGTACGTACATACCTGTTTTTATGAAATTTCATTTTTATCTTGTTTGCAGTCCCAGGAAGAGCAGAATCATGCCTTAAGTGTGTGCAAAGTAGGTGTTCAATCAATGGAAACTGAATAAGAAAATGAAGAAGAGAATGAAGTAGAATTCCAGTAGAAGAATGAGAGAAATCTTGGTTGAATTTATTGTTTACTAAAGACTTTTTTTTTTTTTTTGCCAGCATGCAAGCAAAGAGCATGACAAAGTGAGAAGGATTTATAGTATTAGTGCAGATACTAACTCTCAACATAAGAGTTTGCCTTATTTCTTTATATTTCCTCCCCTCATCCTCTGTTTCCTTGGCACACCTTTCCACTCCCACATTTTCTCTCTGGGCAGGATCAGAGGCATATTTCAGTTCAGTGGAAAAATCTGAGCCCAGGGTGGTTGACATTGATCAGCATCCTCGGATGGAATGTTTTCCCTGCCCTATGGGCCTTTGTGGAGAGGGACCGAGTTCAATTCACCTCCTTATTCTCTGTGCCTAGCAGTGTCTGGTTCAAGAAAGTGTTGCTGAACTGATTTGAACAAAGGATACAACAAAACATTCATTCATTTACCCATTTATTCAACAAACATTTCCTGAGGATCTGCTCTTGCCAGGGCATTGTATTGGGGACTCAACATGGAACAAATCACAGCCTCTTCCCTCAAGGATTCATGGTCAATGAGGGGAACAGATGGGTAAGCAGTCACCATACAGAGCGATTGTGCCATGGAAGAACAAATTAGGGCCCCCAATCTAGACTAGGGGGCACAGAGTGAAGGTTCCTAGAGGGACTCAGCTGACTCATAAAAGATGATTAAGATCTAATCAATCGGGTGGGTTGGAGTGCTATCAAGTCAGAACCATGCAAAAGCCAGAATATGTTAAAGTTGTCTTCAGGACTGGTGACCTGCCTTCACTGGGGCAGATGCTGGGAGAAGAGATGTGAGATGATGGCAGTTATGGACTCCCAGAGACTGAGCTTCCCATCAGGCTCTTTTTTCTTATATGGGTCTGCTTGATTTTCAAGTTGTCACCAGAAGATGCATATTAGGGGATCTCAGTGACAGCTTATATTTATACTGTTCTTTCTATATGCTTCATAATTGTTTTTTCATATGCTTCTTACAAACAACTTGACTTATGAAGGGGGCAAATATTATATTTCTGTACAGTATTTTATTATAACTACATGTCTAAGAAGACACTTGTGTTACTGGATTTTGTCTAGGTTCTTGGACTATACTGCAGAAATGAATTTCAAGAGCACGTCACGTTGATTAGACCAGTAATTTATTATGGTAGGGAGAGAAGAGAAATGGGAGAACATAATAGAACAGAACAGAACAGGTCCCAGTAGAGAGGAAGGGGCTAAAGAGTGATAAAGAGGACAGATTTACAGACTACAATTTCCCATGATAGATTATAAATGCCCAGGTTTTACTTGTGTGTTAATCCATGTATGTGTATGTGTGTGGGGGGGGGCACAGTGATAGCAAGGCCCAGAAGGTGAGAGAGAGAGAGAGAGGGGAGAGAGAGAGAGAGAGAGAGAGAGAGAGAGAGAGAGAGAGAGAGCTTTTTAAACCATTAATTATTCCACCCTTTTACTAATGACATGGGAGGAGTTCAATTTGTTTGCTGTTTTGATTGATTACCCCGCCCATCAATCCCCTGGGTAGGCCCAATGATAATGTCCCTGGAGAATATTCGGGGCTTCTTCTGGCTTCTGGAGGAAATCTCATTCTGGATGGCAGAAATCTCACGAGGGTTTTCTAGCAGCCATCTTGGGGGTATCAATGTCCACGTGGACTTCTTGCCAGATTCCAGATCCATCTATTCATTCTCTATTTGACTAGCCTGCTTCACTTGTACAACTAAGGGAGGGCTCCCTGAGGTTGCTGATCACACCTTAGTTGTCTTCTTCATCTTTGTAATCTCAGACCCTGGCATGTAGTAAATTTCAGTTAAGGAAGGTCATCCTCACACACAAATTGCCCATTAAAATGCAAATTTATGAACTTGGAGGGAGAGAAGAAAAGATGGCCCATACAGGATGGAGGATGGGGGAGAAGAAGTAGGTATGTGATTCTGTACTTTCTCAGTCTGCTTTGGTCAGAAAACTACTCATAGCATGAGTATGTCACCAAGCCAGGAGTGTTCACTTTGTAAACCTATCTGTTATTCATACTCATGCTTCTGAACTGTAGTCTCCTCCCCTGGAGAATGGAGAATTAATATATAAAGAGCATTTTGTGATTATTTAAGGAAATGACATATGCTAAGTGCTTACAAAAGTGTCTGACTCTTAATAGAGGCACAGTAAAATAATTACAGCTATTTTATTATTATTGACATTATTGTTATTTTTTCATGCAGTGACACTGTGTACACAGATTTTAATTTGCTTAGATTCTGTAGAAGATAAAGATGCACTGTAAAGATGGAATACAAAACTTTAGGAATTTATAACTAAGATAAGGGTTTTAGGCTTAGATTTTTGAAATCCTCTAACCATGTGACCAGTTGGTATAGATTAAATCAGGGGAATGGGTGGTGAGTGATAAACCGTTTTAATGGAGGGGAGGAGAGCTATTGTTGGGGAGGCAGTTAAGAAAAGCCTCAGGGATTTAAACTGTCCCTGAGGCTTGGGCCAGGTGGAGGATGGTATTTAAAGATTCAGTATATACTCCAGCCTGCTTCAAATCCTTTGCAGAGAGGGTAGAGTTTAAAGAAAACACGGGAGTTCTTAAGCACAATTGAGATCCTGTGATGGGAGATACCAAGTATTTGTGTAGGAAAGATGGAAAAGAAGCTGCCAGTGGACAGATAGGGAGGGCTAAGAAGGCTCAAGGAAGCCCCTGCACTTTGTTCTGAATGGTCAGCCAGGAGAGGCTGCATGTAGCTGCAAGGCTGAGGGAAGAGACTCTGTGTTACTGGTCAACCACAGCAGGTTTCTCCCTTTGAAGAATGTTAAAACTAATTAATACAACTAGTTATTTTAGGGCTCAAGTGTTGATTTTCTATTTCCTTGTCTCGGTAATGCTTTTCAGCATCTGATGTGTTTTTCAGTAAGATGTAGAAATTATTCTTTGGCATGTTAATAAGGGAACCAAGACTCTCCTATATTTGTTATGAAATTTCTTACCTATGACCTGCATTGATCAAAAGAAATGCATACCTGGTTTTGGAGACATCATGTAGTTGGGCACACAATCACAAATACCCTTATCAGTTTATGCAAAGGAATGAGTTGCATGTTATCTAATAAACTTTCTGGACTTCTTTGAAGGAGATATTGATTTAGAGAGAAAGCTCTTGCCAGGAGCACATAAAAGTTATTTTAGCAGCTCTCATGATGTCTTTTGAGGTGATGTCAGTTTGCTTATGCTCTTATAAAACAAGAATTGGATTAACTTTAAAGACACATTTTTTTTCAATTTAAGACAATAAAATCAGGTTTCAGTTTGATTTTGCATTAATTATCCAGATAATTGAAATAAAAAATGGATTCCATCCAGCTGGATTTCTCTGGATGATTGTTTAACTCTCTTCTGTTTGTATTTGGGAAGGATTTCTTGAGATGCTAAACTGGGTATCTTTAGCCAGTTTAGGCTTGTGTAGAATGATGATGAGCTGGGCTTGCTGGGATTATGTTTACATAAGGATTTCAAGGGCTGGAAGGGACAAATATTGACTTGATGTTTAGAGATTGTATGCGCATCTACTCCCTAAGGGTTTAAATCCCCAAACCGTTAAGGATTACCTTGGTTCCCTGAAATTAATAGTTCATCAACAGCTTCAATTGTGGAGTATTTTGAAAAGCAGATTTCAGGAGTCTAGGTCCAGATTCTGAGTTAGTAGTTCTGTGGATAGCAGAACTGACATCTAATTTTTCTAAAATGGTTCCAGAGGCAAGTCTTTCATAGAGTTCTGGCTGGTAATTACTCTACCTACACCTCTCAGGCAAGGACTAAATGTGGAAAGTGTTTTCTCTGTGGAGAGAAAGACAGTCTGGGCACATGAAATGGTGAGAGCTGGAGGTGTGAGTCCCAGCCCCCACTCAAGACCAGCCTGGTGGTCTTCTGCCCCTGCTCGCTTTGAAACATATCAGAGTCCTGGAAACGTCTCTCAACACCAGCCAGAGACTCAAGCTTTCTGAATTCACTCACATATGGTGGGAGGGATTTGGGCAATCCAGAGCCTCAAATGAAAAGAGAACCTTTGGAATGGGCATGGACAACAACCTTCATTAGGTTGTGGGGAGTGGGGCATATGGGAATCCCTATATTTTTGTGTAACATTTACATAATCAAAGTGTCTTTTACAAAATTAAAAAATGGGCATGGGAGGGATGGAGTTCTTGTGATCTGGCCCATGGGGGTTAGGGTGGGCTACCGTGTGCTCCTGCTATCCATTGTTTCCTTGGGAAACATCTGCCATCAAGTTTTTTCAGTTGGAATAAGGTTTCAATCAATATTGAAAATTGAAAGATATCAAAGCAAGGCAAACCAAAGTACAAACTTTCATGATCACCTTATTAAAAAAAAAAACAAAAAACAACATAATCAGTTTGGTAAGGGTGTAAGTGAGAAAATCATTCATATACTTTAATAGCAATATGTACCAGAGACTTGATATTCATATCCTTTTATCTAGTCATTCCAGTTCTAGGAATCTGTCCTAGGGAATAAACTGAAATATCAATATTTATGTGTAAAGATATTTACAAAGTGTCATGTATAATAGTGGAAAAACCAAAACAACTTAAATGTCCTAAATGATTTGGTAAATTAAGGAGAACTATATGAGAAAATGCCAAGCAGCAACTAAAAGCATTTATGAAAAAATACAATATGAGAATATAAAAGGCTGCTCTAGGCTGTGTAACATATAAACATATACAGATTTATGACTGTAAGGAAATATGCCTAAATATTAACTTCAGTGTGAATTTCCTTAAAATTTTCATGCTTGACTCCTTCTCACCCACAGGTCTCATCTTAAAACTGACCTCCTTAGAGAATCCATTCCTTACCATTCCATCTAAAATAAGCTCCCTGCACCACTTATTTTCTTCCTTAGAACTCTGTCCTTTTTGTTTATAAAAAGGAAAAGTATATACTTATATACTTTTATAATGGATCTTATTTTCAAGAAACTGTAAGCTCTATTAGGACAAAAAGCACTTCTGTTTTATCTACCACCATATAGCTGGTAGCTGGCAGAGGTCCGCCAGAGAACGGTAAACAATGAATTAATTTTTCTTTATTACAATAGCTGAATAGGCATGGAAGGCACCTGTACTCTCTGTTTCTTTCTTTGTGTACACATACACATAAATATTCCATTAATATAAATATAATATATATTAATATAAATATAATATATATGATTTCCACTTACTTCCACAGTGTCTGATGGTCCATGTTTGAGATTTGAAATTTACTCCTTTGCTTTGCTTTTCCAAGCAGCTCATTTTTAAAAAACATATAAATCTCTCTGATAAACAGTGGGTGATGTAGGGTAGGATGTTACATAGTTATTCATACCTTAGTAGGAAATGTTTTCTCTTAAGTTTCTCTCTTGATCACTGTTTTAAGCTATTAAAGAAAAACTCTCTGATGATGCAAGGAAGACTCATATTGGAGTCTAAGTTTACCCCCGGGAGGCTCAGGCATGACTTGGCCTTGCCAAGGGCAGCCCAACAACCTTGGATGTTGTGACTGGACAGAGCAGATGGAAGGGGTCAGAGAAGACTTACCCCTGCCTAACCTCCAACTGAGGGCTAACCCTGTCTATGGATGCTTGTGAAAGAGAAGAAAAAGAGAGAGAGAGAAAAATAAGGAGAGAGAGAGAGAGAGAGAGAGAGAGAGAGAGATTGATTTTGACCTTAATAACTGAATATTTGCTCTGCAAGAAGTACATTCCCTTTTGGTCTTTCCACTTACCAAAAGCATCCAGTATTAGTAACATGCTTATTTATTTCTCTCAAGCCTATTTCAAATTTACCTGTCACAAGTTGGGTTCTGACTCCAGAGAAGGTACCAATCCCACTTTATGCAACTCAGTTCCTCGGGAGCTTTCTAGTTTCCTTCCAGAAGCCAAGTGCAAAGAACTCACATTGAGTTCATTTTGGTTTGGTGCCTGGATTACCTTATCTTACAGAAACATGAGGGCAAACCAACTGATGTATGCAGGTGAATCCTAATTTATTTCCTCTCTTCCCTCCGTCCGTCCCTCCCTCCTTCCCTCTCTCCCTTTCTTTCCTTCCTTTTCTTCCTCCTTTCCTTTTGCTTTTCCACTCTCAATTTACAGCAAAGATTTAGGTAGAAGCAGATGAGCAAAACAGATTGAGTACATTAACCTTGAAACCATCTTTGCCTCTTAAATTAGCATCAGCTCTGGGTGGGAAGGACTGTTGATTCCCATGTTAAAGGAAGCTGTGAGTTCTTGAAAACTAGAGGGCTATTGTGAGCACCTGAAACCTGTAGGGAAGCTTGTTAATTACATTTCTTGGACAAATATTTATTTCACAGAGTACAAGCAACACGTACAGAAACATTTCCTTGAAGTCTTTACTGGCACACCAATGATGATGTTTTACTCCTTTAATAAAAGATTTTACATGTTTATTAGGCTGGACCATAGTGATTCACCTATTCCCTGCTAGCAGGAAAAATAGGTTTATCTACCTCCTCTCCTCAATTCTTTTCTCATTCTCCCAAGATCCATATCTTAACCTCTATTCCTAAGATGCCTCAATTGTGATATATCTATCTCTTCTACAATAATCTGGTTTCTGCAATAATTTACTAATGAGCTTCCTTGCTCCGAATTCTCTTGTTTGCCAGGACAGTCCTGATTTATGCCTGTTGCCCAATTTGTGCTCAGATATGTCTTGGTGGATGATAATTGTAGGGCTACCCCACTTGATAGGATGTGTACCTACCTCTCCAGCCAAAATGTTTGCCTTGCTTCCTTTTGCTAGATGAATATTTTCCTGTTCCTTTGGAGCACGCCATGCTTTCTTGTGCCTTCAAATGCATGTTCCTTTATCCTGGCATGCTCTCAGCTTTGCTTTCCTATCTCAGCTCAGAAATTACTTCTGAAACTTTCCTGACTTACTCAATCTAAGGCAAGGCCCACTGATAAAAGAGTTCTTAGCATTTATCCTACCTATAATTCTATAATTTTTGGCATGCTTAATTGATTGTTGTTGACTCCTCCATCGTATTCTAACCATCATGAGGACAGGAATGACATTTGTGTCTACTATCTCATCACTTGAGCTAGCACAGTGTTTGACCCAGTGGTCATATTCAATAAATACCTATTAAATGGAAGTGAATGCCTGTTGAAGTTACTTTATAGGTTCAAAGGGAATAAATCCTACTGGTGAATTTTAAGATGTTATGACTGGGTGGTGTGGAAATATTTTTGTGAGATGAGCTTCTTCTGGGTTTCTCTTTTATAGACAAGGATCTGCTTGATGCCTCTGAGGTATCCCCTTCACATTTCATATCCCCATGAGGATTCTTACATAATTACACCATAACAGGTCAAGAAAAAGGGTGCTGCACTGGGAGGACACCTGTATCTTGGGAAGTGCTTCAGGTGAAAGAGGCACAGGGGTTCATAACCCTGACATCACCTTGACTTTGGCTCAGAGAGACTTTTGTTGGACTTCTGACTTCCCAAACTGTAAGATAATTAATTGGTGTTGTTTTAAGCTGCTAAGTGTGGTAATTGTTACAGCAACAACAAAACACTGATGCTTCTGTCAAAGCTCAGGACCTGGGTCCACAGGTGAAAATGTCGGCAGTGGGAGGAGAGATGGGGGATGACCCTCTATGCCATTTCTCAGTTAGAAAAACGGCAACATTTAGACATACATATGATGAGGCTACAAGGGCTCATCACAATGTCCAGATTTAAGGATAGCTTGAAGAGAATATGGGATAATGTCAGAAAACTAGTTTCTGTATTGGTTTTCCCTTTTGCTGCTACTGATACTTCAGTCAAGGTATTTGATCTCTCTAGGTCAATTTTCTTATTTGCAAAATAATGACAATTTGAAATACCACACAGAGTTGTTCTGAGGATTAGGAAAACAATGTATGTAAAATGCTTAGCATGATGCCTGGCAGATAGTCCAAAATTAAGAAATGTAAGTTTTATGATGAGTATTTGCCTTTAACTGAATTTATATTAACTCAGCATGATGATACTTTTAATTTCATACTAATCAGAAACTAGAATTGGTATTTTCACTTTATTTTGTATAGGGACTATAAATAATTGTACAATTATTAAAAAAATGCTTTCATCAATTGTAACAAATGTACCAAATCGATGCACGGTGTTCATATTAGGGTGGCATATAGGAATCCTGTATTTTATGCATGGTTGTTCTATAAACTCACACCTTCTCTAATATAAAATATACATAATGGGGAAAATATTAGTAAATGAAATGCATTTGGGAGACAAAATCTTTTAAAATACAGGATGCATGTGGGGGTGGGGGTGGTGGTGGTGCATAATCAAAGTGGTCCTTCTTGGTTGGAAACAGTTTATTAAGTGTTTTTCACCATTATCACTTTTTCAAGAACTTGTTTCTTTCTCACAGAGAAAACTACACGGCAGAGAAGTTAGTTGGAGTTTTTGAGCTAGAGCCCAGGGAAATAAGCACACAGAGGAGCCTGGTCGTGAGGAAGGAGAGAAAGCTCCAGGAAAAGAGACTAGCCGTTCGCCTGATAGTCTACAGCTGGCCTTGTGGAGAGAAAAAAGAGCTGAGGCCAGAGAGAATTGAGCCCTGGGGAAAGAGACAAGCCTAGAGAGCCTGACTGTGGAGCCTTAAGAGAAAGAGGAAGGCTGAACATCGGCAGCCATCTTGCTCCAACACATGGCAATAGATTGGTGAGGGAAGTAACTTACATTTATGGCCTGGTAATTGTAAGCTTCTACCCCAAATAAATACCCTTTATAAAAGCCAACAGATTTCTGGTATTTTGCATCAGCACCCCTTTGGCTGACTAATACAGGACCAATAGCTGCTGATAGGATCATACTTGGCTGGCAGTGAGTGGTGATGGGTAGGGACAGGGCACCAGCAAAAAACAAGTCCCTTCCAAAGGGGGATCTGGACCAACTACAAATTGAATATGGATTATATTGGATAAATTGACATGTTTTAAGATTTCTTTTTTCTCTTCCTTGTGCCCTGATGGGTGGCTTTTGCTTAAGTGAAAATTATTCAGTGGCAATGAAAGCATGGTTTAGTTTTATTGTGTCACTGGATATTAGTTTGAAGGGACCTTAGTGCTCATTGAACCCAACCACTTATTTTTGTAAAATTGGGGAAAGATACCAAGAGAGGTTCAGAAAATTATCCAGAGTCTCATGCCTGCTATCCTGAGGTCCTGTGGAACATAATTCAGATTGTCCTGGAATACTTGACCTGAGTTCCTATTCATAATAGAATGCTATATAACATCCTCTTGACCATTTAGGGGAGGTCACAGGTACCATGCAAGGGAATCATACTCTCCTAGAGTTCCAGGCTTGGTTACCACAGATAATTGTTGC
Source organism: Tolypeutes matacus (assembly GCA_026826555.1). Taxonomy (NCBI): domain Eukaryota; kingdom Metazoa; phylum Chordata; class Mammalia; order Cingulata; family Chlamyphoridae; genus Tolypeutes; species Tolypeutes matacus. The sequence goes on from JAKSZT010053840.1 coordinate 2,691,852, forward strand.
CCTACTTGGGTCAATATTGTCCTGCACTTCCTCAGCTACTCACTGAACTATAGGGGTCCGAGATGCTATAGAAGGGCATGAAGGAATCAGCTGAGAGAGTCTTCAGAAAGAAACATGGGGCCAGATTATTTTCAAATAAACTCATATGCATTATTCATGTTAACAGCGTGTTTCATAAAAGCGTTAAATATTTTCAGATGCACTTTGAATATAACTCAAGTGCTAAACATCATTGCTACTCTCACTCAGGAAAGACGGCAGAGAGTTTAGAACCTGATGATGGGAGAAAAGATTCCCAATAGTTAAATAAGAAGTGGAGATTTACTTGGAAGGAGGACACAGAGGTAACTAAGCAATTAAAAATATCTCTGTGGACAGGCAACTATTAGTAAAAGGGAGTTCAAATCTCAGCCATGGAATCCAACTTCTATTTCCTTTGGAAGCTTTTAGCAGGGAGGGCTTAAAATGAAGTTTCTGATTGACAGCAATTCTGGCCTGCAATATCTTCTATATCTCTTGGTGTACAAAGTGATTTCCAATCAATATTTTCAAGTTCAGAAACCGTTAATGATTGACTTACAGAGAGGGAGGTTGCGAGGCATCCCTTGCTACGTGAGGATCTGTTTATTCTGTCCTCATTTCTCCACTCTTGGTGGCACATATACCCTCATCCCTTACTAAAGATCCTCCAAAAGGAGTGCTTCTTGTGGTGGAAATGAAAAGAGACCATTTGCCTTTATTTGTGAAACCTGGTATAGAAGGACTATGTAAGGAATCATATGGGGCTTCAACTCCATAGACTCCTTCAGACAAAATAGCCATATACTCATCAAATTTTGTTTTCTCCTCCTTCTGGAAGCCTGGCCAACTTCCCAGCCTCCCAGTTGAAGTCATGTGACTAAATTCTGACCAATGGAATATGGGTAGATATGAGATATGCCATTTCTAGACTGTTCCATAAAATTCTAACCGTGCAATATTCCATACACCATCTGCTGGGAAAGTATCCAAATGAGTTGCATTTTTTGGCCAAATCCACCACACAAAATTCCAAATTTCTCTTCACTTTGCCTGTATGGTTAGTCAGAAGGTCTTTTCAACTCTTCACACATTGCTTTAATCACTGTTACTCCCAATACACAATTCTGCTGTTGGTAGGAGTGTAAATTCATGCAGCCTTGTTGGGAGCCCATTCTCCATGGGTCTTTTGCATTTCTGTACATCTTGGGAGCGGAGGCACTGAGAGCTTTTGTTCTAGACTGTCTCTTCCAGGATGTTTGCAGAGCAAATTGCCTTGAAAGACAGAAATGGTGTCTCTGTCTGGGGTGGAAGTGACTTGTCTGCTGTGCAAGATAATAAAGATAATGTCTCCCCATGGTTCAAAGTTTGAGCAGGTTTACTTGCAGACCTTTTAAAGATCAGGGTTTCCTAAGCTTGGGGTTCTTTGGATGAGATGAAAACCTACCACATTCCTGTGGGTGTGAACCCATTTATAAGAGAACTTTTGGAGAAGTTATTATTAGTTAGGGTGTGGTCAAACTGAATCAAGGTGGGTCTTAATTTGTAGCACTGGAGGCATTATAAAGAAAAGAAAGTCAGATGTGGTCAGTCAGTAGAAGCTAGAAATCAGAAGAATCCAGAGAAGAAAGATAGAGAGCAACGTGTACAAAGGTTTGACATCACTAGAATGCTGCTACCTATTCTGGGAGAATGTATGGCCTTGCTGACATCTTGATTTTTGACTTCTAGCCCCCAAACTATGAGTCAATATATTCTTGTTGTTTAAGTCAACTGTGTAACATTTATCATATAGCCTTAGCAAACTAAGGCTTCTGCCTCTCTTCCACTGCCTGCCCTCCCTTCCCTTCCCCTTTCCTTTCTTTCCATTTCTTTTTCTTCCCTTCCCTTCCTTTGCCTTCCCTTCCCTTGCCTTCCTTTGTCTTCCCTTCCCTTCTCTTCCCTTGACTTCCCTTCTTTTTCCTTCCCATCCCCTTCCCCTCCCCTCTCCTCCCCTCCTCTGCCCTCCCCTTCCCCTCCCCTCCCCTCCTCTGCTCTCCCCTCCCTTCCCAATCCCTTCCCTCCCCTCTTTCCTTTTCTCTCTCCTTATTTCATGTGAAAGTTCTCAAATATTATCCAAGTATTCATTAATGATTTTCAGGAAGATTTGGGGGAACGTTACTACTTATTTATTTTTCATAACAAATATAAGGAAAAGCCTTTGTCATGCTAATAAGAAAAGATAGGAAAGGTCAGAATTTCTGGAGCTATGTTATCTACAAGTCAGAGATAGATGCTTCCTCCAATTCCCAGAGATGTTATCAAATGAACTGAAAAAAAAAAATGCTTGCTTATTTGTTTCCTTATTTTATCACCAGAGATAATAATATTACTTTTGTTTAGAAAATAATGTGTGTGTGCATGCATGTACATGTTAACAAACAGCCATTGGTTTCCTGGATATGAATACTAATTGCCACCTATATAAAGAGATTGAGAAAAAAAGTCACCACAAAGAATATAATCATGCACTCTTGTTTTGGATGAACTAATAAATTGGAAGCTGAAATAAAAGCAGAGGAATAAAATGATCTGGTCAAGGAAATGCTTATGAGATTTTCTCATAAACTCTAGCAAAGATGATATTAAGGGGAAGATTCTTTGCAATTGAATGGCTTTAAAGGTTGAAAAATGGAAATTCAATGTTTTTCTCACCATCAGTAAACAAAGAAATCCAGATATATCTTCTTTCATAAATATACAATTCTAGCAATTCATTTTTATGGCCATTTGTCACTAAACCATATTTCACTTTGAAAAAATAATTATAGTGGAACACAAAATTCTTCACTGCTGCTGAGACCCCATTGAAACTTCTACAAGCTTCCTATTTAGAGTGTACCTTGTTCTTGACCTTAATATTAATATTGCAGGACTATTGATAGCTGTTGTAGAAGTCTTACTAATCTACTTCCTGAAATTTCATTACCCAAAACACATCATACTATACCTACTCCCACTCTTGTTCCCACTCCAAAGTAGTGGCTCATCAGGCATAGATTTTTATAATCTTCTTTTTAAGCAATGGCTCTTAAAAATATTAATGAATATGAACATAAATTGTCTCATCACGAAATCTTTAATTTATAGAGCCAGTATGTTTAGGAGCTGTTAGTTCAGACACACTCCCTGTAAAAAGCATGAACCATCCAATGAAAAGGACAGAGAACTCGGTGGGCCTTCACTGATTCTGTTGTGATGTTGATAGTGTGGATTTGTGGATCTAACTACATTAAAGCTCCACAGCAGAAGTGATGGGGGTCTTACATGGATTCATTAGAAAATCTCTTGAACTTATTCTACGTACCAGGCATACTACAGGATTAATGAAATGCATTTTTTTATTTGAGTCTTTTTAGCGTTCATCTTTTATTTGGCTTTCTACCATGTTAGATATGCCCCACTTACTTTTTAAAAATTTATAGGTCCTCACAATGTAACATGAAATTATATCTCCCTCCAAGGCTTGCATTTAACTTTTGCTTGGTCGTTTGGAATTCATAGCAATCGGTGTTGCATTCTGATAGCATATTTTCCATTGTTTTAGGAAGAGTGATTGATAACTGTGTATGGGAAGTTTTGGTTTTCAACATGCTTAGCACTGATGAATTAAGTGAAGTATTTTTCAATCACAACCTTCCGCTCAAGTTTTATTCTGATTTGAAGCCCATCTTTTCTCTGTTGAGAAAAGAGAGGGAGAGTGGGAGGTAAAATACAAAATGAACATTGAGCTCTGTCTTCAGACTATGTAAAGCTTCTACCCACACAGTGACAGCTTCCTCGTCTGCATGCACATCTGGTCCACTATTTCTCTCAATTCGTCATTGGCCCTCCCTGGGTTGCAGGAGCAGGTTAACAACTTTGTTTACTTTCCCAGGGAAGGAAGAAGAAGATTGTCTCTTGCCCTTAAAGCTGTTATTGGAATTCTTCTTTCCCTGCTTCAGTATGGCTCAGAATAGACCACAACTGAAATAAGCACAGATATTTTTGTCAACCTTGTAGGAGGTGTGCCCGATTTCTGGACTTCTCTTGTTCAAAGTCAAGAATGTTTCCTGAATTTACGTACCAGATATCACTTATTAAAACAAGATTTTCAGGTGGTCCTTCCCAGAGGGCAAGAATCTCATAAAACTTTCTTCTTTGCATCTCGCTTCCTTTGTTGTTGCCTGGAGGCTAACCTTCACAGACAACTCCTTCCTGAAGCTTGATTCTATTCTCTGTGACTTTCTTGAATCTGGGAGAAGAGAGGTAATCTCCTTTTGCTTTGCATAGCCTTTGAAAACCCATATACATGCATATTCTTGTGACAAATCAAAGATGATTTCTATAAAGCAATGTATCTTAAACGTTCACATGCATTGGGATCACATAGGGTGTCCATTATGAATTGCAGATTTGGGGTCACTGCTGGAGATCATGATCCATTAGATCTGGTTCAGGGCCCCTAAAACTATTATGGTATGAAACACCCAGGCCACTGTGGCACATGTTGAGTTCGCCCTTTGACTGCACTGTCATGGCGGACGCTGGTTGGTGAATAGACAAACCTCATTGAAATTCCACCTCCGCAGCTTGACAAGAGTGTCACCCTGGATATGTTTGTCCTCTTAGCCATAGTAACTTGGAATTTGATAGATTTTCAAATGTGTCCTAGCTCTGATGCTTCCTGCTGATCTTGAATATGTTACTTAATTTCATCAACCCCCCCCAATTCCCTGTGGTGAGGTGAGGGCAATGTCCACAAAAACATATTGTATAGCTGAAAGAAACAGGTCACTCTGGAGATGTTTACAAGTGAAAGGTCACCGAGAAGAGCCACATGGTCCCCATAGGCTTTCTGCATAGGTGCGTGTTGGGGCTGAAGTATACCCACCATGGTTGTATTCCAGAGAAGGGACCCTACCTTCTGTTGCTCTCCCTCTAATGGAGTGGGTATGAGAATGACTTCAACAGTGGGTGGCATGAGGTGAACTGTGATATGGGATGCTCTGTGAGTTCACAGGGTGCTGTCTGGGATAACAATGGAACAACAGCTTATGTTTTTGCTGTTTAGGGGAGTGATGGGAAATGACACCTGCTCAGTACCCGGAGATTTTGAAAGTACCTGTGGGAAAATGCAATCTCTCCAAAGTGAAAGTAATATTTCTGCTCCTGTTTATCTCATTGCTGGGCAATTCAGAGAGAGCATCTAAGCAATTCAGAGACAGGTCCCATACAATCTCACAGGGCTGCTGTGAGCACCGAATGTGATAATGTGTGGAAGAATTTAACTCTGTTCTGATACATGATAAGTACTTAATGTTGGTATCTCTATTGCTGAATGGACTTCATACCTTTCCTGCAATCTGTAGAGCCAGGGACACTTAAACACCACATGTGCCATATTCCTCCATCCCAAATCAGCCTATTGATTATATTACAGTTGTTCTTATTGGTTTTGTTGTTATTAATCCCATTAATCTAAGTTGAAACATTATTGTAGGCTTTGTTTTTCTTTTCCTGAGGGAAGTTTAGTCTCAGCAAGAAAAAGCTTGGTGATTTGTGATAGCGTTTTCTCAACTCAATTGGTGGTAGAGTTTTCTACATTCAAATTATTAGATGCTTTCTATAAGTAGCTGGATTGTTAAACTGTCTTTCCTGAGAAAGAAAAGTCTGAATTTCTACAAATCTTGACTATTTAAAATATTATTGGGGATGGATGTGGCTCAAATGGTTGGACATCCATCTCCCATATGGAGGGACCCAGGTTCGATCCCCAGGACCTCCCGGTAAAAAAAAAAAAATTATTATTTGAAGGACTTGTTCTGAAATTGTTTCAATATATCACATTGTTTTGTTCATGTTTGCAAACCTTTGTACATGAGGCTTTGTGAGTTCACATGGAATTATATATAATATATAACTGTACCCAAATCAATGTATTGTAGATTCAATAAATGCTTGAATTTATGGATGTGATTATTCATAATATATAGTATATTTTATATGCATATTTATGTATGTTTATATACATACATGAATGTATGAAGGCATGGTATACATGTGTTCTAATATTATAAGATTATAACATGAGTGATGCATTAGAAGTTGCTTTATTTGTCCCTATTGTTTAGCAGTCTGTGGCTGAAGATTCTAAAATCATTCTGAAGACTCTTTCATCTCATGTCTGGAATTCATTGAGCATTTTAGGAGAATTAGCAAGGACTCTGTGTGTTTATTTATGTCCATTGACTGTCTTCCAAGGAACATTGGATACTGCTCAAGGAAAAAAATAGGAGAAGGGACAAAGGAAGAATTTCCTGGCACTGGAGACGAGAATAGCATAGGGTCAAGCCCCTCCTCTTCTACCATCACAGGGAAGCAGGTTTCGATGTGTAATCTTTGCACATAGAAGGAGGGGAAAGGAGAAGCCTAAAGCATTCCTATCTCCTCTTCTAAATGGAACCATCTCTAACCATATGCTTTTGTCAAATTCTGATTTCAGTGCCTGTGGTAGTTTGAGCCTTTTGTGGGCCCCAGAAAATTATGTTCTTAAATTGATCCACTGCAGTCAGGGCCTCTTGATTAGATTACTTGCATTAAGGGCCTTCGATTAGATTACTTCAGTAAGATGTGACCAGGGTGGGTCTTAATCCTCTTAGTGGAGTCCTTTATAAAGGGGATGAAGACAAAGAGAAAAAGAGTTACAAAGACAGAGAAAAATTCCCAGAAGCTGAGAGAGAAAGTCTTGGAAGCCAGAAGCTGAAAGTGACCAGATTGGAGGAGAAGGAGATGTCGCTATGCGCTTTATCATGTGACAGAGAGGTCCAGGATCGCCAGTAGCTGGTTTTGGGGGTAAAAGCATCGCCTGAGGAAGCCTTGTTTGGAAACTTTCATGGCCTCAGAAGTATAAGCTTTTAAGTTAGTAAATCCCCATTGTAAAAGCCAACGCATTTATAATATATTGCCTTGGCAGCCTTTAGCAAACTAAAACAGTGGCTCTGCTGTCATGCCTCCCTAATTTATTCTTTAGTTAGTTAGTTATCTAAAGCAAAGGTCTGGCCCTTTTCTTATAAAAAATCTTCCCTACAATCCCTTTCTTAAGGAATATGCATTTAAACTCCATAGCATGAAATTCAGTCCTTCAGTGAGCTAGTCCATCCGACTTCTACAACTCCAATTCCTGCCATGCCCCTTCCCCTTCTCTTCGTTCTAGTGAAATCCAGCTAGCCACTTGTTCTAAGCTGTTGTAAGGCAGTGAAAAGACTGCCGGCCTTGCGAGAGGAAGTCAATACCCAAACCCTGTTCTGCTTTAAAAACAAATAGTGGGGAAGAAAAAAAAAAGTTGTGTGAAAAAACCAAACATATCTAGGCTTTCACACCTGACATCTGTGTATGGCACTCTTTCAATTTGACCATATTTTCTACTTCTCTCCCAAGTAATGAAAAGCTATTTTTCCTTTCAGGGTTTTCTAGTTGCTTCTCTGAAGTTTCTCCACTCTTCTGTAGATACCAATCACCTTGTCCCCTGTTCTCCCTTAGAATGGCATCTCATTCATAAAATCAAGGTGCCTGCCAGTTGTCCCTCCTGGTCTTCTAGCATCTCAAGGTCAGGGACTGTGCCTTCTTTATGCCACACCCCACAGAAGTGGCACACAGGCTTGCATAGAGATCAAAGAAAGGAGGAGGGAATATATTCAATTCAATAAATGCCTGCAGAATCCTCAGCTCCTAGGAGCTGATAGTGTATCTGGTACAATTCTAGGAGCCAGATTAGGAAGAAAAAAGTACGGCAAAGGAAAATGAAATACTTAATAAATCAGTCAAATATATTGCATGCATTTTATTCCTTGAGGAACCTGAAAATGATTCATTGTTCAGATTTTCAAAAGAAAATCGGCAAAGTTTGAGAGAATGTGTGTCGTGGTCTTATTAGCTGGCCTGTATATTATCCAGATTGCATTATTAGTCTACTTCACATTGAAAATGCAACAATTGAGCATTATTTTCTTGATATTTAGCAGCCATTGATATGCAGTGGACAGATCTTGAGTTCTGGAGTCAGAGAGGATTTTTAAAAAATGTTGGCTCTACCCACTTCTGTGGACCTCAGAAGTGTCTCTTAAATTAGCTGAACCTCAATTTCTTCATCTCTGAAATAAGCATAGCAATATTTACTCCAAAATTAAAATAAAAGATGCCCAGCGCCTGACACATGAGCACTGTTATTTTTTCATTATTAGCAATTACAACATAAAGTTAATACAAATTTTATTGAGAGCCCATAATGCTTTTAGCTTTTGCAAGGTGTTTTTCTTAAAGAATATAATCTCTGTACCTCTACCGACATATATCTATAGCTGTATCTCCTAAATCACCTGTATCACCTATATCACCTATATCATCTATATTAACATCTATATATACCTATACCTATATCATCTAATCCATATCTATATCATCTAATCTATATCTATCTAGTCTATATCTGTATCTATATCTGCATATCTGTGTCTATATCTATGTATCTAATCATTTACATCTATATCATCTATAGCTATATGATCATCTATATCACCTTTATCTATATTTATATCATCACCTCCATCCTCATGTCCATCTCTATCTCTATCATCTATTTGCTATATGATATATACATTGTCTAACCCAATACCCATGACATAAAGGAACTTGATAAATATGTTAAATATCCAGAATATCATTATCATTTGTGCTTTGGACATTCCATTAATCAGAAAGAATCAGAAGGCAGGGGATATTGAAGAATTTAGTACCCACTTGCCACCTCTCTCTAAGCAAACTGCCCTCTATCCTACCCTTCAATAAAGCTTTGAACAGCTGTATATTTGAATCAATGCCCAATCATTATATCCGAGATTTAATCTATCTACCCAAAATGTTCACCCACTTAATGTGCTGATTGACATTTATGAGGACATTAATATAAACTCGAATAAAGTGCTAATAAACTGCTAATATGAAACTAAAAATGTACATGAAGCCAGAAACACTTAAGAAATGGCAGCGACTAAACTGTACTAACTAAAAACTGTAAGGGAAATTATCCTTTTGTCATTTGACATTTTGAAATCCATTGACCTTTATCTCACTTGCAACTGTATTATGGTTTTATTTTATGTGCTTTCTCATTCCATTCCCAGCTGGGTTTTCCCCCCTCTTCTTGGATACACCAGGCCTCTAGTCTCACCATTTCTCCTTGTTTGTAGCAGCACAGGAATTTACTCAGAGACCCAGGAGTTGGGGTGTTGGCAGGTAGGGGTTCTTTTGTTTGACTGCCTCTTTGGAGGGAAATGACTTAAACAAGGAAAATGAAGGGAAAGGGGAGTCTGTAAGACAGAACAAAAAGAAGAAACACTGAGAAGGGTTGAGGAGAGAGAATTGTCTCACAGTGATCATAGGGCAACAAGATACTGGAGAGGTGACATTTTAGCAGGAACTAGACATGGTGAAGAGTGCCAAGTCCTTTGTATGAAAAAAATGGAAAACACTCCCTACTTGCAAGGAGCAGCCACTCTATTTATGTCCACAAAACAAGCCTTTAGACCCATGGGCTCTTCTGTCATTGCAGTAGTGGTTTCTGGATGCTGTTTTACAGCTTCAGAACACTTAGTTCAAATGAAAAAAAATTTTTTTTAATGATTTCAATAAAAAAGGACCTTCTCTGGATGAAAACTACCATATACTTGTGGCACTGTGGTCTTGAGGACTTTTTGGACACAGAGAGAATCCCACTGCAGCCATAGATGATGGGGTACAGGCTCCAGGCTGCCTCTCCCACCTGTCATTCTGCCCAGTTCCCCTTAAGCCTCAGCCTCCTGGGGAAGAAGCATCCTGAACATGGGCTGAAGCCCAGACACACTTGTCTCAGGATGCTATGGTAGGTTGAATTATGTACCCTGACAAATACATGTTCTTAATCTTAATCCATGCCCTTGTGGATATGAACCCATTGTACATGACTTTTTGAAGATGTTATTTTTGGCAAAGGCATGGCTAACTGAATGAGGGTGGGTCTTGTTTTACTTTGCCCAAGTCTGCCAATGCAAAAATACCAGAAATATGTTGGTTTTTATAATGGAAATTTGTTAGAGTAAATCTTACAGTCCTGAGGCCACAAAAATGTCCAAATCAAGGCATCATCAGAGATGTTGTCTCAACTAAAGGTTGGCTGTTGGTTGGATCCCGGACTCCTGCCCCTAGACAAGGCAAGATGTCAGCAGATCTCTGCCAAGGTCCCTGCCTTTCTCTCTAGGAATCTGCTCCCCTGATTCTGGTATCCCATCATTCTCTCTCAGCCTCCTGGGGTTTCTCTTGGTCTCTCTCTCAACTTCTTGGGGCTTCTCTGTCTTCCTGCAGTACTCTCTCTCACATGGCAGGGTCAAAATTGTGGCAGTCTTTCTCTGAGTATTTCTGATTTCAAGTCTCAGTTTATATCAGAAGAGAGTGGAGACCCACCTTGCTTCATGCCTCAATGACATGGTCCAAACAAAGGGTCTAAAGTGATCTAATTAAAAGTAATGTAATCAAAATGTACCTTAACTGAATCTAATGCAATCAAAGGACCCATACCCACAGGAATGGATTAGTTCCACGAACATGATGTTCTGGAATTCACAAAAGAACTTCAAACTGTCACAGTCTTAGTCTGGATTAATGGAAATCTTAGAGACAGAACCTGGAACTCACAGAAGTGAGAGAGAAGACATTGCCATGTGATGGGAGGCAGAAAACAAGCCAAGGAATGCCAAGTATTGCTGACAGCTAGAAGCTAGTCTTTGGGGAGAAAATAAGCCTTGCTGTTATCTTGAAGTGGGACTTCTTCTAGCTAGTATGCCAATAAATCCCCATTGTTAAGCCAACCCATTGTGTGGTATTTGTGATAGCATTCCTGGGAGACTAAGACACCACACACTTCCCCAAGTTTCTCTTAATCTGCAATGACCTTTCTTACTCCATCTGCCTGGTGAGAAAGTGCCTTCTTATCTCCAAGGTTCCACTTGAGAGTCTCTTTCTTGGTTGAACTCTCCTTGAGTCCTCTCTCTCTGTGGTAGCTGATCCTTTGTCCAGTGCATCCCCAGAACACTGAAGCATAATTACAGGTTTGCATGTCTACCTTCTCTTCCAAACTTTTTTTCTCTGCACTGGAAAGTTTTCTTCAATCTCTCTCTTCCCAACCATGGAAGGAGTAAGAATTTTCTTTCCTGATTGGAGAAGTTGGTCAGAGACTGATCCAATGGCCCATTTTCTACCTAAGAAATGACCCCCAAACCAGGAAATGTGCACCATACCCTCTCTTTGCTGCCTGTGCCATAGCATGGTGAGAAAGTCCAGGTCACTATGCAGAAAACCACACAGGGGTCAGGGGCCAAGTTTTGTCCCCTAGTGTGGGAAAGGAGGCTTAGCTTCCTTTCTTTTTTATCTCCATTCTGTCGGTACTGAGGTGTGTGGATGGGAAATGAGACTCCACAAATTAATGTGTTCAGCACATTTGTGGTTGGAAAGTTTTCTCCATATGATGCCCAAAGACTAGACTTGGAGGCAAGGTAGTTGAAAACTTCATTTTGGCATCATATCCAAACCCCATTTTCCAACCTAGCTTTACCAGATTGGAAGTTATAAGAAAGCAGCCAAACCTTTAATATGGTTCACACTGAACTTAGATCCCAATTGATTCTTTTGCCTGTTTTCACCTCATTAAAGGCTTCAGGAGAGCACAGGTGAACAATTAACACCTGTGATCTCCAACGACAATCACCCACTATGTGCACATCACTCTATTTTATGTGCACATCTATTTATTTTACCATTCAAGTTGTAAGGCAAGAAAGCATGATCACTTGAGATGCTTGACAATTGGACATAGTGCATAGTAGGTACACGATCACTATTTTTGACTGATTTATTAATTGATAACCTGTCACAATAAGAAATAACAAATTGCTTACAATTTCCTGAGTTTACAATGTATTTGTTAATTGTGTGTGTGTGTGCACATGCTTCTATGGTCTGAAAGAAACCATGAACACATTATCTACATTTTAAATGATCTTATTCATTATCAATGCGGGGCTGGGTCTTGCTAGTCTTATCTAGCTGGGGAAATGTGATAGAACATGTGATGTAGTGTTTGGTACTGAGTTGGGCTCCATTGAGCCATGTGGTATAGAGGGTAAGAGCTCAGGTTCTTCAGCCAGACTCTTTGGGCTTAAGTCCAGTACTACTATTTACTAGCTCTGTGACATTGGGCAGGGTATTTAATTCATTAAGATTAAATTAGATAATACTGGCAAAGTGCTTAGCATAATGCTTGACACTCAATAATGCTAGCTAATATTATCATGAATGTTGATGTCATTTTAATTTAAATTTTTAATGAGGAATAGTCTTCCATTTTTTTCACATTCACTATGTAGATTTTCTCATTGTTGCACTTAATATAATATTGTAATACAAACGAAAACAACAATAATAAAAATATTTCTGTAATTTTATGTGTCCCCAATGCCCTACTCTCTCTTTTATCAACCCACTTTCTTTAAATGCATGGGAAAAAAATGGCAAGGATCCTGCTGGTATTTATCCAACACCATGGAAATGAGTTGCATTATGTGGCTGAGAATATTACTACTGTAGTAGATGTCAGAGAGGACAATATATTGAAGCTAATAGTCTTCACTAATAGTAAAAGATGTATGCCCCATGCACCTGAAGGAAGACCTCCTACAGTAAAATAGGAGCAGTTCATCAGCTTAAAACCTTTAAGGTATCATTTAATTTGAGAAGTGGGAGAAATTAAATTATTCTAGGAAGGGCAATGAGAATTCCATTGAAGGTAATGGAATGAAATATTAGCTTAATTCAAGGCTGCATGCAGATGGAGTTACACCATGTTCTTGAAGACTAGGCAAGGAGCACAGGGCTCTCAATATTTATTTACTCTTGCAGCTCTAAGGCATTAGATCTTCTTGCTACTGCTGGAGGATGCCAACAGCAAGGGGAGAATATTTAAAAGAAATGCTTTTGAGGTTACATAGTGAAAAGGAATTATGGCTGAGCAATACAGAAAAAAATATTCCCTCTCTCCTCTCTCTCTCTCTACTTTTTCTTCTGTTTCTCTAACCCTGACTAATACAGAGAGCCTGAAGGTGAGAAGACTGGTAATTCTGATGGGTCTTTCGGTGGGACACTTAATGTATTGGGACCTCAATTTCTTCATCTAAAAGTGGGCAGTTTGTACTTGGATGATGGCTAAGGCACATGCCTGCCTTAATATTTTATAATCATGTATGTATAATTCTAAGAGCTTACATATTTTCTACAATTAGAAAAAGCCAATTGGAAGATTGGAAGAGAAAAGTTGGAGTCTAGGAGAATGAGAGAGTAGTAGATGCTTTATAACTCAGCCTTCAGAAAAAAGAAAATATATTGTTGCAGTTACATCCTTTAACACTAAGATTAATGAAGATCTCTAAATCCCTAATCTCTTCACCTGTATATAATAGGCATGACAATATCTATTTCTTAAACTGCTTGTGATTATGGAGACTGAATGAGATCATACATGTATTTAGCACATTACTCAATAAACATGATTGTCAGTTACAGCTATTGTGTGAAAAAAAGAAGAAGGAATGAGCAAGTAGACTGCCGTAGTCTAGAATGTCCTGGCAGAAAGTGTCCTGGGTATAGTTGAGGGGAGACTTGGGGAGAGAAATACTATTGGGTGCCCATGGAGAGTTTCCTCTTAGCTACTCTAAGCAATAAACATTGTTAGAGGTTGCCCAAACTTTTCTAACTTGAACATACGAATTATTATATCGCAAAATGAGCTTTGGAGGTGCATGTTGACACTACTATTCTATGGCTCTATCATTAGAAATTTGTCCTTGTATTTTTGTATTGAAATAGTATGAAGACCTCAATTATCCCATTAAAGATTTTACCTAAGGAAAATATAAAAGGGAGACTCAGTCCCACCACCCACTGTGTCTGCCCAGCACCAGCTTGGTGTCCCAACTGGCCTGCAGCTGCCTGCTCCACCACCATGGCCATCTTCCCACACAAGTTGTCCTCCATCCCCAAGTCCCCCAATCCCAAGTTGCCCCATCTAGGAAGAAACTCGGAAGGACTCTGGCCTGGAGGAAGAAAGCCAAGGAGGTCTCTGAGCTTCAGGAGGAAGGCATGAATGCCATCAACCTACTCCTCAGTCCAAATCCCTTTGAGCCAGACCCTGAGGACACCATGCTGGAGGAGAATGAAGTTCTGATGATGGTAGGGCCAAACTCATGCAGTGACCCCAAACTTCAAGAACTGATGAAGGTATTAATTGACTGGATTAATGATGTGTTGGTTGGAGAAAGAATCATTGTGAAAGAACTGGCTGAAGACTTATACTATGGACAAGTATTACAGAAGCTTTTTGAGGAATTTGAGTGAGAAACTGAATGTTGCTGACATCATCCAGTCAGAGATTGCTCAGAAGCAAAAACTGCAAACTGTCCTGGAGAAGATAAATGAAATGCTGAAACTTGCTCCCAGGAACATCAAATGGAATATGGATTCTGTTCATGCCAAGAGCTTGGTGGCCATCTTGCATCTCCTGGTTGCTGTGTCCCAGTATTTCCGGGCACCAATCCGACTGCCAGACCATGTTTCCATCCAAGTGGCTGTGGTCCAGAAACAAGAAGAATTCCTTCAGTTTCAGCAAACCAAGAGGAAATAACTGGTAACATAGAGGCTCTTTCTGAAAGGCATGAACATGATGTCGTTGACACCTTGTTTGACCATGTACCAGACAAACTCCAGAAATTCCAGGCCCCTGGAAATCAAGCCCCCAGATGATAATGCCCCATCTGAGAAATTAACTAAACTTGGGAAGTGTAAGTCAGGATTGAAAACGCAGTTATCCAGGAAAGACTTTTGAAAATCTTACTGTCTGATGGCTTGGAATCCTGCTTCCTTCATGCTAAACGAAAAAGCTTTTTCTGAGATCTGTATGAACTAAACCATTGTCAGCCTGGACTAAAAAAGACAGAGAGGGGAGAGATGGAAGGGAAAACAACTTTAAGGGGAAAACCATGGAAGCTGAGATCCAGAATTAAGATGTCTCCTTGGGCCAAGAGAGGAGCCCCACCCATGGGTATGGAGAGGGTGAGTTTGCCCTGGCATTTGAAGAAGGTGGATGTTCCAGCTCACTGTTCAGGGATACTTTTCTACCCCAGGCTACAGAGAGGGTTGAGTACAGTCTCCAAGGGTTGGGGAGAATGTGGTAGCTACTCCAGTGCTCTGGGAGGAAAGGGTCTAGTCCCCATGTGTTGAGGAGAGTGAGGTCAACATCCTATTTCTCTGAGAGGGGTAGGCTTGTTCCCCCTAGATTAGGGAAGGCCAGGTCACCACCTCACTGTTATGAGGAGATTGGGCCTGTTTGCCAGAGATTAGGGACAATGCTGTTGCTACCTCACTGTACTAAGGGGGTTGAGACTTTACCCCAGAGATTGGGTAAAGTGTTGCCATCACCTCAATGTTCTTGGATGGTGAGGTCTGGATCTTGGTCCCACCCAGATGCTTGACAAGGCTGGAATAAAGAAAATGACCATTGGGAAAGCCTGTGGAAAAGATCAGCCCCATGAGGCTCCAGGGAGAAGAAACCATCATCTTAAGAATGACACTTATCTGTTCTTATCAGTTTAATATCTGATACATCCACTATCTGAGGACAAGATATTAAATGGATTTTTGGAGCAGGGAGATGGAATAGGGGCTTGCTCCATGCACTCCATGTATTGATCTGGCATTGCAGTACCTCCAGGAATGGTGCATCCCTTTGGGAGAATAAAAATTTAAAGAAGGAGAAGGAGAAGGAGAAGGAGAAGGAGAAGGAGAAGAAAAAAGAGTGACTCTCAGACTTTGAAATCTAATGGAGTATGCCCTGCAAGTTTTTGGAACTGTTGGGGACCAGTGATGCATGTTTCCCTCCCTAATTCTCCTTGTGATAATGTAAATGTTTATCCTATGTCTGTCCCTTTTTATATTAGAAGCAGATAAATTGTTTTGTAAGTTTCACAGGTCTACAGCCAGAGGGGACTTTGCCTCAAGACAAACTATATTTCTATAAACTGATTGTGATGTGATTTTGTACTTAGCATTGCTTACTGAAGGGGTTTAAGGTTTTTTTAATATTGTAATATCTTTTTGGGATTCAGAGGGTGGAGTGTGGCAGTTTGAGATTATTTAAGAATCCCAAAAAGAGAGATTATGTTTGTAAATTTATCTATTCCTCTGGGTGTGATACCCTTTGAATGCATTAGATTCAGCTGACATCTGTTGATTAAATTACCTGTTAAGATTAGGGCTTTGATTTCACCCCTTGGTGGGATGATGTAAATGGACTCTCACTCATGAAGACATGTGGAAGAGGAGAGAACTTTGTCCGTTTTGATCCTGGAGCTCCAGGGAGTGATTAGCCATTTGCCTGATAGTTTGCAGCTGAAGAGAACAGGGCAGGTGAGCAGCTGAGAAGGCCCAGATAAAAATGAGCCCTATGCCAGAAGACTCATATAGGAAGCCCTGAGATTCCAGGCAGAGATCACCCTCCATCTTGCTTCAACACATGGCAAGTGACTGGTGAAAAAGCAAGCTTGAGTTAGACTCTTTAGGACCTTGTAACTGTAAACTTTTACTGCAAATAAATACCCTTTATAAAAGCCAACAGATTTCTGGTACTTTGCATCAGCACCCCTTTGGCTGATTAATACAGGGGTCAACCAGAAGAAGAAGCTATACAAATACACAGTATTTCAATAAGGAAGAGCAATATTGGCCCTTTAGGATCTTAGCAAATTAAGTAGGCAGGCACCCCGCCTGCCCATTCTTTATCCTTTTCTCACCTAGTGTTCACTCTTCTCTCCTTCTCCAAACATCCTACCTTCAAAAACCAGGACTTCCTTTGGAAAACAAAGAAAACATGGGGTCCCAAGTAGAAATCTCAGTGAGAAAAACAAAGTGGGTGGAAATTTGATTCCTCTATGTGAGTCTCTCCCTCCACCCTCCTCTCTCACAGCCTGTGTTTGTAGTTTTATGGACCTTCCTGCTTTGAATTATCTTGAATCACCAGGGAAAGAGACAGGGGACAGGTGGCACAGAGAAGTGTTCTGTAGTCTGGAGCATTCTAGATGCCATGGTCTGTCCTCGGTCTCATTTTGGATTCCCTGTGCAGCCTTGAATTCTCCATGCAGAGATTGGAGGTTTTCCTGAGCAGGTGAGGGTGGCCTCTGAAAGGCAGACAATCTCCTTGGGTTCAGGCTTCCTCTTCTCTCAAGGCTCTGTGGTCCATACTAGCTTCTTCCAATATCATCTATAGACCGGGATAAGTCTCATCTCTCTCTAGGAACTCACTTCTCTCCGGGCTCAGCTGCTCTGCTCTCTCCACAAGGCCAGCTGTAGATTACCAGGCAAATGGCTTATCTTCCCAGGGCCTCTGCTGTGTCTAATGGAACCTTCTCTCCTTCCTCACATATCTGCTTCTCTGTGTGTTTACTTCCCAGGGCTCCAATATCAAAACTCCAACTTCCCTTCTCTTTGGTGAGTTCCTACTGACGTGGCCCAAGCAAAGCTTTAATCATTATTTAATCAAGTGAAAGTGAAACCTCTGAATCCAATATAATTTAATATGCCCAGAGGAACAGACCAGTTTAGAAACATAATCCAATATCTATTTTTGGAATTCATAAGCAATATCAAACTGCTACAACCAAGTTTTCCCTAAGTGTGTTCTACAGAAGTGTTTTATTTTGCCAAAGGGGTGCCAATGCAAAGTACCAGAAGTGTGTCAGCTTTTATAAAGGGCATTTATTTGGGGTAAAAGCTTAGAGTTCTGAGGTATGAAAAGTTCAACTCAAGGCACCATAGAGGTATTTCTTGGAGATCAGCTGTGGGCAACCAGGAATAGACTAGCTCTATTCCTGGGCTTCCTCTCTCAGGCCCAGCTTCCCTGCTTTCTTCTTGATTTCAGCTGCAAGCTTTGAGGAATACGACTCATCTCTCCCCAGGGCCTTAGCTCCTTGAGTCTCTCCTTTCCGTCACATGGCAGGATCAAAAGTGGCAGAGCTCCCTTTTCCTGTGTGTCTCTGTTTTTTTTTTTTTTTTTTGTCACACTCAGCAAGAGGATAGAGATTTAACCTAAGTCATGCCTCACTGAGGTAGTCCAATTGAAAAGTTCTCACACCCACAGGAGTGGACCAGCCCACGAACATAATCTTTCTCTTTTTGGGAGTCATAAAATAATTTCAAACTGCCATAGGAATGTTGTCCAATAGGATGTTCTGATCAAAGGAAATGAAAAATAAGAGAGGGAGGGCAGTGCTGTAGTCTTCATTACACATTAGAATACTAAACACTCCTGGGAGATGAGTGGTAGAAAGGCTTTGTCATTGTTTAATTTAGGATTTCTGAAATTCTCTCTCTTCAGAGAACATTTTTTTTTTTTCATCATCATATTAGGTAATGTTATGAAGAATCGATGTTTGTTAGGAAATATTGACCACTGGCTTAGGAAATTTGTTTGTCCTATTGATAATGTTGCTAAAAGAATTTGTAGAATCACATTAGCACCCCTTTGGCTGACTAATACACATGGCAAAGGACAGAGTTGGAGTTTTTTGAGTTGGAGCTCAGATGCAGAATTTTGATGCTGGAGCCCAGGGATGTAAGCCCACCAAGGAGCTTGGTCGTGAGGAAGGAAAGAAGGCTCCAGGAAAAGAGACAAGCTGTTCACTTGATAGTCTACAGCTGATCCTGTGGAGTGAAGCAAGCCTGAATCCACAGACAGAGGCAAGCCCCAGGAAGAGAGGAACCCAGGAAGCCCGAACCCTGGCAAACATCAATAGCTGTCTTGCTCCAACATGTCACAACAGACTTTGGTGAAGGAAGAAACTTATGCTTTATGGCCTGGTAACTTTAAGCTTCTACCCAAAATAAATACCCTTTATAAAAACCAACTGATTTCTGGTATTTTGTATCAGTACTCCTTTGGCTGACTAATACAGTAACCTAGACTTAAATAAATTCAGTTCTTAATTGGACTAAGAAAATCATGTACTAACCAAGTGCCGCCCAGAAACAAAAGTATATCCTCTTTGAGGAATGATAATTTCACCTAAATACTAAAATTATATTTATAATTATTCATACAAGTTATCAGCTATTCCATCAACAATTACAAAACAATATTTGACTATCTTAAAGAAGTATTATTATGTTTTATAATAATGATTATATATTATGAAACTGTGGAATTGTTGAAAATGAGTCCTTATCCTTTAGAAAAGTATACTGAAAAAAGATTACCAAACATACCATGACAGAAGATAAACTGACTAAAAAATCAAGAGGTGCTAAAGATGGAGTAATTTAATATGTTCAAGAAAATATGAGACAAGATGGAAAATTTCTGCATAAAACTATAATCTAGTGAGACTCAAAATGAAAATCTTCAACTAAAAATATGGTAACAGAAATTAAGAAAGGAACAGATGGGTGAAGCAGATTAGATACGATTGAATAGTTGAATGACTGGTCAATAGAAAATATACAAAGAAAATAGAAAGCCCAGGGAGATAAAAGGATGAAAAAAAGACAGAAAAGAGTCTAAGATATATAAGGAACATATGTGTAATTGGCATCTCAGAAAGAGAAAAGGAAAATGAGAAAAGAAGTAATAATTAAAGATATAATTAGCTGAGAAATATCAAAACTGAAGAAAAATAACAACCCATAGATTAAAGAATTACTTCAACTATAAAGTAAGAAAAATAGTAATGCTGAAATTAAATAACAAAGGGGAAATCTAAAATGCTGCAGGAGAACAATCATAATTTTCACTTGAAACAATAAGAATGAGAAGTGACTTCTCAGAAAAAACAATGGAAAACAATGTAATTAAAGACAATAATTGACAAAGTAGAATTTAATACACTTCAAAAAATCTAACTTAATGAAGGTGAAATGAAAATATTTTTAAACCAACAAGACCTGAGATAATTTGAAACAAAAAAATCTACTGAAACTAATGGGAATGCTTCAGGCAAAAGGAAAATGTTACCTTATCAAAACAAGGAAAAAAATTAAGGAATGTAGAGCAAGGGAGAGAGTAAAGATATGAGTTGAATTAAAAGAATATCGATTGCATAAAACAAAAATTAGAATTTTTCATGGGATTTCCCATATATAAAGGATTAAATACGTATTACCATACCAGCAAATGAGAGTAAGTGAGGGGATTAAATGGACTTAACATATTTTGATTTAATATGTTTCAACTGTTCTACAATCTTGCAGTTTACTGGAAGATGTTTTGTTCAATCAAGTTTATACATTGTAAATTCTCTGTTTACTGCTCAAAAATAGGTTAAGAAATTTATGAAAGACAAGTAAATAGAGAGAAAAATGCAAAATAAAAATAACCAGTCCAAAAGAGGATGAAAAGCAAATAAAATCAAACATAGAACTGGTAGGAAAATAGAAAAAAATAGTAAAATCAAAAAAACACACCAAAACATATCAGAAATTACATTAAATGTGAACAGACTAAGTATTTTTGATTAAAAGACAAGAATTGTCAGAGTGAATATAAATAATGAAACTAACTCTATGCTACTTAGGAAAGACAACTTAAATATAAGGATACTGAAACTTTGAAATAGAGGGATAGAAAAAAAGATACATCATGCAAACACTAACCAAAAGAAAGTGTAGTTACGCAATGTCTGACAAAGTAGACTTTATGAAATGAAGTATCACTAAAGATTAAAGAAGGTCATTCCATGGCGATCAAAGTGTCAGTCTACCAGGAATATGCAAAAATTCTAAATTTGTATGTACCTGCTAACAAAAGCCTAGGAATACAAAAGGCAGAAATTGATAAACTTAAGAGATAAATCTACAATCATAGTGAGAAATTTTAACACAACGCTTCTCATTAACTAGTAGAACAAGTACACCAAAACTGACTATATATACAATTTGCACATTGTTTTTATATGACCATAGAACATTAAGTTAAACTAACCATATGCTGGGCCTTAAGGCAATTTCAACAAATTTCAAATAATTGAAATCAGTGGAACTGAAAGAGAAATCAATAACAAAAATAAAGTTAAAAACATCTCCAAAGTTATGCAAATTAAGCAATACACTTTTAAATAAGCCTTGGATCAAAGAAGAAATCACAATGGAAATTAAAATTAATTCTAAAATATGTGGGAAACAGCAAAATTTGTACTTCAAGGGGAATTTATACCCTTAACTGAACATAGTAAAAAAAAAAAAAGTTAAGTCTGAAAATTTATGATCTAATTATACACATCAAGATTAGAAAATGACAAAAAATTAAAATCAAAGAAAGTAGAAGGAAAGAAGAATTGAAGATAAGAAATTAATGATAAAGAAAACCAACATATTCTAGAAAGAATGCACAGAAAAAGGCATTAGTGGTATGAAAAGGTTAATATAATTTGTACAACTCTTGTAAGGACTGATCCAAAAAAAAATTGAGAAGGCACAAATCACCAATATCCTGGACACATAATTACAGAACATTAATAACAAATTGATAAATTCCAATTAGTTTTAAAAGTTTAGTTGAAATTGAAAAATTCTTTGCATTATAAGATATCATTAAAATTGTAAAAATGCAATTTTTACAAAATGGGGAAAATATTTTCAATACATGTAACCAACAATGGACTTTATTCTGTATATATAAAGACCTCCTACAAATCAATAAGAAAATGATAGAAAACTCAGTAGAAAATTAGGCAAAAATCTTGAAAAGGCACTAAGAGGATACCTGTGATAGATTGAGTTATGTACCTCCAAAAAAGAAAATATGTTCCTAATATCTGTGGCTTTGTGATGTGATGGACAAGCCAAGGAACCCAAAGATTGCTGGTCAGCCAGAATGGTACTGACCATGGGAAGAAGCAAATCTTCTAGCCTTTAAAACTGTGAGTCAATAAATTCTCATTGTTTAAGTCAACCCGTAGTTTGGTATTTGTTTCAGCAGCTGCTGTGACAAATGCCAAACAACAGGAATTATTGGCTCATAGTTTTGAGGCTAGGAGAGGTCCAAAGCTGAGGCATCAGCAAGGTGATGCCTTTCTCCCCCCAAGACTGACATTCTGGGGCTGACTGCTGGAGATCCTCGGTCCTTGGTTTTCTACCACATGGCAATGCACATGGCAACATTTTCTCTTTTCTCCTCTGGGTTCTGTTGACTCTGGCTCCTCCCCATGGATTTCTCTCTATGTATCTGTATTTCATTTTACTTATAAAGGACTTCAGTAATCTGGATTAAAGCCCAACCTGATACAGTTGGGCCACACCTTAACTGAAGTAAAATCTTCAAGAGATCCTTTTAACAATGGGTCCATATCCACCAGAATCCTGACCAAGACCAAGAATTTGTCCAAACTGGGATACACAATTCAATCCACCACACTAAGACAGTATCCAAATGGCCTGTAAGTTTATGAAAAGATGCTCAATTTCATAGGTTATCAAGGAAATGCAAATCAAATCAACACTGGAATATAACTATATACTCACCAGAAAGATTAAAAAAGAAACAATGAAAATATTATGTGTTCAGATAACCGGAATTTTCACATATTGCTGGTGGGAGTGTAAATTAGTAAAACCATTTTGAAAAACTGGCATTACTGGCTAAATCTGAACATGCACATTTCCAATGACCAAGCAATTCCACTACTGGATATTTGTCCAAAAGAAAGGAGTGTATATGCTTATCAAAAGGCAGGTATAGGGATAAGTACAGTGGACTAATTAATAATAAGCACAGGCTGTAAAAAATCCAAATCCTCCTCACTTGTATCATAGAGAAATAAATTGTGGTATTTTCAAATACAGAATACTATAAGGTAATAGAACAAGCAAGCCATAACTCTATGCAAAAGCATGGAAGAATTTTCCAAATCGTGTTTTGAACAAAATAAGCCAGACAGGAAAGAGAGAAAATACCATATGACTTCACTTATGTAAGTCCAAAAATAAGTAAAATTAATATACACTGTAGTACACCAGGCAAGTGGACAACTTTGCAGAGAGAGTGGATGTGGTTATTGGCAGGGGTCACCCAGGACTCTTCCAGGATACTTACGGTGTTCTTTTCCTGATTCCTGTACTGTTTACATAGGTGTGCTTATTTTTCAAAAATTGCTCAGACTTTATGCTTATGGTTTGTATATTTTTCTATATGTTTCTCATACTTCACTAAAAAATTCACTAAAATAGTTCTAATGTCTCCACTGGATAGCTCCAGATAGACAGTTCTTCTTATTGACTCTTGTGATTAAGGGGCTTGCTTCCATCTGGATGAGTTACTTGTTCAAAATGCTCTAAGAAAAGAATAACTAGATTGTCTTCAAGTTAAGAAGTCCTACCAAACAGAAACCTAGAAAATAATCAGAGTCCTAATTCAGACTGTTTCTTGCTTTAGTTGGGAAATTACATGACATGAGGACCTAAGAAACTAAGCGATGTGGGGTAGTTTGGAGACTACCTCATGTTCACATGTCAGTCGTGTTTGCAGTGCAATAGTTGTTAATTAGATAGTGCATCTAATCTCAAACCTTTTCAAGTAGAGACTCACTACTATATAGGAAATGGGAAAAATAGTATCAAATTCATACAGACAGATGAAGTCAGCAAAAATGGTGGAGTGAGGAATCCCAAAATTCTACCCCTCCACACAAATAACAGAAAAACTGTCAAAAAGTGTCAGAGTCAACTTTTTAAGCTCTGGAAATTAACCCAAAGCTTGCAGCAATACCAAGAGTGCTTATTCAAAGCCAAACAAACACCTGAATCTTTGTAAGAACAGCAAGCTTTGTAGTATTTTAACTTACCCTAGTCCTGGTTCTCACTCTGCATCTCTGAGACAGCTTTGACAATAACAGCTTGCATTCTTAGACAAAGATAGAGCAGAATCGACCCTATTCACAAAGAATTGCCATTGTGTGGACCGTGTGCTAGCTCTCTGGAAGACTGGCTCAAAAACTAGTCTTTATATAATGAACATTTCAAAATTCGTATGCCTGGAACAGAACTCCTGATATTTCCCTAAAACTTCCCTCCAATGGCTCTCTATCAAGCCCAAGTCTTTCCTGTTCACCAAAGACTTTCATGAATGGTCTCTCTGAAAACTATCCCAATTCAAAACCTACTTCACTCCTCTCTTCTTCCACTCCAGTCAAGCTGGCCTCCACTCTTTCACTGACATACCAGCATACTCCTGCCTCAGGGTCTTGCACTTATTGTTCCCTCTGCATAAATGTTGTTCCATATCTCTATGACTCACTCTGTCACTTCTTTTTTATCCAGTGTGGACTTTTTCCCCACCTTACCAAACCTTTCATCTCCCACACTTTCTATTCTTCTTTGCTTTATTTTTTCTCTTTTATTCTAATCACTCTCTAATTTACTGCATTAAAAAAAAACAAAACGAATTTTCTTTAATTTTAAAGGAGGTTTAGATTATATAAATGTTACATAAAAAATATAAGGGATTCCCATATGCCCCCCTCCCTCCCCCTCCCACACTTTCCCACATCCTTCATTAATGTGTTACATTTGTTACAATTGCTGAACACATATTGAAACATTACTACTAACCATGGAGTTTACATTATAGTTTACACTTTGTCCCACACAATTTTGTAGGTTATGACAAAGTATACAATGTCCTGTACACATCCCTGCAATGCCAGGCAGAACAACTTCAATGTCCTGAAAATTCTCCTATGTTACACCTATTCTTCTGTCTCCCATCCCTCAGAAACTCTGGTGGCCACAGCTTTTATATCAATGGTAAAAGTTCTTCCATTGCTAGAATAATAAAAAGACCAGAGTAGAATAGTAATAAGTCTATTTTAGTCCATTGTTCATTCCTCAATCTTGAGGATTTGGGGATGGTGATGTCCATTCTGCTTCTAATTGAGAGAGAGCTTAGATCCCATGGGGCAGATGGGTGAAACTATCTTGCTTGCAGTTGCAGACACTCTGTTTCTTGGGATGGGTGTCATCCATCATCATCTCTTTGTTAATTGTCTTGGGTGAGTTCAATGAACTGGAGAGTAGGTGTTGCAACTCTGCTGAAATTCAGGGCTCAACTGGCACATGGACAGACCAAAGATTAAAGTCTCTGGGACATATATTTATCAAGTATAGTGCTAATTATAGGTTCACATAAAAGGTGCAGAAGAACCATGTGTAGAGAATTATAAAGGAGTCTAATTCTGCTATACTGGGGAGCATAAATTCCAAAGTAAGGCCCACTGACAGGGTGCCAAATTCCTGAACTGTCTGCCCTGCTTATAGTTTCTGGATGTCTCTAGAGCCCTCAGGGGCCCTGCTATTTGAAGCACTGTTTACTGTGGCAGTCAATAAGATCCTGCTGAAACATGAATAAGTGTAACTTCTGGAATGAACTCCTGACCCATTTGAAATCTCTTAGCCACAAAAACTCATTTGTATTTATCATTCTCCCCTTTTGGTCAAGGTATTTTTCCAGATGCATTGCTAGTTGGTGCTTGGTAATAATCCCTTGGTGTCAGGGATGCTCATCCCCGGGAGACAGATCCCACACTGGGGGAATGGTAGTATGTTTATATGCTGAGTTTGGCTTAGAGAGAGGCCACATTTGAGCAACAAGGAGGTTTTCAGGAGGTAACTCTTAGGTAGTATATAATATTAGCCTAAGTTTCTGTTTCACAAGAAAAGATTCATAAGTGCAATCATCAATATCAAGGGCCTGGAGTAATGGTCTGTCTTCCTTCACTAGGCACTGCCCTTGCACTCAGGGGATTCTTGCTGTCCTATTAGAAAATGTAGCAGAACTCCTGAGGATGCGAATTCAATATTCTTTCAGTTTCTGTGAGGATCTCCACCCACCAAGACAATGCCCCGTGAACACTTGGAGTTTGAGATGCTCATTATACTTCCAAGGTGATAATTTACAATTGGACAAACAATAGACCAAACAAAAAACTTGGGTGGTAAGACTTGGGGATAAGAGGCCTATATGGGTTTTGAAAAGCTCCAATATATCCTGAGACTCAAGAAGGTTATATGTATGTGAAGGGCTGTGGCATGCTTAGGAAAGTCCTGAGAAGACTCTAAGCTCTCAGCTCTTGCTGACCTTGAATCTCTGTGCAAGCAGGAGGTGAAGGCTACAGCATAGTTGGGACTGCCTGGCTGATGATGGAAAGCATGCCCCTATGAACAGAGTCCCCTGAGAAAGCCTGAGAGGCTTTTCCTTCCTTTAAGGAAATCTCTGTCCAATCATTACCTGATCACTCTGCTAACAGAACAGAGACTTCAGTGGCCACACATGACCAAGAATACAGACTTTAAAGAACTGGCCCAGAAAAGTCACTAAAACAAAACAAAGCAATAAACATTAAAAAGTACAATAAGCAGCACTCCCTGTGGAGGGGGAAGAACTCTGATTCCGAGAGTTCTCATATTTTAATATTAAAAATGACCACTTTTCAACAAAAAAAATTTTAAAAATGCAAGAAATAAGGAAATATGGATGATGCACAAAACATAAAAAGCTACCAATAGCAACTATTATTGAGGAAGCCCTGACATGGAACTTTCTAGACAAAGTCTTTAAATCAGATATTAAAATATTTTCAAAGAGACAAAGAAAATTACGAGAATTGTGTCCATGGTAGTTTGGAACTGTATGTACTACAGAAAATTATGTTATTAAAGCTAATCTAGTCCTGTGGGTGTAAACTTATTGTAAATAGAACCTTTTGATGAGGTTACTTCAGTTAAGGCATGGCTCAAGATAGATCTTAATCCTCTTACTGGGTTCCTTTATAAGAGAATGAAATTCAGGCAAAAAGAAAGCCAGACACAGAAGCAAGAATCTGAAAGCAAAGAATCCTGGAAGAGAAGGGAGAGACCAGCAGACACTGCCATGTGCCTTGCCATGTGACAGAGGAGCCCAGGGTTGCCAGCAGCCAGTTTTTGGAAAGAAAGCATCACCTTGATAATGCCTTGATTTGGACATTCTCACAGCCTCAAACTGTAAGCCAGTAAATTCCCATTGTTTAAAGTCAACTAATTTCTCAAATAAAGAATATCAGTAAGGAGATAAAAATATAAAAAAGGAACCAAATAGAAATTCTGGAGTTGAAAAATACAATAACTAAAATGAAACATTCACTATAGGGGCTTGCCAGCAAATTTAAGCAGATGGAAGAAAGAATTATCAAAGAATATATATTGATAATATATATAGGTATATATCACAATATCAATATATTGATGATATTGATATATATTATCAGTATAGCTCAATTGGTATTATTCAGTCTGAAGAACAGAAAGAAAAAGATAATGAAGAAAAGTTGGCAGAGTTGCAGAGACCCATAATACATCATCAAGTAAACCAATGTATGCATAATAAGGAACCCATAGGTAAGGAGGGGGAAAAAGTGGCAGAAAGACCATTTAAGGAAATAATGGCCAAAAGTTGAACAAATCTGATTATAAAAAAATAACCTACATATCCAAGTAGCTCAATGAACTCTGAGTAGGATAAACTCAAAATCATTCAACCACAGTCATAAAATCAAATTGTTAAAATCAAAACAAAGCTAGAAACTTGAAATTAACAATAAAGAAGTGGGTATAAGGAATCCTCAATAAGATTAATTGCTGATTTCTTATCAGAAAACATGGAGGATGAAAGAAAATGGGAAAGGAAAAGGTTGTTAAACAAGAATTCTGTATCTGGAAAAATAATCTTTCAAGAATGAAATCCTCAGACATCCAAAGATAAATAAAACCGAGGGAATGTGTCACTAACAGACCTGTCATACAAGAAATGCTAAAGTAAATCTTTCTGGCAGAAATGGAAGGACACTAAACAGTATCTTAAATCTGCATGAATAAATAAAAAGCACTTAAGAATATAAGTACATAGGTAAATATATATAAGAGTATAAATGCATTTTTTTGTTTGTAACTCCTTTTTCTTTATCTGAGTTAAAATACAATTACATAAAACAATATTTATAAATCAATGGTGAAGGGCACACAATATAATAAGTTATAATTTAAGGAAAAACAGTCTAAAAGGGGAGGAGAAACAGAGCTATATAAAAGCAAATATTTGTATACTATTGAAATTAAGTTGGCATTGATCCAAAATAGATTGTTGTAAATTAAGACATTAATTGTAATTCACTGGGCAACCATTTAGAAAATAACTCAAAAAATACATAGTAAATGAAACACCAGACACTCTAAAATGGTACAATAGGAAATATCTAACGCAGGCAGTAATGGAATAATTGGGGAACAACAACAACAACAAAAAACAAACACATAAGACATAAGCTGGCAGACCAATTTCATGTCCATTCTATTAACAATTATATAAGACCATTCTGGGGAGGCACATGCTGGCTGCTTTAAATATGATGTCCTATTTTTCCTAATAAGAACCCTATGAGATCATTAACAGATAAGAAAAGTGAGGCTAAATTGAGGTAGCCTTGCTCTGTGTTTTTCTACCACTAAGATGATGCTATACTTAGGCAATGAGCCATCTTGATTAAATAACTAACACATGGAGATTGTTTGATTGCATTTATACCCTCTATGTCCAAACCCTTCCTGTTTTCCCATACTTCAAGCCTTATTGCATTTATGTCCCTTTCAATTTGTCTGACTCTAGAAGTTTCATTGCCCTGCTAAATAAATTTATATTATCAAACAGGAGGGATTGTCTTCAAAGGAAAGTGGTTTTTGTAAGCTGCTGATAAGAGGTTGAGCACAGGAAGTAGCTTTTACATTATACCATTTAGCTTTATCCAAGTCAGGGAAGAAGGGTGGTCCTGGCACCTTCGCTGGAGAAGCCAATCAATCACTCAAATGTAATTTGTCAAAAGAAACTTCCTTTTAAGACAATTCCCAGCCTAAGTTTACCTGTCAATTAAACAGTGTGATGTGCATGCTCAGGTGTATTAATGGGGAGAAAAGAAACTATAACGTGTTTAGTCAGAAATGACTGAGAGGCAGAGATAACTTTTTGATTCCCTACGGATAAGAGAACCCCAGGGAAAGCTCCCAGGTAAAAGGATGAATGAGTTCATTTTAAGAAACAAGGAAAATCAGAAGACAACCATGGATTGACTCTGTTAATACCAGCTTGCCTTTTACTAGTTAGGATCCCTAGACCCCCTAACCAGTGGAATGGAAGACACAGATGCTATATCTAGATATAAACCTCATGGACTTGGATTGTCTTTATGATCTTGAAAAAGCTATACTTACATTCTTTAACTCCTATTTTTCAGTTTCTGTCAAACAGGAATAATATTTGCTTCTTGGTGTTAACATAATGGAAAATTTCCAGTACAATATATGGTGACATGCACTAGATACTTGGTGAACGCAATTTCTTTCCCCTTCTCCCATATGCCCATGACTTTGTAAAGAATGCACTTGTTTTTCATGCTCATATCACTGCTTTCCAATACCTTCTCACTTTCTGACTCCCCTATACCCTTATCAGTGTGCTTCTAAGGCATCCTTCTATAAAAATCCATTTCCAGGAAAGGAACAAGTTTATCATCCAGCTATTTTAACCTTTCCATGAAGATGGGATTTCCAGATTCATTATCACCCAGGTCATATTCCATGGGTGAGATGGGTATGGGATTTGGAGTATGAATTCTAATTCTAGGTCTAGCTAGTGGGAGATACTTGACCTTGGACAATTCACTCTACTTATCTGAGCCTTAATTTCCCCCTGGGTAAAATATACCTACCTCACAGAGATGTCTTGTGGATTAAATAACAGGAAGCATGTAATTCCCCTAAGGCAGTGTTGATTACAGGGCAAACAATTGGTGTACCAGATGGATGGAATGCCCATTGTGTGTCAGACACTCTTCGAGGTACTGTGAGCACTACAGTGAAGCATTCTGACAAAAGCCTGGCTCTTGTGCATGGAAATGGAGTGACAAACGATTACCT
Source organism: Tolypeutes matacus (assembly GCA_026826555.1). Lineage (NCBI taxonomy): Eukaryota > Metazoa > Chordata > Mammalia > Cingulata > Chlamyphoridae > Tolypeutes > Tolypeutes matacus. The sequence continues at coordinate 2,722,005 of JAKSZT010053840.1, forward strand.
AAATAAGTAAAATATGTAGTATGTCAGATGGCAGTAAGTGCTGTGGGGAAAACTAAGGCAGGGAATGTTGGAGGGGATGGGAGTTACCATTTATACAGGACGTTCAGGGGAGGACATTAATGCTAAAACCTGGGATAGGTGAGGAAGTGAGATGCTTGGATTTGGGGGGAGAGGTAATATCTGGCAGAGAGAGGAGTAAGTGCAAGGGAACATGGCAAGAGCATGTCTGGAAGGATGAGTGAGAAGGGACATGGAAAGAAATGAAGTCAGAGAGATAATGGTGGTCAGTCCTTGATGGGTGCTACAGATCAAGGTTAGAGTGTCCCTTAGGAGTGAGACAGCAAGTTGTCAGAGGAAATTGACCAGAGCAAGGGCAAGGCCTGACATAGAAGTAGGAGGATGGCTTTGGCCAGACAGTGTTGAGAATAAATGTAAATGTAAATGTTGAGGAGTGAGGCAACTAAAGAGATGATTGTGATAAATCCAACCAGGATTGGATATGGTTTGGGCTCATGGGGTGGTGATAAGAGTGGTATTGTGAAGGTATAGATGACAGGATTCGCTGTCAGGTTAGATGAAGGAGTCTTAGGGAAAGGGAAGGGTTACCAAAGACCCCAAGGGTTTTAGCCTGAGCAACCCAGAGGATGGAATTGCCATGGATCGAGATGGGCCAGTTTGGGCATGGGAGGTGAGGTAGATAGAACAGAATGGGCTTTGGGCACCCTGAGCTGGAGATGCCTGTTAGATATTCAAATGAGATGCCCAGAAGGCAGTTGTAGGTGCACATTTGGGATACACGGAGGAGCTCTGGACTGGAAGTATACATTGGAAAGTTATTAGCACATAGATTATAGTTAAAGTCCTGAGACCTCATGGAAAAGGAAAGGAGGTGGACCAAGAAAAGGTAAAATCATGAATTTTCAGAAACCTCTGTAAACAACCCTCAACCCCAATGTGAAAAGGCACCGATTACTTGTCATTTCACCATTGTTATCCCATTCATGCTGCTCTCTTTTTTCCAGAGCACCTTTTGCCTTCTAACACATTATGTAACAGAGTTGTTTATTGTGTGTATTGCTCATAGTCTGCCACTTTCCCCTCCTCAAACACCACTGATTCTAAGCTCCACAAGGACCGGGGGTCTTTCTGTGTTTTGATTGGTAACACATCCTAAACATGTAGACATGTGCTTGGCACTAGGTATTCAATAAATATTTTTTAAAGTGTGAAAGAAAGGGTGATTTTATTCTTGTCTCTCTTGGAGGGCTCTCACTTTCAATTTTTTTTTTTTTTTTACTTTTAAAGGTTACCATGTCAAGAAAAACTAAAACTTTTCAGCTATCACATTAGTTGACAGTCAACATTCTTGATGACATTTTAAAATTAGACCTTGAAAAAAATGGAACCAAAGGCTGGAAGTGCCGTTAGGGAGAGAAAAGATAATAATAATGATAAGGAGGAAGGTGTCAGAGAAATCCTGGCTCCTGGCCTCTGCTCTGATTTTTTTTGGGGTAGTGTAAGGTATAAAATTATCAAGGCTTGGCACATTGTAGGTGCCAGCTCTAACAGAGATAGGTTTGATAGCTTCATCACTGATTTAATTAAATGAAAAGTTGGCATGTGGTGAATACTTGCTATTGAATAAATGCATATTCTGGACTGAGTGGTAAATAACTGTTATTGAATAAATATGTGTTCTGGCTTGAACTTTGTTCTAAGAGTAGTACTAGCTATTAAGTGCACAAAATTGAATTTCTGTGGTTAATGTTGAGCTGGACTATAGTCACTTAACAACAAGAGATGGACACGTACAGAGGCCCACAGGGGAAGCGGGCTAAGCTTTCCTGGAAGAGTGAAAAAATGTCCACGAAGTAGTTGTGGTTCAAGGTGAGATTTGAAGGGTGAGTAGCATGAGACTGATACAAGAGTTTCCAGGATGTTCTTTGTGATAAGAACCCTACAAGCTCATAATTTCATCTTCCCAAGGTGACCCAGAATAGCCACAACGTACGTTTGTCCAGTCATTCTTTCACAAACATTTACCGAGTGCTTACTTTCTAGGGTCAAGCTCAAGGCCCTAGAAATAGCAGGTGAAATAAGCCCAGCCCTCAAATAACTTTATGCCTTATATTGGTGATTCTCAGACTTGCAGGGAGGATTTGTGAGCTCATAGGTTGCTAGACTTTCATCTCCTGAGTGGATGATTCATTAAGTCTAGGCAGGGCTGGATGATGTGCATTTTTCAGCAAATTCCCAGGTGATGAGAAGCGACTGGTCTGGAGACCACTTTGAGAATAGTTGATTTTTGGATAAAGAAGCAACTAAGTAAATCAAAGATTAGAACCAATCAGTCTGATGAGAACACCAAGCAGCAGGCAAGGCTGGGGGTGGCTCCATATGTGTTTTTGGAAATGTACAGAACAGTATACAGAGCCATTGTTGCTCTACTTCTCTGGGGATTCTCTGCCGATGGACGAAGGGTTTGTTAATGAAGTATCTTACCGAGAAGTGTCAAAATTGCAGCCCCCATAACTTCTCTTATTCGATGAGTTTTCATTTTCACTGTCAATACTCAGTCCCAGCTATAAATTAAGTACATGTGGATTGTGATTGATTTCATGGAAAGGAAAAAAAATATAAGAAATAAATTTAATTTGTGATGGATTGAGGCAATTTAAGTAGACAGAAAGTCAGATATTTTATCAAATCTACAGATTACCAGGAGTCCAAGTGGATTGTAGGATCAGGAATGATGATTGATTTATGACTCTGCAGCAGAAAGAGTTCCAATAGGAATGTACAACTGGTTGAACTTTAATGGATCAGTTTTGTTCTGTTAGTGTCAAGGTAGTCAAAAATTTCATGAGCACTCTCTGTGCATAGTGTGGTGTGGTATTATGAAAAGAATAACAATCTGAGAGGTGGCCTCATATAGACTGCAGTGTAGTTAGATGGATAGAAGGAGCAGTTTGTGACTATCCCTTCATAAAAAAATTTCTTTAGCCTCTACTGAATGCTGGAACTGTGTTATGTGATGGGGATACTAACATGAACGATATATGGTTGTTAATCTAGAAGGTTACATATTCCAGTGGAGAGGACAGTGATATAACCATGTAATTCAGGGTGATGTGTGAAATCATAAAGATAGGTTTAGGGCTAGTGATTGCACAAGGATGAAAAGATTACAATGATGTGGTTTAGGGAAGACATTAAGGAGGACGTGTTGCCTCAGTGGGGTCTTGAAGGAAGTTCTCCAAGTGGATGAGTTTGTTAGAAAGAGAGACAAGGCAGAAGAAACTGAATATGCTCCCACAGAGAGGTGCTATATGGCACAGAACATTCAGGAACTGACGATATCAGTATAGCTAAAGCCTGAGGCTGGTGAAGTAAGCAAGGGGTTTTTATGTTGTATAAAAGAATATGGACTTTGCCTTGAGCCAGTGTCTTTATTGACTACAGCGGGTTGTGTTTATGAGCACTCCCTCAGTTTGCCAGGCTACTGTGGCAAATACCACACAATTGCTTGGCTTAAACAATAGCATTTATTGTCTTAAGATTTCAGAAGCTATGTGTCCAAAATCAAGCCACCGGCAAAGCTATGTTTTCTCCTAGGAGTCCATGGCATTTTTGTGCTAGTTTGCTGCAATCCTTGGGGCTCATTGGCTGCATTTCTGCTGCCTGTCACAGGGCAATCTCTCTTTCCTTGTGTCTGTCCTTTTGGTTTCCACTGACTTCTGGCTTCTTGGACTCGCTGTGCCAAGTTTCTTCTACTTTTAAAGGACTCCAGTAATACAGATTAAGGTCCATCTTGATGCAGGTTACATCTTCAACAGGTCCTATGTATAAATGGGTTCACACCTACCTGAATTTGAAGGGCACATAATTCAACCAACCACAGAAACTTCCCATCATATTCCATTCTATTGATAGTGGGGGATGACCACATTGTATATGTGAGGTTCAGGCTGGAGGGGAGGGTAACCTTCAACGTAGAGTAAAAAGAACTGGTAGGTGAGTTGGGGGTCCTCAAGGAGTCAGAGTGACAGGAAAGCCTTCATGGCTGTCTGTGAGGACCCAACCCATCTGGAGCATGCAGTGAGAGCCAGCTAACACAGGGTATGAGGAGATGGGAGTTGCAAAGAACAAGTTAAGGAAGTTGAGGGCCCTGACCATGTGATCATCCAGCCACTTAGAGACACAGTCAACTATTTCAAGGGTACTGAAAATAATTTCTAGGACCTGGGAAATAATAAAAATAGCTACCAATTTTTCAACTCTTACTAGGAACAAGGCTCTGTTCTAAGATCTTTATAGGAATCAATTCATTTACTCTTCACAACAACTCTGTGTAGTAGATACTGTTAGTATTCCCATTATTCATATGGAGAAACTGAGGTGCAGATGAACTAAGTAACTTCCCCAAAGTCGTACAGTTAGTAAGTAGTAGATTCATGATTTAAAACCAAGAATTTTGGTCTCTTAGATATTGTGCTATACCTGTCTCAGAAAACAGATGCACTGGAACCACATAGGAAGAGGTGCTCATAGATTTTCAGAATTGTTTTCTGGTGATGGAAAGGCATTCCATTTGAAGGAAATTATTTTGTTTTTTTCTAGCCAGACTCTTGGACATATTTACTGAGAGAAGTGTATTCGTTATCCTTCGCTGCATAACAAACTTCCCGAAACTTAGTTGTTTGAAATAGCCAGCATTTATTACCTCATAATTTCTGTGAGTCAGGAATCTGAAATGACTAATCTAAGTGCTTTGGATTTGGGGCATCTCATAAATTTGTGACCAAAGCATCAGTGGGGCTTGGGGTCTCATATGAGGGCTTGACTCAGGGAGGATCCACTTCCAAGCCTGCTCATGTAATTGTTGGAAAGAGTCAGTTTTTCATGTCTGTTGGACTGAGGCCCTCAGTCCCTCACTGGCTGTTGGTCAGAAGCCTCCCTCAGTTCCTTGCCCAGAAAGTCTCTCCATGGGCAGAGTGGCTTCCGTCAGCAAGAGAGAGTGAGAGAAGGCGCCCCTAGACGAAGCCACGGAGTTTTTGTAGCTGAATCTCAGGGATGGCATCTCGTAACGTCACTATGTTCTGTTCATCAACAGCAAGCCAATAACTCCAGTTCAGGCTCAAGGGTAGAGGGTGACAAAAGGACATGAATTCCAGGAGGCAAGGATCATCAGGGACCACGGTAAAGGCTGCCTAACAGAATGTGGACCCTGTACAATTTACTGGCCAGAAAATAAGGAGCTGTCATGACAAACTTTCTGGCTCTCTGAGAGAACTCCTGGGGAGGGGAGTGGAGAAGGTGGAGTCCCAGGTGTTCTTAGCTAGGTCTTCTATGCACTTGACTGCCATCAGACACAAACACGCCAGCAGGGAATGGGAGGTGAGCACAGTGCATCTGGGATGCTGGACTCACTGGAGGATTCTAAAAATCTGCTCTATCCTATCAGTGGCTCACCGAAGTTCTTTTAATCCTGCAGGAAAAGCCACAGGGTCTGGCTTTAAATAGAGGGAACGGTGAGGCACAGCTGCTTGGAAAACTGGGTGAACATCTCCTTCCACTCAGTTTGGCTCCCTTGCTGACATCCTGTCTAATCTCAAGTCACGGTGCATTTGTTTGTCTTCATTTTGCTTGTGTGTTTTTTAAATTCTTACCAATTTCTGAAAAGATAAAGGAGGCATAAAGTCAAAAGGAGATTCTCTAATGAGAACTGGATGGATTTGATGGGGTTCTTTAAGAAGAACTTGCCAGCCATAGTAGCTGATTCTTCTGGGCTTCTGGTCTCAGAAAGGTCTGGCTAAGCTGTCAGTCTTAGGTTACTATATAAAAAGGGAAAGGTCATGACACTGAGTGCAAAGCTGGAGTAGTATTTGGAGCACCTGCTATCTCCATGACAACATTTAAGGAGCATTCAAGACTTTATTTCATGTAATGCTTTCAAACAATATGCACAGCCAGAACTGTGATCATCATTTTACAAATGAGGAGAGTGAGGCTGTGCAAGGCTCAGTCACATGCTCAAGGCATAGGTGGGGCAAGAGCTGAGCTTTGATGCAGACCTTACCAGCCACAGAGCCCCACCTCCATGGTGCATCTCTGATCCCCATGGAAGGAACATAAAAGCAAAAGTCAAATAAATAGAAACCAGATACTTCATACCCTTGGATTGATTGTACTTGGAGATCTAGGCTTATGTTTCTCCATCTCTCTTGATACCTGGTGTTTTGCTGACATATGTGTTGGTGCTGATGCTGCTGATGGGTAACTGAGTGGGAGAAAGTTCAAGGACTTTGGAGAATGGTACACCCAGTGTCTTAGTTTCCCAGGCCTACCATAAAAAAGTACTGCAAACTGGGTGGCTTAAAATGGCTGACATGTACTATAACACAGTTGGAGAAGTCTGAAGTTTAGGTGAGGGCAGGGCTGTGCTTCTACTGAAGGTTGTAGCGAGGAATCTGTTCTCCTCCATCATGGATTGGTAGGCAATCCATGGTGTTCTCTCCCTCAGTTGTCACATGGTGTTCCCTCCTCTGTCTCTGTGTCTAAATTTCCTCTTTTGATGAGGAAAACAGTCATATTGGATTAAAGTTTCACCCTACTTCAGTATGACCTCATTTTAAGTTATCTACTTCCATCTGTAATGACCCTATGACCAAATAAGGCCATCTTCTGACCTACTTGGAATTAGAACTTCAACATATCTTTTTGATGGCACAATTCAATCCATAACACCCAGGTTCAAATCCTGAGCCCTCCTTTTCTAGCTGTGTGACCTTGGTGAAATGACTAAAACTCTCTGAACTTCAGTTTCTTCATCTGTAAAATGGAGTTAAAAGTGCCCATCAGTGTGTGGTACTTTCTGAGTTCAGGTAGATGTTTGACAAATGGAACTTGCTTGCTTCCAGTGATGTTTATCTGAGCAATTGCCTGGATTCCTTCATTAAAGGGAAATTTCCAAGCTGTGTTGTGATCACATATAGTCATATCTTTGATATAAATTGCTAAATTAAAGCTCTACTGTTAAATTTGGACTTTGTGTGAAACATCACTAAAATTACCTCTCCCTGAGATGTGTTTCCATTAACTATTATCTCCTAAACATGTTGGGCACTGATGAGGAACTCAACCAATAGAGAGGATCCAGTAGTTTAAGATGGGATTGAAGTACCGTTGGATCAGAAGCCTGCAAACTCCTTATAGTCCATTAGATAACACTGGCTTGATTCCCTGATCTTATGAATGCAATCATATGAGGGGGAAAATCATTCTACCATTTAAAAAAACTTACCTGCAGTTAAAAATCTAAGAAGCATTTCAAAAATGTGAGCATGTGTAGAGTAAGAAAAAGAACATAAAATTCAATTATTTGGTACACCTTAAAGAAAATATTTCAGGAACAGAAAGACCCAAATAACATATAACACACAGATTCAACTAGGAGGAAACCAAATATCCCTCCAGGTTTGCAAGCAAGTTGAATGGACACTGATGGATTTGTTTCCCTTCAGATTAAATTGAACTTCTGTTGTGAAAATAGTTTACCAGCTTCTGATTGTGAAAGCTGCATTTTTTCCCCTTAACTAAATTTCTCTTGTTTAGATGTTTTAGCTTCTGAGCAGCTTGAAAAGTGGTACAATGAAATCTAGGAAGGTTTAGGAGAAGTTATTTATTTAGAAAATTTTGAGAGAAACAGTCTTTGACAAACTTAACCATTCCTCTGGTGAAGTGGTGCCTGGCCAATAGGACCTTAGCTTGGAAGTTTTCTATTCAGTAAAAATGCCCAAAGATATGCAAAGTAACTTTCCAGCAATTTTTCAAAGCTTGACAAGATAAATATTATCAAGTCTGAATGTGAGCATTTGTGTAAATGAGGGCTGGCCTTTAAAGGATGGAGGTAACACACAAATGTGTTAAGTAGACATCAGTATTAGCTGTTAATTAGATGTCTGCTGACAAGTCATTTTTTCCTTAGCATCTGTGGACACAATCTTACCTTTAGGGTTAGCAGTTTCAATAAAAGATATCTTATGCTCATTTATGGCTCAAGAAGCTATTTTAATTTCAGGCATGAACAGACCGACTAATCTAGACCTGTCAAAGACATCTGCATAAGTGTACCATAAATGCTATTGCTCATGTGTGACTAAAGAATCCCCAAGGGTGAACCTTGGGGATTACATAGATTCTTGCTTATATTGCAAAGTACAGCAGGAACCCTGTGTCTTATGCAAAAGAAAAGGAGATACTTAGCTGGACTGTGTGACTTTAGAGTAGGGTTTCTCAACCTCAGTGTTGTTGACAATTTGGGCTGGATAATTCTTTGTTGTGGTGATGTGTGTGTGTGTGGGGGCTATCCTGAGCATGCAGAACATTTAGTGGTACCACAGACCTCTGCCCACTAGTTGCAATCCCCCTTCCCCACCCAGACTCATGACAATCAATTCTCCAGACCTTGCCAAATATCCTTTGGGGGCAAAAAAAACAGATGAACCACTGTTTTAGAGAGATGTCTACCATACCCCCAAATATTTTCTTTTATTCTCTTCTCTCAGAATTATTCTTCTCTTACTTTTCTTCCTCCATCATCATCATCATCATCATCATCATCATCATCATCATCATCCTATTTAACAACTATGTTTAGTAGTTAAGACACTGATCTTTTATATACAGGAAATACTTCCCAAGCACAGATTGTAGCAAAGAGTATGTATCAGGGAATGATGGGTGAGAATCCAGGAAAGTAAATGGAGGCCTCAAATTCCAGAATAAAGGACTAGAAGTTAGATATTTGGTACATGATAGATAGATGGATAGATGGATAGATAGATAGATAGATGGATAGAATGCAATGGATAAGGCAAGACCATAGCCTTCAAAGAAATTTTAACCTATTTAGTGAAATTGTGTATTCATATGGAGAAAAACAACGTAAGCCAGTTTAAACTATATACCTAGGAAATGACAGGAGACAGTGAACACAAGCTGGAAAAGTTTGCATAGGACAAAAAAGAAAGAACATACTTCATTGACTGAGTTTACTAAAAGACAATCCATGCAAGAGGAATGGAATTAGCAAAGACAAAGTAAGAATGACATGTATGTATGTGGAATGTGCTTCACATATCTGGCATATTTGCAGGAAGTGGAAATCTTGTGTACAAGAGTAGAAGATGCATTCATTTTCTATTGCTGTGGTAACACATTACCACACATTTAGCAGCTTAAACCAGCACCCATTTATAATCTCATGATTCTGTAGGTTAGAAGTCCTGGTTGGCTTGATTGTTTTTTTTGCCCCAGATTTCACAAGGCCAGAATCAAGGTGTCCAATGGCCTGCATCCTTATTGGTAGAATCCAGTTCCTTGCAAGGGTAGGACTTAGCTCCCCTCTTCCTTGCTGGCTGTCAGCTGGGGACTGTTCTTACCTCCTGGAAGCATTGATGGCATCTCAGAGGTAGCAACAATGCCTCAGTCCTTCACAGGCATCCAATGGGACTGACTTTCCTTTCTGCCACATTTCTTCTGCTTCCAGCCAGAGAAAGTTTTCTGCTTTTAAGGGCCCACATGATTAGATGGGGCCCAGTGGATAATTCAGGATAATTTGTCTATCTCAGGGTCCATCATCTTCATTACATCTGCAAAGTCCCTTTAGCCATGAACATAGTCACAGTTTCCAGGAATGAAGGTGTGGAGGAAGTAAGCGTGGGGAAAGACAGGGAGGAGCAGTACTCTGCATACCTGAGCAGGTGACTGAAGAAAGCAATAGTGGTCTGTGAACAGTCGAGTCATACGCAAGGACTTCAGAAACAAACGGGTCCCTAGTGGACATTTTTGTGCCAAGGACATTTTTATGTAAACCTTAAATTTTGGAATAATTTTAGATTTACAGAAAAGTTGGAAAGATAGTACAGAGAGTTTTCAATATAACCCTCATCTAGTTTCCCCTGGTGTTAACATTTTACCTGACACCAGTACATTTAACAAAACTAAGAAATCAATATGGGTCCATGACTACTAATGGACAATTTATTTTGGCTTACTGGCTTGGATGGATCTCAAGAGAAAGAAGGGAGTTTTGTTAGAAAATAATCATCATCTGAGTTGTGTGCCCTTTTGTGGGTGTGAAGTAGAGGGATAGATGTAGTTTAATAAAAAAAAAAAAAAAAAAGAGGACAAGAGATGAGGGAAATTTCAACAGAACCTAGTAATTATCTTGAAAGAGAGGGTCAAGAATGAACTTAAAGTGTTAAACTTAAGCAGTAATATGAACAAAAATATCAATGACAGTAAGGTCCAGAAGGGAAGATAAACTTGGATGATGGAAGGACAATGTCTTCAGTTTTAATTGGATTATTTCAGTTCCAGAAGATATTAGCGATTTTACCTTTGGAGTCAGCCCAAGAAACAGATGAAAATGTGGAGCTGAACATCGTACAGAAGGTCAAGGTTGAAGAGAGTGCCTGCTTGAAATAAAGTACCATTAAAATGGGAAAGTTATTTCAGAGGTCTCCAAACATGCTCATTCCCTAATCACTGTAATTTATTCAGTGGAACCAACCTTCCATGCCAGACATTTCTTTGGCTCTCCTCATCACAGCCTTTCATTATGACTTCAGAATAAAAGCAAACTGAGGTCAAATATCAGATCCCTGCAGGGAGAGATAACCTGGGCTCTTTGTCTGATGGAATCTCAGCACCTGACAGCTCACTGCTCTTCGGGGAAATACAGGGCAGCCTCTTTCTTTAATGTTCAAAATTTAGCATTTTGGACTGAGCTGAGTGCCTTGCGGCTGTGTCTCTCTCCTCCTCTCCAACGATCCAGCAAACCAAGTACTTTGCTGGCAAACCTGACTGACTCCTGGAGTTTTAGACCCATGAGGACATGGGCCATATATAATATTTCTCCTTGCTTTTACAGAGTATTTGGCACGGAAGTAGAAATGCACCACTCACACCATCGTGTGGAAAGCGTGGACCTAAAACTCAGATACTCTTGACTTAAATACCTTGCTCTGACATTTATTGTTACATAACTTGGCACATTGTTTAATCCTTTCAAGCTGCAGATTCCTCCTCTGTAGTATTGGGAATGCAGTACACAACTCCCGGAGAGATTGCGGACAGTATATGTGGCCATGTATTAAAGCTCTCGGCAAAGAGTTTGGACATAGCTTGTATTTGATAAGGTTTAATAATAAATCACACAGTAGTTACCAAGTGACACCAGTTGTATTTATTCATTTAACCCCCATAAAAACCCCATGAGCTAAAACCATTGTTATCCCTACTTTATAGACGAGGAAACTGAAGAAAAGACTAGTAAAGTGACTTGCCCCAAGTTAAACAGTCAGTAAAATCAGAGCCTGGGATTTGAACCCACACAGTCTGGCTTCTGAATCTTTGCTCTTAAACACTATGCTATACAATTATTATGCACATATCACACGATAGTAATCACCAATAACTGTTGTTACTGTTAATAATGCTACATTATTTATGTTAGCTATTGATACAGGGACAAAACAGGAATACCTGCTCTAGTCACTTTTACTTAGCACTATTTTGGTTGTTCTAGTCAATGCAACAAGAAAATGAGATTATAAACATTAAAAAAAAAAAAAAAAAAACACCCTTTTTTCCGCAGGTGTTGACTATCTAGCATGAAAACCCGAATGACAAATCTGCATAGAAAAAATGGCTTGTTACCAAAAGAAAAGTTCTGATTCAAGAGCTTTCCCATATACCAGTTGCATCAAGCAGTGTCCTTGGACATTCAAGAAGCTCACGCACAGGGTCAGGGTTGATGCTGGCTTTTGGCTGTGAGTTCGGCTGAGACCGTCAGCTAGAAGGCCTATGGGGAGCCACTCCAGCTTGGCTGTTACAAGAGCAAGGGTCTCCTCTTCTGCTTTCAATACTGTTTTTCCTTCAGCTGTCACTAACAGCCTCCTTGCATCCCATCAAGCTTCCTCTAACCATCATCTCAAGGCCCTTCCAGCTTTTGCCCAGTACCCAATCCTAAAGCCAACGCTCATGTTTTAGGTTTTCATGACAAGAACCACTTTTGGTACCAAATTTTGGTCTGCTCACTATTGCTGGCTAACAAATTACCAAACACTTAGTTGTGCAGAGCAACCTTTTATTTTACCAACAGTTTTGTGGGTCATGAAGCTGTGAAGTTTCCTAGTAGAGCAGTTCTCACTCAGGCCCTTTTAGTTGGTGGTCGTTGAGTGTCAGCTTCGAAGATGGCTATCTAAAGACTCAGCTGTGCTGGATGTTCAAGATAAGGTGTTCACATGGCTGGCTATCAGCTGGGAATTCAGCTGTCAAATGGAGAGCCTACATGTGGTCTATCTAACATGGTAGCAGCAAAGTAGTTGGACTTCTTACATGGTGCTGGCTGCCCCCCAGCTTGACTGCCCAGGGGACTCAATAGGATGCTGTATGGCTTTTTCTGGCTCAGCCATCTAATTTTTGAAGGACTCACCTGCCTCCTAGATTCTAAGATAGGGGACATCAACCCCACTGCTTGAACGAAGGCCTGTCAAATAAATTGTTTTAAATTGCTGCCCCAGGCTAAGGAAATTTTCCTCTGAGCTTAATTTACCAAGAGTTTTAATTTGTAATGGGGACCTTATGTATGAAAATATGTTGTAAATGTAGTCCTAACAAAGAAATGTATTGTCTTAAATATTTCCATTAGAATATATTGTCTTGTATAAAGAAAATATTAATTCATGAACTGTTTGTCCATTTTGAGAAGTTATGAAAAGGACAAGTAGATAAACCCAGGGAAAGTAAAGGAAAACATATTAAAGATGGGGGCATGTGCCCATGGAATAGAAATTACAGAGAAAATGAACAAATCCAAACACCATTTCCTTGAAAATACTAACAAGTCAGACAGGCATCTGGCAATTCTGATTAAGAAAAATTTTGAAAAACAAAAATAAAATAATGACTGGAAAAGGAGATAAGATTATGACAAAGTATAGATTGAAAGATAGGAGATAAGATGAAAAATTGATATGCTGATTTGAAAACTTAATTGTAACCTCAGATACCACAGTCTGTCCTCAGGCTGGTGGGAGTGTTGATGGCTCACAGGCTCCAGCTGAGTCCCTCTCTGGTACTTGCCCTTGTCTGAAAAACCCACCTCAGCCAAGATCAAACTGCCTTCTTTGGGGTGGCTCACTTCTAATGATAAGTTAACACAGAATATAAACATTTGGCTCCCTTGTCCAATTGGGTACCATTTTCAAGAGACCTCCAAGCCCAAAAATTCCTTGGAGGTTTGGTTGAAATATTTTCTGTGACTCCATTGCATTGCAGTCTCTCCCTTTGCCCAATTCTATTCCCTTTACTCTCTAACAGTTCAGGTTGAACTTGAAAGCTGCACTCAATAAATATCTTGTGCACAAATCTCTCTCCCTCAGAGCCTGCTCCCTGGGGAACATAACCTCTGTCATAGAACTAGACTCCTCGCATTCAATTGAAAAGCTTTCATCTAGGGTTTCTGCCAAGGGATATTTTGAAAGTAGTTGGGCAGATGAAGAAATACTAACCTACCTGCCTCTTGCCCGCCGTCTGTTCTTCATGGTTCTTTAATGGTGGAAATTATTATACAACAGGGAGGGAGTAGAGGAAAGTAGGTATGGTGGGGGGGGGGGCGACCTGGCATCCCCCAGCTGTCATTTCTTGGATTCTTTATTTGAGTCTATCTCCAAATTGTCAATGCTTTCCCTCTCTACCTCTATCACTTATAAGCAACCAACTAATTTAACTTAAGCTAACAGAGAATGTATTTAGTTATTTAAACAGGAAGTCAAAGCATGTGTTAAAGGTTGGATTAAGGGATAATGCTGAGACAGAGGCTTGAAGACTGAGTAGTTTGGTGGTTAGGGAAAAATCACTGACAGCCTCTGCCGATCAAAGGAAGTTCAAGATGAGGTTTCTAATTGATAAAGATTATATTATCGAAAGTAGGAAAGAACATCTGTTACCACAGTGAATTTGTGGAGACCTATTTTGGGGTGGTTGTCAGATTACCAGAGGATAAATTAGATGGTCTTTGTAGCTAACTGCTGTAGAACCATATCCACACTGTTCCTAATTGTATAGAATAGCCAAGTGATTAGTTTCCCTCAGGAATGATTAGTTCCCATGGATCCTGAAGGAGGTGCCACTAAATATTAGTATAGGGCTCATGTAAATTCAAATGACATTAGGGATGAACTGAATGTAGTTGATGCCATACTGTGTGTAATGGTTGGAAGCTGGATGGACACAAGAGAAGTATATTCTTAAAGCTAATCCTTTTCTGTGGGTGTGGGCCCCACTGAAAGTAGGTTATTTTGGGGAGTAGGTGTGATACACCTCACTAAGGTTGGCCTTAGTCTTCTTTTTGGGGTCCTTTATGAGGGAATGAAATACTGACCAAAAAAAGGCCACATTAGCAAGAAGCTGAAAGAAAGGAAACAGAGGAGAAGGGAGAAACCAGCAGAGGCCACCACATGACTTGCCACGTGACAGAGGAGTCCAGGATCCCTGGCAGCTGGTCTTTGGGGAGAAAGCATCTCCTGCTGATGCCTTAATTTGGACATTTTTCTCAGCCTCAAAATTGTAAGCTTGTAAGTTAATCAATTCTGGTTGTTAAACACCAACCCCTTTTTATGATAACTGCATTTCAGCAGCCTAGCAAACCAGAACACTGTGCTGCCCACATTCCCCATTGCAGGAGGGAGTTTACAAGGATGAACCTCTGTTTTTACACATCTCTCCTAAACCACTGATTTAATATTCCCCTCATCCTTACTTATCTCCTATGCTGTTCTAAATGCTTTCCCTGGTGGAGTGACCAGACCTGCATCCTTGAAGTTCTGGAATCCTATCACCATGCCTTTCTTGGCCATTGCTGTTTTGCTTTTATATTCACTACCACATTTGGGCAAGGGAGTGCCAAGGCATATCCAATTGAATCATCTGGGGAATAAACCTGTAGTCCCTTGCTTCTGTTATGTAATGACTTCGTCTGATGATCAGGGCCATTTTTCCTCTCAGGTTTTGATTCCTTTCCTTATTTTCTCGTCTCTTGCCCCAACAAGTTGGAAGTGACAAAGCAGCAGCTTTTGCTTTAGGTTTAATGGGACTCTAGCTGTGTTCCCTGGAATAATTTCTCTCCTTCTGGGAACCAGAACCTTGAAACCCTCAGAGACCAAAGTTAAGGGAATGGGATACGCAAATTCATCAAGTGGGTCACTGGGAAGAAAGAAGAGGTCAATTCTTACTTCCACAAGTTGGCTTGAGGTCCCAGGTGTTGTACCTAAGGGGGACAGTGCACCATATAATGATTATTACTGTAGGTTGTATCCCTGTGTGGACTGTGCCTTTCTCATATGAGATCCTCTCCAAGCTGGTACCTCAGCTGCAACTTTAACAGGCCTATTAGTTGTTCTATCCAGGTAGAAGCTTCTGGGTAGGGTAGTTTATGAAAAGACTAATGAATCCAATTGTCATGTACCCACAGTCATATCTATTATGTTGCAAAATGTGTCTTTTGTCTGGTGCAATGTTAGGTGAAGTCCTGTGTTCTGGATCCTCAGATGGGCGCCATTTCAGTTCTGTGGTCAGGAAAGGCAGACTCGTACCCAGGAAATGTACCAAGTCTAGTCAAGATGAATTGCAGGTCCTTATTGGATGGAAGGGAATTATTGTAGTGAAATAGCTACATACCTGACTGGTTACCTGGAGACATGGTGCTCTGAGGCTCAGGGTTGATCTTTGTTGGTGGTACTGGATATTCAGTCACAGATGTAGCTAGATCAACCTTAGTGAGTGGGAGGCCCTGCTGATGCATAGCCTCTAACCTTCCTACCATAGCTAGATCATTCATGTTCTTCTTGAGTTAGCAGTGGAGTGCTCGATGACAATGGCTGGCTGGTGTCAACTGTTGAGTCATCCTGTTTTCTTGGTTGGTTAGTGCTTCTTCCGTGGATAATGTTCTCTGACAGGTATTCATGTGCAGCCAAAAGACCTTCACACATTGTGCCCTACTTGATATTCCCAACTGCTTGACTCTATTCTAGACCCTCTTGGCCTTGATCTTCTAGTCTTTTAAGTTACCTGAATCATCAGTCAAGCTATTTACCACCTCCCATGAGCAGTCTAAACATTTTCTGACTATGGACCACTTCTGAGCCTCACCAGATGGCAAAAGATGGTATAACTGAAAAATATCTTCTATGCATGTCATAAGTCATGGTCTATGAAAAAAGTCAAGGGTGTGGTTATACAACATTTTGTTAAAACCTCTAGAAATATTGAAGTGTAAGAGTAGTAGTCATTCACAGAAAGGGCTTTTTTTCAAGAAATGAATGATGTGCCACTAGGAACTCCTCAATCAAATCATAGGACCTCTAGGAAGTTAAAGCATTTTGTCCCTCAGCCATCTCAGTAGGAGTATAAGGAAAAGAAGGGCTAATCTGGAAAAAATCTATGGGTGTGGCTTTTGTATAATGGATTGAACTTCAAGGAAATTCACAGAAGACCCACAAAAGATTTGAGAAAATTATTTCAGTAAAAGCACTATCAATTTGTACAGAAATGGTTAAAAATGAAAGGATGCTTTCAGTGTCTCAGTATTCTCCTGATAGAGGAAGATTGATAAAACTATTTAGCAGAACACATTGTTACCTTTCCTGAAAAAAAAAGATTACTCAGAGCTTGGGACCAAAGGCTCAGAGGGCAGAGCTGAGAGCTAAAGAGAAGTATTCTCAGGCCTTGAAACCTAATGAAGGAACTCCCAACATTTCACCAGCCAGATTTCAGAAATGCTTTATATCTTCCATTTTCCTCCTGTTTGAATCCAAATATCTATAGCTATTATCCTATACCTGTTTTAATATAACATTTTGGGTGTGTGAGGAGGCAGATAACTTCTCTCTTTAGTTTTACAGATTGAGAGGAACTACACTCAAGGGGCCCCAACCATACCTGTATCTTATTTAGATGATGAGATTCTTGGCTTTGCATAGATACTGTAATGGGATAAGACTCTTAGGAACTTTGGCAGGGAGTAAAAATATACTGCATGTGGGAAGGCTGTTAATCATTGGAAGCCAGAGGGCACACTCTGGTGGACAGGTTCTTTGGCTGTCTTGCATGATCCTTAACTCCTAGAATTCATTCCCTTATATAATCTTTTCCCCTTGGATGTGAGCTTGGCCCTGTATCCTTCTAATTGATAGGATACTGCAAAAGCAATGGGATGTATGTGATTGCATGCAATTATGTTACTTAAGATTGTAATGCTCATATTGTTAGGACTCTCTCTCCCTCTTCCTCTTGCTGAATTGAATAAGGAAGATATTATGATGTAGGCTGTCATAGAGAAGGCCATCTAGCATGGAACTGAAGGCAGCCTCCAGCTGACAGCCACCATGAAACTGAGGCCACTAGTCCAGGAGTTTGCAAGGAACTAAATGCTGCCAACAAACACATGAGCTTAGCATGGGCCTCAAAAGAGATGGCACATGGACAGCCCAAAGATTCAAGTCTCTTGGACGTATACTTACCAACTCCAGCACCAAGTACAGGTTCAAATAGAAGGGACAGATGAGCCATGTGTCCATGTACCAGCTGGGCCCTCACCCTCAGCAGAGTTGTTAAACCTACTCTGCAGTTCATTGGATTCACCCAGGACAACTAACAAGGAGGTGAGGATTGACTACCACCATACCAAGGAAACAAGAGAACCTACAACTGCAAGCATGAGAGTCCCATCTATCGGCTGTAAGGGATCGAAGCCCCTTCTCAATTAAAGATGGAGTGGACATCACCATCCCAGAATCCTCAGGATTGGGGAATGAACTATGGACTAGAGTGGACTTACTGGTATTCTACTATAGACATATTGTGATTCTAGCAATGGAAGAAATTACAACATTGATGTGGAGGCAGTGACCACTGGAGGCTCTGGGGGCAGGGAAGGGGGAAAAACAGGTGTAATACAAGGGTTTTTTCAGGATTTGGGAATTGTCCTGAATGACATTGTAACGATGGATATAGGCCGTTATATAACTTCCCATAGCCTGCAGAATTGTGTGGGAGAGATTGTAAACTACAATGTGAACTATAGTCCATGCTCAGTGGTAAAACCCCAGGATGCATTTATCAATTGCGATGAATGTGCCACATTAATGAAGGATGTTGTTTATGTGGGAGGGTATGGGAGGTGTGGGGAGCGGGTCATATAGGAATCCCTATATTTTTTGTGTAACATTTATATAATCTAAGTATCTTTAAAAACAAATAATATATATATATATATTTAAAAAGCAATGGCATTCCTGGGCAACACCTTGACTTGTGAGACCCTAAGCAGGGACCCTAAACCATGCCCCCATTCCTCCATAGAAACAATCATTTAATAAATCTGTGTTGTTTCAAGTTGCCAAGTTTGTGGTAATATCATTATGCAACAACAGATAACTAATGTAGGTCTTGGTAGGAATTCTTTCACTCCTGCCTTTCAGGTTCATTCCTGAGTAGGGCTGTAGTTCAGACACAGTGCATTTGAGCTTCTACTCATATGTCAAGGTGACCTATTTTCCTCTCTTATCCCCACCTGATATGGCTGTAGGCATGAGTGGAGGGAGTAATGGTGCAGAAGTGATGGATGACATGGGGTTCTGAGGTGCATGGTTATGAAACTTACTTGTTCCCTCTGGTCCTGTGTAGCCTGACCCTGAATATACTACTTCTATCTGAAGATTTAGTCTGCTGGGTCCTAATGACTTTTTATCTTGGTGGATCTGACAAGTTCTACCTCATGGTGGGTTCTGGCTGAACAATCACTTGTTGTCCCATGTTTAGGTACTCCATCTCTATCAGGGTTCAGAAGCATATCAGGAGCTGTGTTTGAAAAGAGAAATCTCCACAGATGACATGGCCTTGTTCTTGGGGGTCTAGGTGGTGATTATCTTAATGGTGCATGACACAAATGCCACATAACATCTTTTCCCACCATAGAGAAACCCTTGATTGCAGCCTTGTGAAACCCTAAGCAGAAGCCTAAGGTAAGCTTTCCTTTGCCTCCTCAGCAGAAACTCTGAGGTAATAAATGTGATTGTGATTGGCTGCTGCTGGTCCTTTCCTGTTCTAGGCCTGTTATGGTCAGTTTTGTGTGTCACCTTGGCTAGACCATATGCCAAGTTATTAATCGAAATGTTAATATAGATATGGCTGTGAAGGAATTTTGTACATATGTACAAATGTTTAAAGGGTATAATCAATTGACTTTAAATAAAGGAGATTATCCTAGATGGTATGAGTGGACCTGATTCAATCAAATGGAAGGCCTTAAAAGCAGAACTGAGTTTCCCTGAGGAAGAAGACATTCCATGTCTGGGCTGCAGTTTCAACTCCTGCCCAAAACTTTCCAGAATGCCCTTCCTGAAGACCTGCCCTATAGACTTCAGATTTGCCTGGCCAACCCACACAATCGCCCGAGCCAATCTTTGTAATAAATAATATTACACACACACACACACACACATGTATATATCCTCCTACTGGTTTGTTTTTCTGGTGGAAACTGACTGATACAAGGTCCCACTAAAATTGGGCAGACTTTGGTTGTCTCAGAATCTGTTCCTTTCCAATAAAAGACCTGACCTTGTTATGACAGACCTGTTGAGTCTTTGTGGGTGGAGACCCACACAATAACCAAAAGAATATTGAATTCCAATCCTGAGAAGTCCTTCTATGTTCTCCAATACAGTGGCAAGAATTTCCTGAGTACATGGGCAGTGCCTAGCGAAGGACAGACCATTATGCCAGCCTCTTGATATTGATGTTGTACTTATGAACCTTGTTCTTGTGAAATTGAAACTTAGCCTAGTATTATATATTGCCTAAGAGATACTTCCTGAAACCTCCATGGTGCTCAAATGTGGCCTCTCTGTAAGCCAAACTCAGCGTATAAACACATTACCTTCCGTCTCCCTGGCACCAAGGGATTATTACCAAGTGCCAACTAGCGATGCATTTGGAAAAAGACCTTGACCAAAAGGAGGAAATATTAAATACAAATGAGTTTTCATGGCTAAGAGATTTCAAAGTAGTTGGGAGGTCATTCCAGGGTTACTTTTATGCATGTTTCAGCAGGATCTCATTGACTGCCATAGTAAACAGTGCCTCAAACAGTGGGGTTTCTGAGGGTTCCAAAGGCATCTAGACACTACAGGCAGGGCCGACAAGCTCAGGAATTCAGCACCCTGTGTTACTCTGGAAAATATGCTCCCCAATGTAACAGAGCTAGACATTTATAATTTCCTTATACATGGCTCTTCTGCCCTTTTATCTGAACCTATAACTAGTACTATACTTTTAAAATATGTATTACAGAGACTTAAAATCTTTGGTCTGTTAATATGCCAGTTGAGCCTGGAATCTCATCAGAATTGCAATGTTTGCTCTCCTGTTCATTGGACTCACCCAGGACAACTAACAAAAGGACGATGATGGACAATGACCATCCCAAAAAACAGAGAGTAACTACAACTGCAAACAAGACAGTTCCATCCATCTGCCCCATGGGCTCTAAGTCCCTTTCAATCAGAAAGAGAGTGGGCATCTCCATCCCCAAATCCTCAAGGTTTATGAATGAACAAACCTGAGGGGGAAATGCAACTATGGACTAAAGTAGACTTATTATCATTTTAGCAATGGAAGAATGTGTATCATTGATATAAGGGCGGTGGCTACCAGAGGTTCTGAGGGGAGGGAGAGTGAAGAATAAGTGCAACATGGGGCATTTTTGGAAATATTCAAATTGTTCTGCATGATAATTCAATGATGGATACAGGCCATTATACATTTTATCAAAACTTATAAAATTATGCAGTGCCAAGTGTAAACCATAATATAAACTATAGACCATGATTAGTAGCAATGCTTCAATATTTGTCCATCATTTGTAACAAATGTACCACACTTATGAAAGATGTTGTTAATAGGGAAAAGTGTGGGAGGCAGAGGGGTGGGGTATATGGGAATCCCTTATATTTTTGATGTAGAATTTATGTAATCTAAAGCTTCTTTAAAAATAAAAAAAAATTTAAAAATCAACCTCCTCTTGAACTCTGTTGCTATTATAGTTAATCATAAGGCTTCATCCTCAGCTTTTTCTTCTCTCCAATTGTAGGAGATGAGTCTCTATATATGCTGCTGAAGACCCTCCAGCAGCAGTCTTTGGTGATTAATGACCCTCATCTTTTCATTGTCTATCTGCAAAGTATTCATCACCCTCTGCAATATCCATCCAGTTCTACAGTCATTATAATTACTAATATCCCAGAATCTCTCAATCATCTGATGCATTCCATTCCCTGGTAGAGCATTCCAGTTCATCACTGGGGAATATTTTACAATTGTACTGCATCAGGATGCCAAGGGATCTCCCTGCTCTACCAATCATCTTTTTTGGGGGGGGCAGGAGGTGTCTTTGCCTGTCAACCTCCAAGTGCTCTAGCTCAACTCCAAAATCTCATTTTAGAGCCTGCTTTCTTGGACCACTCCTAATGCTACCTGTCATGGGTTGGGTTCCCTGGCAAACAGACTCTGAGACTGGAATTTGCAAGTGGAAGGTTTATTAGGGGAGTGCTTTCAGGATCAAAGCCTGAGGGGGTAAAGGAAGGATTGGGCACAAAGAACATTTAAAATGTGATACAGTAACAACTAAGGCACCAGTCAATCTTATATGAGGTATTGAAGCTGGCATGGCCCTTTAGAGTTGTCATAGGCTGTGCTAGGATCGAGGGTGCAGACATTTGTACCTCTATATGGAGCAGCCATTGGGTGTGGGCTGCACCCAGGAAGGGAAATAAACTTGGATGAGACAGCTCTATTAAGTTGAGGATGAGTTCTAGAAAGGGACTGCTCTGTTCTGCTCTTAAGACCTCTGAAAGATCAGATGAGGCCCACTCACATTCTGGAGGGTTATCTGCTTTACTTAAAACAAACCACATTATAAGTAATGTTGACTGCTAAAATTCCTAGCTGTGGGAGATATGAGATTTCCATTCATGGCCTGTCCAGAATGGACATTCATTTCCATGCATGGCTGTTCCAGAGGGGTTCAAATTCATCCACTTGAACCTAACATTAAGACTTACTGCAATGGGAAATAATCTACCAGGATGAAATCTAGATTCATAGATTTTCATGGACTGAATTTTGACCACCCAACAGACATATTCAAGTCCTAATCCCCAGTTCTGTGAATATTAACTTATTTGGAAATAGGGGTTTGAAGATGTTGTTAGTTAAACTGAGGCCAAATTGGATTAGAGTGAGCCCCCGTTCAATATGACTGATATCCTGATGAGGAGAGGAAATTTGGGCAAAGAGAGACAGGACAAAGATTGAGTTATGGTGTCATAAACCAAGGAATGCTATGAATTGCCAACCAAGAAGCCAGGAGATGAATTCTCCCCTGTAAGAGTAAGAATGGCTCCGCTGACAACTTGATTTCAGACTTGTAGCACCCAGAACCATAAGATAAGAACTTTATCTTGCTTCAGCCAAATAGTCCATGCTACTTGTTACAGCAGCCCTGGTGAACTAAGACATGGATCATGTGTTTAAAATTGTTCAGTGTTGATACTAACAATGGCGTCCATAGGAATATAAAAGTTTTGAAGTTCACTGGGATTGTAAAAGAGTTGGATGGACAGAGAAACATGGCCTTTTCAAACAGGGACATGCATTTGCTCAACTTCTAAGACAATGCCACGATCATTATATCTATAGGAAGTAGGCTCCTAGAATGTAAATTATTTTCATGCCTCTCTCAGGCATGGCCATAGAGGAAAAACAGCCAAGGACAGGAGAGGGGCAGCTGGATGGCCTGACCAGTTGGAACTAGTACCCTACTACTGCACAAAGATACTACTATTCTAGAATATTCTATTCTACTAGATTCTACTATGTTTAAAGCATCTGGCATGTGCTGTGGGTCAAGGGCCTTTCTATGTTATTCCCTTTTCTCTGTTTTCATAAAAGGAGTAATTTTATCTTATTTTCCTTCCATTTTAAAATTGGCTATGTTTTGGTGAATGACATTCATTATTGATTTTATTCATAGACCACAGAAATAGGATTTTAATAGTTTAGAGGCAGATTAGGGGTCCCCTGGATTTCAAGACCTAAGGATTCATGACATGATCTCACTATGTAGCAGCTTTTTTTTTTTTTTTTTGATAAATTTATAATACACTTTACTTTTAGAGAAGTTTCAGATTACAGAAAAGTTACATTAAGAGTATAGGGGATTCCTATCCTATATAACCCCCCCCACACACACATCCCATATTCACATTTTCCCATATTATTCACATCTTACATCAGTGAGGTACATTTGTTAAAATTGATGAACCAATATTGAAGCCTTGCTACTAATTAAGGTCTATAGTTTTTGGTTTGCACTTTGTGTTGTACAGTTTTATAGGCTTTGACAGACATAATGTCATGTGTCCATCATTGCAGTACATACAGAAAAATTCCAGTGCCCTAAAAATACCCTGCATTCCACCTTTTCATTCTTCTCTTCCCCCTCTGAACCTCTGGTATCCACTATCTTTTTATCAATGTTACAGGATCTTCTGTTACCACATGATAACACCTATAGTAACAATAAATCTACATAGGTCCATTGTTACACTCCTTCCTTATGATTGTTCATTCCTCAGTCTTGAGGAATTTGGGATGATGCCCGCTTTGACTGCTTCAGATTGAGAGGGGGCTTAGATGTTACGAGGCAGGTGGAAGGAATTGCTTTGCTTGTAGTTGGTGACTTGGAGCTATAACTCCTTGGGAGGTGTTCAGCATGGTGGTAATTGCACATGGATACTTGTATTTTGCTAGGTGGAATCGTATGATTGGGAAAATATGTATTTGCTGGTCACTCAAGATGGATTGTGATAATTGCTTACTTTACTTTTAGTGTGTTATTTTCCAATTTATCCCAATGATATATCACCTTCCCTTTAGGGTACTCTTTTCTAGTTTTGGGTTCCCAATGGGCCTGTGATTCAGGAAGTCCCTCTGTACACCAACAGCTAGAGGATTGAAATGTGGCTGGTTTTAAGTAAAGCAGATGACCTTCCAGAATGTGAGTGGGTCTCATCTGATCTTTCGGAGGTCTTAAGAGCAGAACAGAGAGTTCTTGGGATTAGAAGGAATTCTGCCTCACGACGACACCCTCCACTCATTCCCTGAATTTCCAGCTTGAGAATCTCCTATACATATTTGAACTCAAGTCTTCAACATCACTCTTACCAGAATTTCTAGCCTCTAACCTACTCTACGGAATCAGAATTGCCAACCCCCACAATCACAATCACATGAGCCAGTCCTTTATAAATAAATATTTTAATATGTGTATATATGTGTGTGTGTGTGTGTGTATAGTCTCTTGTTGGTTCTGTTTCTCTGGAGAACCCCAACTAATACAACCTTTAAAGCCAAGCTTCTTGGTTATATCAAATAAAAATCCGGGCTTTGTAAGGAGAGATTTTATTTAAAAGGGTTATGGCAAAAGAGCAAAGGGAATATTGCAATTGGGAGAATGCATTGCCATAAGCTCAGCAAGCACCTCAACGTTTAGGCACAAAGCATTTTTCTTTTATAGGGAAGAGTAAGCAAAGCTAGAATGAGCCAGGTGTGAGGAAGTGGGATGAACAGCTAGAGTGATCAGATAGTAGATCAGGGAATGTTTTATGGTAAAGCAGCCTCTTCTCTGGAAGGACCTTTTGGGGGAGGCTGTGTGCTGGCTCAGGCTTAGGGTGGACCAAAATTCAGGGTCCAGAGGAAAGAAGAGAAGCTTAACCAAATTTTGGTTAACAAGCATTTTTTTCCAACTGAGTATGGGGATAAGCAATTTAGCTAATCATTTATGGGTCAAAGAATGGGAATTTGTAGGGTCTGTGTCTGGCTTTGTCATAGGTAAACAAAGTGGGAGACCCCCAGATGGGGGTCTTATCTTTATATGGGGAAGAGTGGGCTTTTGCCCTTAGCCAATTTTCCTGAACATAAAGGGTAGGGGGATTTATTAACCTTTCCTATTTTCCAGGCTCACAGGGCTTTGTTATTTTCAACATTGTCAGTTACATGTAGACTTAAATCTCCCCTTGTGCACAGCTAGTTTTAGGTGGTTTTCTTGCCTTTGAAATAAAAAAAAGCCCTAACTGAAAAGATCATCAGTGATCTTTTTGCTACAGCCAGTGATCTTTTACCAGCTGCCATTCTCCTTCAACTCTTCTGGCTGTATCCCAAGGATTAGTATTCCTGTATTCTGAAGCCCTCTTCTCACCTGACCTCTCGTCTTTTCCTCCTATGCCTTAGATTCTTTTTTCTCTGGCTATGCACAAAGCAGAATCAGGAGTTCTGAACCTAGACCTGTTTCTGCCACTGATTTACTGTGCATTCATAGGTAAGCTACTTTATGTCTCTAGGCCTTTATTCCCTCATCTCTAAAATGAGAGTGCTTAACTAAATTACTGCTAGGATATGCCATTCAGCTCTAAAATCCTCTGATTTTATAACAGGAAGAAGTGGAAGGAAGAAATTGTGCAGTTAGAAGTTGCAACCACTTCAGCATATGCTTGGTTCAAAAGGAGGTGCACTTAGGTGAAAATGACTTTTAATTTCCCTTTTTACTGTTGGCTAAGTTCATGATGTTCTATAATATGGGCAGTTTATTTTTTTTCTAGAAAGAAGGAAGGAGACCTTTTTTAAAAAAGCTGTAAAGGATTTGACAATGCCCAGTGTTATTGTTGCTTGAATTCCAATTACTGGGGAACCATTCTGCGCATCTTTACTCGTTACATTTCAGCTTGTCATCTCCTCTAAGTGGAACCAATTGCATTAAAGCAGTCATGAAACTGCAGTCATCCTCCCCCTTCACTAAAAATGTAATCATAAAAATTTTAAACGCACATATTCATTTCATCCCCTTCAACTGAGCAAGTACACCTCGTCAGTATTCATTGCAAAAGTGATTATCGGGCCTCCATCTATGAAAATCTTAATGGAAAAATTAGATATACAACAGATTCATGCTAAACTAAATATCTTATTCCATTACTTGGAAAAACGGTTGATATTCCTTTTTGATTCTGCAACCAAAACATCTTTCTAGCATTGTTAGTTTTCCTCCTCTTCACTGTTTTCTTTTTTTGCTTATTTGTGCGTATGTGTGTGTGTGTGTGTGAGAGAGAGAGAGAGAGAGAGAGAGAGAGAGAGAGAGAGAGAGAGAGAGAGAGAGAGAATTGGAGAAAACAGAAGGGAAACATATTCCAGAAACTCAGTCTCATACTGTACCAAATATTTAAACTGCAGAATTCAAGATTATAGATACACATTGAAAGGATTTTTCACTTACTCAGGTTGAAAATCCTTCATTATGTTATTTGTTCTAAATCAAATTATATTTGATTCTGGGCTCCTATCGATTAAAGAAGATAAGACATTTAATGTCTTCTTGTTTGGAGAACCTCTTACCCTCTAGAGAATTATTTCAGAATCCCTGGGGGCAACCATAGTCCAGAAAATTTGGTCTAGCTCCTCTGGTCTTGTGTCCACAATGGTCAACAAGGATATATCAATTGCCCAAATCTAAAGGATTCCTTGAAGTTGATAACACTGCTACTTCTAGGTGAGACTTGTACAAGGAGATTAGCAATGAGGCTAGTAGCCCCACCTCCTGGTGTCCAGCCTCCCTACCAATCAATTGAAAGTCCTACCATCTTGCCTGGGTATTGAATTGGGAGCAGAGTAATTGACTCTTTTACCTGTAAGTTGACTCTCTCCCCTCTTCCTTGTCTAGGCAGAAGTTAAAAAATCTTCCTTCCTCCCTTCCTTCCTTCCTTCCTTCCTTCCTTCCTTCCTTCCTTCCTTCCTTCCTTCCTTCCTTCCTTCCTTCCTTCCTTCCTTCCTTCCTTCCTTCCTTCCTTCCTTCCTTCCTTCATCTATAATCTGTGTATCTATCATCTATCTATCTATCTATCTATCTATCTATCTATCATCTATCTATCTATCATCTATCTATCTATCCATCTTTCTATCTAACAACTATAACTTCAATCATATTTACGCTTTAAACCCTTCCCTTTATAGATTTTGAAAACAAAGGCTGGAAAGAGGTATCATCTAAGAGTTTGGAAACCTCTGTTTTGAGCCAATACACACAAAGGCAATTAGTAACCCAATGGGGAATGGACATACCAGTAGAATGTAATAGAGTATAGTAGATAAGATGAAATACTGCTCTCACTTGGGTTCAAATCCCCACTTCTCCCCTTTGTTGTAGGACTTTGGGTAAATTACTTAAACTCCCTTTGCATTTGCTTCCTCATTTGTAGAGTGAGTAGATATTACTACTTAACGTACAGGGTTGCTGTGAAGGCTAAACAAATTCTTATTTGAAGAGGGCTTAGCAAGGTACCCGGTTGAGCAATATGTGTGTTTATTATTATTCATCATGCTCTAAGCTGCTTTTTCTGAGCTCAGTAACTCTCCATGCCTCATGTAGAATCTACCACTATCTTCAGAATCAAAATATTTTAACATTTGACTCCACCAAATTTCTGAGCTTAGGGAAGCCATGTGTCCTCTCACAGCTTTGATTTCATCATCTGGAAAATGGAATTTTTCATATCTATTTGGATGATAGTTGCAAGAATTAAAATAGATTATGTCTGTGAACCCTTTAGTAGAGAGCTTGAAAAAAAAAAGCTTAACCTTTGACCATGGAGGTGAACTTTGTTTTCTCCTCTGATTAAGGCCTGCCAAAGGAAACCTTGCTTAGTCTTTTTTCCAGATCTCCCATCTCCATTTTCCTGACCATAGGGCTATACAAGGTGGGCATTCAATTCTGTACATCCTTGTTGAATTTAGTCAACTCAGCCGAGACCAGACAAGCAGCTCTAGATTATCTTTCAATTGGCTGTCCTCTGTCATCAGAATAAGTGTACCATCTGTAGACCAGATCTGCCCACTGGACTCAAACCCCCAGCTACATCCATTTTTCATGAAGTGGAACCACATTGAGAGAGGGTTCATTCTTGCCATAGATCTCTGTCTCTTGCCAAGTAGCCAGGCTGCCTGAATGAAAGCAGATGTAGCATGCCTGGCCAAGGGAGCCATCAGAAGGGCCCTCGGGTGGCCTGGGAGGATGCATCTGGTGCCCTCATTGGGCCAAATCTAACACATGGACCTGTTAGCAATATTAATGACTCTCCTCTGATGAGCACAGCCAGATGTCATTTATATTCAGCAGCCTTCCAACTCACTCTGCATGGCAAGACTGAGAGAGAGTAAACAGTGTGCTCTTGATGGAGGGACCAAGAAGAGCTTAGCTCACAGCCACCAGCTTTTTTTTTCAAGTTTGTTTCAGTCAATCAACGACCAAAGATTTATGGTACTACTGTGTGTCCATCCTTGGCTTCTGCACTCGGCGGAACTCTATAAAGGAAAAGAACTGAGGCAAGCTTCTGAGAAACTTAGTCTAATCAGGAAAAGAAGAACTAGATTTATTCATTGAACAGGGGAAAAAAAAGCTGAACCCCAGGTATCATATTGATTTATCAATCATCAGTTCAACACATAGTTATCAAAGAGTGATGATGTGCTAAGCATTGGCAGTGCGGGAACTGTGCTGTCCATAAGAAAGAAGAGAGAACAATACAGTCTGAAACCATCATAGGGTACTCACAGGGGAAGGAAGGATTGGGCATTGATTAAAAGTTGGGACGGATTGGGATCACTAATGTCTTAGGCTTTTTAAAATTAACCTAGCTCACCAGTTCAGTCCATCAGAAGAATAAAACAAACAGCTTCTTATGTTCTTTCTCTGGGCTTTTCAGGCTGCCCGCCAGTTGCTGGGGCTGCAATTTGAAAGTAAGGATGTTCATGTTCAGGTCCTAAGTTGACATGTGGAAGTTGTGGTTGGCATCAGCGTGGTTGGTAAAAACTGTTTTCTTCTTTTCTTTCTAGGTACACGGTAGAATTGAAACTTCTTCCCCTTTCAAGTTGGTTGTGCCCATGTGGCTGACCTTGGCAAATGGAATATGAATGGACATGAAATGTGTTGCTTCTCGATGGAAGCTTGAGAGCCCATGTATGATTTTCTACAACTACTCCTCCTGGTGTGGCATTCAGGGAAGCGTGAGCCGCCACGGAATCTGCATCATTTCAGGCCCCAAGTGACCATGATGAATGGAACTTCTGGCTGTTCTCTATTGAGCATGTCCATGTGAAGGAGAAACACATATTTGGTGTGTCAAGCCACTTCATTTTGGGGGATGTTTGTTACTGAGGCGTAACCTGGCTCATCCTGCCTGAATTAGAAGTGTAAGACAGACTTACATTTTAATAAGGACCAGCCTTGTGAAGGGCAAAGAAGAGGGATACTGCCCACCAGATTGAGGGGAATCTCAGAATTCCACCAATAGCTTCTGAGGGATGGGAGAGGGGAGGATAGGTGTAATATCGGGACATTTTTGGGACATTGGATTAGTCCTGCATGGCATTGCAGTGATAGATACCAGCCATTGTATATTTTGTCATAACCTACAAAATTGTGTAGGACAGAGTGTAAGCTAAAATATAAACTGTAGTCCATGGTTAGCACCAATGTGTCAATATATATTCATCAATTGTAACACATATACCACACTACTGAGGGATGTTGTTGATGTGAGAAACTGTGTGTGTGTGTGTGTGTGTGTGGTGGGACATATGGGAATTCCTTATATTTTTTATGTAGCATTTATGTAATCTAAAGCTTATTTAAAAATAAAAACAATTAATTAAAAAAAATCTTCCCTACTATGTGGTCAAAAAGACCTAGAAATTCCCACTTCCGATGTCTACTGCAAGTCATAACAACTATACTTCTTCTTAGAATACAAGTGTGATCTACAACTGCAAATTAGGCAATGACACACACCGAGCTTGCCAGTTGTTTTTCCTTCTAGCTCAGTGTTTCTTATGCTGTGTTTTTTTCACAAGCCTGGTGGTCAAATGCTGCAGTCAGTACAGTTTTTTTTTTTTTTTTAATTATTTCCCTTCAACTTTCAATATGAACAAAATTGATGGGAGTAAGTCTCTTAATTGAAATTCCATCCATTAAATGGTATTTAAATGTCTTTCCCCTGCTACTGCTTATTGTTAATAAAATCTAACTCCACATCTATTTCAAATGCAAGAAATATCTCCTGGTGTCCTGGAAAAGAAAGGTGAGATGTTCAGATCTTCTGAGGAATGGGAAACATTGTATTATTATTCATTTCTGATTCCTGGTTCAGGGTTTCATAAACCTGGCTGTGTCTCTCCCTTGGGAAAGATATGGAAAAAACGGAGCTTTCTAGGAGAAGACAGGGAATGTGACATAGGCAGGCTGGGACCATCCCATAGACAAGTCTTTGAGAATCATAGCTTTAAATTGTCTGTCAGCAATGCTGTGTATCTGCAAGAGAGAAAGAGGATGGGAAAAAGAGAGAAAAGGGCTGGGAAAAAGATAGAGGATAAAAGGAAATGGTTTTGCCTTCTGTAGTTCAAACAGGGTCTTGGCATGGGCAGAGAGGAGAAGGTAGAGTGTGTTGTGAGGGAAAGAGTATTTAACTTGGTATCAGGTGAGATATCTCTGACAAACTTTTCATGCTCAGGTTAGAGAACTGGGTCCACCTGTGTCAGCATAGCTATCTGCTCTAGAAAAAGAATAAGGATGGAAACCAATAAATAAGTTCACTGGTGTTTCAGGAAATTCCTGCAAGCCAATTTATCTGGGCAAATTGCTTGCTCATCAGCTCACCTATCCAAAAGTTTGCTCCTCAACTGCACTTCTAGACCCCCAACTCATTGTATCTACTAATCCTAAACTTTTAACCTGCCTTGAAAGACCTACCTTAAACTACTTGAGCCCAGATCCCAATCTCTATGACTCTTCTCCTGAGCTCTTCCTTAGGAGATACTACTAAAGTTCTATCATGGCGGCGTTTCTTCTTACTACCTTAAGAACCGGTGAAATTCAGTAGATTAGAATTGGGATCTTAGTTAGTGTTAGATTAGGATCATATTTGCAAGTGGCAAGCCAAATTTCACCTTCTTCTTGTTTCAAAATGGAAAAAAAGTCTGTCCCTTTGGATATTTCCCAAAAAATGGCAAAATGCATTCTAAACAGAAAATTTATTTTCTCTCAAATGTTTATTTGTGCTTCCTAATTAACCAGTCCAGGTCCAACTGCACAGGGTTTCTGGTTGTGTTGATGATTTGAACAAATTAAAAGGAAACAAATGTGAATGGTTTGGCCAAGTATCCCAAGTTTCCAAGTGAGCCTGCCTTCCATCGTTTTTCAAGGGGAATACAGATAGTTCTGCAAAGAAAAGTATAAGTAGTACAAATGGGAATTCTACCAATTAATATGTTGCTGCTCCTTGTTTAAATGATCATTTTCAGTTTCACGAATTTTGAAAGAAGTAGATACTTTTACTGTCAATGCTGATCCCATCCTTACAAAATGCAAAGATAAATTTTGGGTATTTGGACTTTGTCAAGATTTTGGTTGTAACAATTTTGTTTGCAAGTGAAGACTCGCCTTTTGTGTTCTTACCCTTCTAAAGCTAATTAGCCCCTTTCATAATTGTAGCTGGCAACTTTTGTTCTCTGACAGACGGCAAGGCACATTTCTGTCAACTTCCCACATTGCAATGGTTCCTGCAAATCAGAACCATCTCCAAGGAACCTGGCACCATTTTAGCATCCTGCTGTCGACACACAAAGAGGGGAAAGAAACATCTTTCCCAACTCAGCATCAAATGCCTAACACTTGTATTGATCATGACTGAGCCATGTGCTAAGCATTTTACAAGCTGTAACTCATGAACGCTCACAATAGCCTTATGAACTAGGTTCTGTGACTAGCCTTATTTTTTAAGCTGAGGAAACTGAAGCACGGGGATTTGATGTGAATTATCGAAGCACAGCAGCTGGGAACTGGGGGATCTGGTTTGGGAACTCTACATTCTGGCTCCACAGTGTGCCCTACACTCTGACCCAGAAGGTGCACCCCAGAATTTTTCTTATTAAACAAATCTTGTTGCTTCTTTGTCTAAAATATCTGCATTCGGATGGCTTCCCCATTTTTCTGAGGTGGTGGAGACAGGAATGGCTCTTCGTTTTACATTGGGTATCCAAAGGGGTGGTTTCTTAAAAATAAAGGGGCGCTCTGTCTACAGGCAAACAGAAGTGTCTATTTCCAGTGATTGACACATATTAGAGGCACCATGAATCCTTGTGAACATTGAAACAGAGGTGCGTGGTACCTGCCAAGAGGAATCCCCTCCTCTTGTTGGATCCTAGCACCACCCAGGCCAGAATCATCATTGGACTTCCAGAATCACCCACTGGGCTTGCCCTCACCTCTGAGCTCCTCACTGGAGCTTAGTGCCAGCTGCCTTATCCAGCCCCCTTCTCAGACCCTTCCACATTCTACGTACCAATTTTCTGTAAGGAGAGAGATCTCATTTCCTAGTTCCAAGTTCTCTGGTTCCTATTTCCCTGGTGATTTTATACAGGTTTAAAATTTACTTTTTCCCTTGTATAGTATAAGATGAATCCATTCCTTTTTCTTAGATCAGCTCTCCTGTCTACCGACACAAGGAAGGTGCAAGATGATGAGATGGGATTCGCCCTACAAGTGAGATTGTAGTGAGTCGGAAAGTGGTCGAGTACATTGGAAGACTATTGTTTTTTTATAACTGGGATATCTTCTAGGTGACTCAAATGCCCTGGAAAAGAGGTGGATGGTGTTTTACCTTTGGTATATACCTTGTGAACAGGCTTCCTATCAAACCACTGTGCTACATGTGCCACAATTTCGTCTCGTCCTGCCCACACACTCTGGCTTAATTTGCAAATGCAAAAATTTATGCTTCATCTGTGTGTGAAGGCTCTGTTTAATTGGCAAGTTGTCACGATTTCTCGTAATTACGGTTTTGTAACTATGTGAAAAAAGACAAATAGTAAATTAGAGAAATGTCATTTGTCATTGGGTATAACGATGCTTTTTGAATTAAAAGGGCTGTGTGCACTAATGCATCTGTTATTTCTCCATGACTAATAGAATGATCAAAACCTCTAATAAATTGTACTCTTTTCTCCTGACAGATTTATTTATTCTATTTTCTTGTGTTTGGAAAATCCACTCCCAATCATCAGCCTCTACTAGCACCCAATGCTGAGACACAGAGCCAGGACTGAGAACAAACTGAGGGTTTTCTTTGAAACACAGACCAAAGCAAAACTTCTATAATGAATCAGTACACGGGATGTCTATTACCAGCAACTGGAGAAGGAAAGCAAGGGAAATTCAAGCTGCTCTTTATTGGGTACCAACCATTTCTAGGTGTGCACTCTTAGCCTTTTCCTTCTGTGTAAATGAAAGCCCAGAGAGCTCATGTGTATGGGCTTTGAACAAGGTCACTGAGCAAAGTCACATACCTGGTCTGCAGACCATAAACACATGCTCTTTTGTCTGGTTAACACTGCTGTTTGAACTAACATTATATAAATATAATGTGTCATAATCCTGCATTATATAAAAGTACCAAAACAGAAACTGCAGGATTGAGTGGTGACAACTGAATAATGAAAATACCGAATATTGCTCACAGTGATGAATGCACATCTCTGTGATTATACCAGATGTCATTGATTGTACACTCTAGATGGATTGAATGGTTTATGAATACGTTTCAATAAAATTGATTTAAAAATGATAGCTGTTTCTCAGGGTAGGGAGGAGCAGGAGAGAGAGGGAATGTGATGGGAGGATAATGAAAAGCACAAATTTAATTTATTATGTCCCATTTCTTCTATTAAAGAAGGAAAATAAAGGGAGAGAAGGAATGAAAAAGTTACAATACTTGGAGAAATAGATTTAAATCTCATCTTATACTCATGTTACATGCTTTTTGTTGTTTGTTTCATTTTTTCTGCAATTCCTTTCCCCCATCATAATTTGGATGAGGAAGCAAGTCTCCATCCAAACTTGGATGGGTTGTCAGTCCTGTGGCATTCCCCCTTCTCCTGTTCTCTACCATGCGCAGTGGGGAGGTTCAGTGACTTACCCAAGTGTATTAGTCAGCCAAAGGAGTGCTGATGCAAAGTACGAGAAATCTGTTGGTTTTTATAAAGGGTATTTATTTGGGGTAAAACCTTACAGTTACAAGGCCCTAAAGAATCCAACTCAAGGCTGCTTTTTCACCAAAGTCAGTTGTCATGTGTTGAAGCAAGATGGCGGGAGATCTCTGCCTGGTCTCTCCTTCCTTCTTCCTCTTAAGGCTCCATGGGCCTGTGGGCCCAGCTTCTTCCAATCTCAGCTGAAGACCGGCATAGGGCTCTCAGGGCTTCCTATATTAGTCTAGCATAGGGTTCGTGTCTTTCCAGGTCTTATCAGCTGCAAACTATCACGGAATGGGTCATCTTTCCCCGGGCCTCCAGGATCAAACATGACAGAGCTATCTCCTCTTACCTATCTTCCTCTGTGTGTGAGTGTCCGTTTATATAGGCCAAAGGGGTGGAGACTCAACCTGAGGGACACCTTACTGGCATAGCCCAATCAGAAGCGCTAAATTGATTTTTATCAAGTAAACTTAATCAGGGCCCCTCTCTGAATCTAGTACAATCAAAGGGCATCACACCTAGAGGAACAAACCAGTTTACAAATATAATCCTTTTTCTTTTTGGGGATTCACAAAAATAACCTCAAACTGCAACACCCAGTCACAGAAAATGAGCCTATTGGGGTGAGATGATTCATTATAATTAAGACCCACGTATATCTTCTTTGAACATCTTCTTAGAAAATTTAACATATAGCAGTCTGATCTACCATGTTGATAGAAAAACGATATATTACAAAAGGCAAAAGCCACACTGACATTTTAATGTGAGGATGGGTTTATAGATCTTTAACTGCTCAAGTGTATGAGAAGAGGGAAATTAAACCTAAGTGTCAGGAGCCACAGTTTATTGAAGATTGTTCAGCAATAAGGATAAAATATTCTGGGATTATATTGAAAGCAAAAAAGAAAAAAATATTCAAAATATAATCCACCAGCAATATTTTACCAGGTAATATGTTTCATATAGTGAGGTACTCTTTTATTAAAAAAATAAAAATTCAGAAGAGTTTTATTTATTGTGCTATGACATCCATCTCTTCAGAATTTATGTTTATAACTAAAATTAATCTTATTCTCATTAACAGTAAGGTTCAGTTTTAAAATACTATGTTGGCTAAAGGCAATGTGGTATCCGGGATTGGCTCCTGGAACATATAAAGGAAATTTGTGGAAAAACTGGTGAAATCAGGAAAAAGTCTGTACTTTAGTAAATAGTAATGTACCAATATTGATTCCTCATTTTTGACTGATGTACCATGGAAAACTGGGTGAAGGATATATGGAAACTCTTTGTATTATCTTTGTAAATTTTATGTAATTCTAATATTATTTCAAAAATTTTTTAAAATTTAAACATACTGTTTTGAAGACTAGGGACCTAGCCTAAATGCCCACCCAATCCATTATGTTAAACTTGAATTTTTTTTTTTTTTTCAATGTTTGATTTTGAAAAACTTAAATCAAAATTTCTGGGATTTCATTCTTATCTAATGAGCATAACTGACTCTTTATAAGTGGAGAACTCGAGTGCCTGAAAGCTTATATATTTTTTCAATCCTCTTTGCTTATTGCTGCAATTACGGTTTGACATGAATAGAGTGTAACTTCTGCATTTCATTGAATCTTCCTCTGCAGCTGCTGCTCCCTCTGTCTACTGTCTGTTCTCACTTTGTCTCCTTATTTATTCTTCCAAATTTAGATCATGCATCTCCTCCTTGATGAAGCTTCCGTGACACACCTCTTATTCACCTTTAATAAACTCGTTCTCTCCTGACTGTAAACCCTCTCTTCTTTGTTTTTGTACTAGTTGTGCTTGCCAAGGTCCTGGCTTTGCAAATGTTTATTCACTGATTTGACGAGGACATAACCATCTTAATGAAAGAAAAAGTCATTTTCATAGTTAGTAAGCCATGAGCATTTTTTTTTTTTTAAGTGAGTTTATATTTCCAATTCATTCATGTTTTATTAGTAGATTCTGGGCTTTTATTGAATAACATGCTATACTGTTTTCCAGGGTAATTTAATGTAATTTTTGTTTTTAATGCAGCTTTAGATTAAATTTTGCCTGGACTTATTTTCTGAACTTCCATTTCCCTAAATTTCCCAGAACTTTGTGATTTTAGGTTTTGCAAACTGGTTGGTGGAGGTATTGGAGAAATACTGTTCCTCCAGAAAACACTTTTATATACTTTAAAAAAATTTTATTGAAGTATATCGCTCATACATAAACATTAAACAGGACTTTCATACCTGTGAACTTACAAAACAAACATACATAACATCATACAGGACTTTCATACCTCGCCCTACCACCAATACCTTGCATTATAGTTAAACATTTTTAATTAATGATTAAAGAGCATCCTCAAAATGTTACTACTAACTAAAGTATTTTCCCCCAACCCACTCTATTATTATTATTTATATTATTTATACATGAACGTACATAAATAATAAGTTCATAGTAAAAGTGGTGAACTTACAAAGCAAACATTCATAACATCATACAAGGGTCCCATACATCAACCCTCCACCAACACCTTGCATTGTCATGAAACATTTGTTACAAATTATAAAAGAATATTGTCAAAATCTTACTACTAATTATAGTCCTTATCTTATATTTGGTATATTTTTCCCCAACCCACCCTATTATTATTTTTAAAATATATTTTTTCCCAAACAACACCCCTCCATCAACACACCACACCATGGTGGAATATCTGCTACAGATTATGAGATAACACCATCCAACCACTACTAGGTCCACAGCGTACATTTGGCACACACTCTTCATACTCCCCCATTATCAACACAGTACATCTTTGGCATAGATGCAAGAATATTACATTATTACTGTTAACCACACTCCATAGGTCACTCCAGTTGTATTTTTCCCATGCTTCTCCATATCCCACCACCCTGCAATACTGATGTACATCCGCTTTAGCTCACAAAGGACACTCTTGCATCTGGACCATCAACCACTATTCTCATCCACCTCTGGGTTTACTGTGCTATTCAGTCTCTAGATTATTCTCTAGCTTTCTGTCAGTTGGCATTTACTTCACTAGACTACCATTTTCAGCCACATCCCCATTTATAAACCAGCTATTACTCACTGTAATGTGTTACTATCAACTCTGTACATTTCTACACTTTCACACTAAAGCTAATTAAAACATCTACCTACATTAAATATCAGTAGTCCATTTCAGTCCTCTTCTTATCTCCTTTAAGAATCCACCACCTACTACTATGTCTTGAAGATATTGTCCTACATTTTCTTCTAGAAGATTTATGGTCCTTGCTTTTATGTTTAGGTATTTGATTCATTTTGAGTTAATTTTGCATAGGATGTGAGATAGAGGTCCTCTTTCCTTCTTTTGCTATGAATATCCAACTTTCTCAGCACCATTTGTTGAATGGACTGTTGTGCCCAAGCTGGGTGGGTTTGACAAGCTAGTCAAAAATCACTTGACCATAGATGTGAAGGTCTGTTTTTTAACCATCAGTTTGGTTCCATTGGTCTGTGTGTCTGTCTTTATGCTAGTACCATGCCGTTTTTACCACTGTAGCTAGGTAATATGACTTAAAGTCCAGAAGTGAGAGTTCTCCAACTTCGCTATTCCTTTTTAGGATGTTTCTAGCATTTCAGGATGGCTTACCCTTCCAAATAAATTTGATATTCATGTTTTCCATTTATTTAAAAAATGTTAGTGGAATTTTTATTGGGATTGCATTGAATCTGTATATCAATTTGAGTAGAATTGATGTCTTAATGATATTTAGTCTTTTAATCCAGAAGCATAGAATGTTCTTCCAATTATTTAGGTCTTTTTAAAATTTCTTTTAACAATGAGTTGTAGTTTTCTGAATACAAGTGCTTTATTCATTGGTTAAGTTTATTCCTGAATATTTGAGTTTTATCTGTCATATTTTATTTTCACCACTCTTTTGACACTTTTAGTTACTTTTATAGATATATTCTTCCTTTCTAGACTCTCTTCCACGCATCTCTCTCCTGTCTTTTCTTTTCAGGCTGTAGCACACCCTTTAGTATTTCCTGCAAAGCAGGTCTTTTGGTTACAAACTCTCTCAGTTTCTGTTTATCTGTGAATATTCTAAACTTGCCCTTATTTTTGAAAGACAATCTTGCTGGATATAAGATTCTTGGCTGGAAGTTTTTCTCTTGCAGTATCTTAAATATATCATACCACTGTCTTCTTGTCTCCATGGTTTCTGGTGAGAAATCAGCACTTAATCTTATTGGGTAGCTCTTCTATGTTATGCATTGCTTTTCTCTTGCTGCTCTCAGAATTCTTTGTCTTTGGCATTTGACATTCTGATTAGTATGTGTCTCAGAGTTGGTCTATTCAGATTTTTTCAGATGGGAGTAGGTTGTGCTTCTTGGACATGGATATCTATGTCCTTCAATAAGTTTAGGAATTTTTCTACCATTATTTCTTCAAATATTCCTTCTGCCCCTTTTCCCTTCTCTTCTTCTTCTGGGACACCCATGACATGTATGTTTGCATGCTTCTTTCTGTCATTTACTTCCCTGAGACCTTGTTCAAGTTTTTCCAATCTTTTCTTCATCTGTTCTTTTGTATGTTCACTTTCAGAGGCCATTTCTTCAAGCTCACCAATCTCTTCTTCTGCCTTTTTAAATCTGCTATTTTATGATTCCAGTGTATTTTTAATTTCATTATTGCACCTTTCATTCACATAAGATCTGTGTATGCTTTCAAATTCTTCTTTGTGCTCATCCAATGTCTTTTTAACATCCTTAATTTCTTTGGCCATCTCATTGAATTTATTAAGGAGATTTGTTTAAACATCTATGATTAGTTGTCTCAACTTCTTTATGTCATCTGGAGACTTATCTTGTTCCTTTAACTGGGCAATATCTTCCTGGTTCTTGGTGTGGATTGCAATTTTTTGCTGGTGTCTTGGCATCTTGCTTACTAGAGTATTTATTCTGGGTGCAGTTTTTCTCCCTTTCTCCCTTGCTGGTTGTGTAGTAGGAGCCAAGGATGTAGTTGGTGCTATAAGCTGTGGAGGCTCAAGCTGCCCTCATTGCCCAAAGGACCAATGAAGCTTCTCCCAACTTCCTCTTTGCCAGGGGTAGGGACAGAGCCACAGCTGAGTGAAACAACCCAACTCATGCAGGCCTAGACTGTAGTTGCCCAGAGAGACTGATGAAGCCTCACGTCCCTTTCTCCCCTGCCTGGGGCAGGGATGGAACTGCAGGTGTGGGCACAATCTATGCAGTGCAGGTCCAAGATGACCACAGTTGCCCCGGTAGTCTTCTGATTATTCAGTCTGCACCAGCTAAATGTACCTGCAGTTACCGGTCTCCACCTTCACCATGAACCTCAGTCAGCCCGGTCTCCCCTTATGCTGGGGGTGGAGTCAAAATAGTGGCCACCAGCCCCCCTCTGACCCGGACAGGCTCAAACTTTAGATGGTCTCAGGATTATACTTTAACCCGCTGAATTTACTAATCATTAGCTGAAGTTGATGCCCAACTGTCTCTTCCTCCTCCGTTTTGGGAAGTGGAGCTTCCAATTCCAGCCACGGAACAGCTCCGGAGGCAGTTTGAGCCTCCAGTGGAAGATGGGCACCGACCTCTATGGCGTGGAGTGCTCTACTTACAAATCTTCTCTGCAGATGAGCAGTTTCCTTCTTCCATTCTTTCAATGATGTTGCAGGATACACTTCTGGTCTCCTGGAGCTCCCAAACTAGTGTTCTAGAGCACTGTGGGAAATCATTAACTGCCCCGTAGCAGGAGCTGATTCTGAGAGCTCTTTACTCTGCCGCCATCTTGCTGGTTGTCTCTTTTATATGCTTTTGAAAAAGCGAACACAACTGGAACTCAAGGACTTTATCCTTTTATTTGTTCATATTCTTATTCTGACCACCATTCTTGAATTGCTCAGTTTTTGATCGTTTATTTATTTACTCAATAATGCTTATGGAACATCTACTTTTTCCATGTACTGTTTTAGGGGCAGAACAGACAAGAGCTCTCCTTGCTGAGCTTGTGTTCTAGCATATGTGTGTAGATTAGTAAACAAGAGAAACAACCTTGATGTTATTAAGGGAGGGATGTATGTGTGTGGGGTAGGGGGTAGAGGATACTTCAGCTAGTATGGCTGTGTGTGGTTCTTTGGGAAATAACATTTGAACTGAGAATTGAAGCAGGCAGAGAAATTGTGCTTCTGAGGAGCAGGGGACCAACATTCCAGGCAGGGGACCCTAAGAAAAGAATGCATTTGAATGGGGTTCAAAGACCAGCACAGAAGCCTCTGCAACTCATTGACTACAGGGGAGAGTGGTGCTGATGGAAGTTGAGCTGCTTTGCTTTGTTCTTTGGGTCATGGCAACAGAAGGTCTTGCACCTTTACTCAGGTAGATTCTATGGAGGATACAGAGAAAGGTGAAATATATTCCCTTTCCCCAAGGAGCTCGCTATCTAATTGGATTAGTAAAGAAAATCCATGAGTAACTAAAACATACACAGTGTTTGAGGACTGCCTAGACATGCAAAGTGGTGTGGGAGCTCAAAACACAGAAGGAGTCCTCAAAGATAAGGGATGACCAGGGAAGCTTTGTGGAGTCAGTAGCACTTACTTTGTCTTTGATAGTGGGTTTGCTCCATTATGTGTCATACACTACTGTTAAGCCCTAGACATAGAAAGGACAATAAGACCTGGTTCCTGCCCAACTTATTCTCCATGGACTGGTGGGAGGTACAGGCAGGCTGACATCACTTAATGTGGCAAGTGAAATCGCCAGGGCACATGTGTGCACAGAAGCATTGTGGCCTCATGTGTTTGTAGCCCAGCAACTTGCAGCTGAGGTCCTCCCATGGGGAGAGAAAGCCAAGGACCAGGTAAAACATCCAGGTGAGGAAATGGTGTGAAAGGAGTACAGACGTGAGGCAAGGTTGAGCCAGTGGTGGAGATTAGCTATTAAGACAAGGAGGGTCACTCCTGTGGACTGTTTGTGCTCCTAACATTTGTCTTGTAAAGACAGATTCCCATATTATGTTTCTTGAATTTGTTTACTTGTCCTCTTCATAATTAAGTGTGTTTTGCACAAGGTGGGAACTTAACATTATTTTATTAAACTGATCAATGAAATAACAAATGAATATCACCATCCACCTCAAGGTGTGAATGATTTGTAGAGGGAGCACTCTCTTTGGAGTGGTTTTTCATCATTTCCCCCTCACTAGTTAGTTTTACGAAGCATTGCCAGGTGGTCTATTCTACTTTCTGAGGATTTCTATGCATAGCTGAAACACAAGTAATCCTACGATGAGGAACTTGTCAGAAAACCATAAACCACATTTCACACATTATTTAGGTAGATTATATAAGGAGATGGAGACTATCTGGGCAAATAATATCATCCCAGCCATTTTACGTTACTTTATCTCTTAGATTTAAGCCTCCAGATTTTCTGGGACGCACTGGAAATGCTGTATCTGAGAATCAGTTAGGAGAAGTCTCTCATTTCTATCGCTAAATGGCCTGTCCTCTTCTCAGCCCTGTCCCCCTGGCTGCTAGGTGAAGCATCTTTCCTCCATTTTTGGATAAGCTCCCCTAAAATGATTCTGCCTGAGCATATGTCTGCCTGTTCTCCTTTCTCCATCCCCCTTTTTTAATTGTTCTTTCTCCACTTCACAGGAAAAAAGGCAGACATGTCTCTAAGCTATCCAGACTTTACTAAAGTGCTCTAACCCATGGTGCAAAAACTTTCTGAGCACTAAACAAAAGGACCATTCAAGAACGTTTCCCTCCTGAGAAACTCCAAGAACTTTTCAATGAGGAGCACTTTGTTTCAGCTAGGAAGTAGAGGTGCCTCTCCCACTAGTAGCTAGCATCTTAGAAGTAAAACGGAGGGGTGAGAAGCTCATGTAGGGAATGTGCATTAATATATTTATTTAAATTTTTTAAAAGTGAAGGCAGACTTCTTTTTCTCAGAACTTAAATGTCTTTGGCTGATCGGTTTGATAGTCAAGATTGGAATTTCCACAAATTCCACTAAAGCTGCAGATTTTATCCGAAATGTATTTAAAGCGTTCTAAAATATGCATGACTCTGGAAAAGCCATCTTTTGTAATAATTAGGATGATCAAAACTTTCTGATGTCAACTTGAAAATATGTAAAGGGTACATGGGTTTCAAAGTTGCCACATGAGGTGTATGAACAGAAGAGCACATTGTTTTGTCTGCCCTTTTCA
Source organism: Tolypeutes matacus (assembly GCA_026826555.1). Lineage (NCBI taxonomy): Eukaryota > Metazoa > Chordata > Mammalia > Cingulata > Chlamyphoridae > Tolypeutes > Tolypeutes matacus. The sequence continues at coordinate 2,764,522 of JAKSZT010053840.1, forward strand.
CCACACAGTCATCCAATGCTGTTTTCTCTTTTGTGTTTCCTCTATCAGTCTCAATATATGCAGAGAAGCAGTCTTCTAAACTTGTATAGAAGAGAAGGAAGGAAAATGATTTTTAAAGACTTGAATTTTTAGAATGCCACCATGGACTTGTTCATCTGAACCATGATACATTTATGGGTTCTTTTAGGGGATGGACTGAAGTTGCTCTTTATCATAGTCTGGAATGATCAACTTTTACAGACATCACATTTAAGATACTCAGTTTACATTTTCAAGGACTCAAAGCCTGGGAGAATTAAGTGGCCACTTAAATAAGTGGATTATTAATAAGCCTGCATCAGTGCAGTAGAAAAATAATGAAAAGGTTATTCAGAGGGAGACCCATTTCAGAGCAGGAACCAAGGAGACAGGGGCAGAGAGCTGTAAGTCATGAACAAAAGGTTCCTAAAATCCAGTTGCTTTTGGATCAAGTCAGTTGTCAGAAACACCCAAGCCTCAAGGGAAAGTTATTTTTTATGCCTGCTGTGCAATATTTATGCACAAGTGTCCAAAAGAAAGTTTTGGTACTACCTGGGAGTAATTCAGTCATACACTTGAGAGGAAACGTACCCCAGAAATTAGAGATCTATCTAAGAGTTGACCCCAGTGGACATACCTCCCCTTTGGATGCAAAGGGACAAATGAAATCTTGGAATCAGGAGAGATGCTGAGAAAGATCAGACCTGAAATAATTACATATTTTTCCCTTCTTTGAACTTTGGTACTAGGAATGCACAAAGGAAACTTACCTTAATAAGTGAAAAGAGGAGCTCACCAAGCAAGATCATGTTGAGCAAATAGCATATAAGCAGCCAATGCTTTTGCCCAGTTGAAGCTATTGCGATAGGATGTAAAATGGAACTTCTGAGGATTGTGCAATGGGCCTACAGAAGCCAGGACGTGAGCTGACAAAGAGGGACAGAGACTTAAGGGAAGAGAGAGGAGGTGGGGGAGAGAAGGAAAAAGGTGGATTTAGAATGCCAAAAATATTAGTACAAGTATGTGAGGGTATGAATACAAATGTGACTGCAACAAATGAGTAGGGGATGATTAGAATCCAGAAACATAAGGGAATTTTGCTAAAGAAGGAAGTCAAGAATTGGATGGGAAGTGGAACAAGTGCTTGTGGGATGACCTTATGGTCATGTGCAGGGTCAGCAAACTCTGGTCTGTGGGCCAAATCTGGGTCACCGCTTGTTTGTATATGGCCCATGAGCTAAGAATGGTTTTGATATTGTAAATGGTTGAAAGAAAAAGTCAAAAGAAGAATATTTTGTGACACGTGAAAATTATGAAATTCAAATTCATTGTCCATGACTAAAGTTATAATGGAATATAGCCATGCTCATTTGATTATATATCGTCTGTGGTTGCTTTTACACCACAAGAGCAGAGCTGACTAGTTTTGACATGACCATATGATCTCTGAAACCTAAAATGTTTACTACCTGACACATTATGGAAAAAATAGTGCCAACCCATGGACTAGAGGAATTAAATTGGGCTTTCAGCTAGATACGCATTTTGGTTCTTCCACTTTTTAGCTGTGTGTCACCTGTGTTGGTTAGTTCGAGTCTCTTGGCTTTGGTTTTATTATCTGTAAGATGGAAAAGTAATGTATTCTGGTGGACCTCTTGTGATTATTGGAAATCATCTCAAAGAGTATACATTTAACCTGGCAGGAATTGTTAAAAGTTGCTATCAGACATGAATAGCCTGGAATTCTCCTTTCTAAAGCTAATCTGTCCCCTCTACTTTGGATTCTATTTCTTCCATGTTGCAGGAATTTTAAATTATTGACTATCCATGCCTCTATTATATAATAAACATCTCTTTCTCAAGTTGGTCCATTGCATTTTTTAAATTAGAGAAGTTGTGGATTTATAGGGCAATCATGTATAAAGCACAGAAGGCTCATATAATACCCCATCATCAGTACCTTACATTGGATTGATGTGAAACTTTATTTTACAATTGATGATAGCACTTTTTTATAATTGTACTGTTAATTAAACTCCATGGTTTATTTTAGAGTTCCCTGTTTATGTGGTGTATTTCCATGATTTTTTTCAATTTCTATTGTTACCATATATAAAATCTAATATTTCCTCATTTAATCATATTCAGATATATAATTCAGTGCAATTAATTGTGTTCACAATGTTGTACTACCATCACCATCATCCATTACCAAAACATTACCATCATTCCAGATAGGAACCGTGTTCCCATTCCCCCACCTCTCCCCTTCCCCTGGTAACCTATATTCTAGATTCTGACTCTATGAGTTTGCTTACTCTGATTGTTTCAAATCAGCAATATCATATAATATTTGTCCTTTTATACCTGGCTATTTCACCTAACACAATGTCTTCAAGGTTCATCCATGTTGTCACATGTATTAGGACTTCATTCCATTTTAATGCTGAATAATATTCCATTGTATGTATATACCACATTTTATTTATCCATTCACATTTTATAAAGCAACTTGGGTTGCTTCCATCTCTTGGCAATTGTGAATAATGCTGCTATGAATATCAGTGTACAAATATCTGTTTGAGTCCCTTCTTTCAATTCTTTTAGGAATATACCTAGTAGTGGCATTGCTATGTCATATAGTACTTCTATACTTAATTTTCTGAGGAATCACCAAACTGTCTTCCACAATGGCAGCACTATTTTACATTGCCACCAGCAATGGGTGAGTGTTCCTATTTCTCCACATCCTCTCCAACACTTGTCATCTCCCCATTTTTTTTATAGCAGCCATTCTAATGAGTGTGAAATGGTATTTCATTGTGGTTTAGATTCACATTTCCCTTATGGCAGATGACGTTGAGCATCTTTTCATGTCCTTTCTGGCCATTTGTATATCTTCTTTGGAGAGAGGTCTGTTTAAGTCTTTTGTCCATTAAAATTAAGTTGTTTGTCTTTTGTTATTATGCATTGATTTTTCAACACATTTTTAAAAATTTAACACATTACAACAATATTTCTAAAATCCTAAAACAGTCTTCCCATCCAAACCCTCTTCTCGCTTCTAAATGCAGGACTATTTCTTCCCCTGCATTGCCAATCTTCTATATTTTTATCTCTATCTCTTTACTCTCTATTCTCTCCTCACTCCATACCTTCTATGAAATCCTAATCAATATGTCACCATTGACCTCCATATTACTGAATTTTATGGATATTTTCTATTCTTCATCCATCTTGACATCTTTTGAGATATTGGTCATCTTGATCACTTCTTCTTTCTTGATGCTTTCTTTTCTTGGACCAACTCTTCCTGGCTCCTCCTACTTCGCTGATACTTCTCTCCCTGGCCATTAAATATTTCACATCCTGAAGGCTCTTCCAGGTCTATGTCTCTGACTCTTCTCTCTTTCTCTTTCTGGCATACTGCCCTGCCAATAGTACCTATGAATTCGATGATCACCTATATAACACACATCTCACACACCAACAGTTTCCTTCCATTGACTATCTCTTTGACATCTCTTGGACATCTCAAAGGGCCTTCCAACCCTACTGTTTTGTTACAAAGGGCTACCCATGCAAAGTACCAGAAATGTTCTCATTTTTATAAAGGAGATTTATTTGGGAAAAAATCTTACAGTTCCAAGGCCATGAGAAGTCCAACTCAAGGCACCATAAGAGGTGTTTACTCACCCAAGTCAGCTGCTATATGTTGAAACAAGATAGGCGGTGATCTTTGCCTGGTCTCTGCCTTCCCCTCTGGGCTGTACCATCTTTCAGAGGTCAGCTGAGGGCAACCAAGCATAGAGCTTCTCTCTAATGGGGCCTCTTCTCTCAGGCTCAGTTTCTCTGCTTTCTTCCCAATTTCAGCTGCAAGCTATCAGGCATATGGCTTATCTCTCCCCTGGGTCTTAGCTGCTTGAGCCTCTCCTTTCTGTCACATGGCAGGATCAAAAATGGCAGATCTCTCTTTTCTGGTGTGTTTCCATGTTTTATTGGACCGAGCAAAGGGGTGGAGACTCAACCTGAGTCATGCCTCACTGATGTAATCCAATTGATAAAATTTCTCACATCCACAGGAGTGGACCAGCCCACAAACATAAGTGTTCTCTTTTTGGGAGTAATAAAATAATTTCAAACTGTCACACCAACCATCCCCTGAACAACACAGATGGAAATAACTTGAAAGCACCAAGCTCCTAAAACACGAGACCATACCATCTCCATCTGAGGGCAAAGGGACAAGGACCAGCACAGTGCATTACAATGAAAAAGGTATTGTCAGATAGGCTTCTGCATGCTTATGCTCAGTCAGTGAGTCAACCCCTCGACTTTATGTAAGCTGTCAGATGTACTACAGCATGTGAATAGTATTGTCCCACTCTGTGGTGAAATAATTTGAAGTCTGAAAAAAAGATTTAAAAAATCATGAGTATTAAATCAAGTGAAAGGATGATCAAAGGAGAGGCTAGTTAGGTGTTCTGGAGGAGAAGACAGTATATGATACAAGGCACAAATGCATCCACCTTAACCTTAGGTCTGGATGCACATTTCTTTTTTCTCCAAAATGATATTTGTTTCTCTTAGGACTTGTATCTATAAAGAAATTGTGGGAATGTTAATAAGAACTGATTCTTTTTCAAAGGTTTTATAATCTGATTCAAAATTGGTGGATGAAAGATTTTCTCCTTCAAGAAATGGACTGTGCTACAGGTACTTGGATATGGATCGATTTACGAGCCATCTTCATGCAATCCACCAACAACTGTATCTGAGCCATAGGAACACTGTAACAGAACTAATAGAACTGGGTGTTTGTTTTTTTCAGGAAAAATTACTGTGCTCTTCCTGACTATCTGTTGTCCACACAGTTATTTATATTTGTGTATCTGTGACCTACATATTGTTTTGACTTTTTGAAGGAAATGTTTTTGCTAATTTACTTAAGGGTTTTTGTAATTATGATTTTTCCTTCTAATGTTTTTGAACTTCATCTATGTTAATATATTTAAACCTACTTCTTTCCTTAGATTGCTGTGTTACATTTCATCATTTACATATGATAATTTTAAAAGCCCCAGTTAAGTTGGTTTCTACTCATTGTCATTAATCAGAATTTGATGATTATCTCCTTAAATATCTCTCTATGGGCCAATCAAGTTTTTTGCTAGGGCATACATATATTTCCAGTAGTGGAGTTGTTGAAATTCAGAAATATCTGAATTTCACCAAATACCTCCAAATAATTTATAGAAGTTGTGAATTAAGGTCAAAATTCATTTCTTCCCCATATGTTAACCACTTGTTCAAACACTGTTCTTTCTTCCCCAATTCACAGTGGCAACTTTATCATTGTTGCATATGTGTATTTGTGTGTGCATGTGTACACACATGTGTGTCTGTTCCTTGATTATCTAGTTGGTTCCATTGGCCTATTTGATCATTACTGTATTAATACCAAACTGTCTTACTTACTGTAACTGTATAGTAAGCCTTGAAATCTGTTGTGAAATTCCTCCAACCTTTTCCTTCTTCAAGTATATCTTAATTCTATTAGATCCTTTTGCATTTTCATATAAAATTTAGATTCAGCTAGCTAATTATGACAAACTTTAATTGGGATTGTGTTGAATTTATAGAACAAATTTGAAAGAAGAGATGTCTTAACAATATTGAGTTTTCCAATCTATGATCATAACATATCCTTCCATTTATTAGCTTTTTTAAAATTTCCTTCAGCAATGTGTAGTAGTTTCAGGATAGAGGTATTCGATACTTTTCATAGATTTTTCTCAAGTGTTTGATTTCTTCATGTTACTCTTAATGGTGTTGATTTTTAATTTCATTTACTAATTATTGTTACTAGCATACAGGAATAAAATTGATTTTGTATATTGACTTTGCATCTAATGACCTTGCTAAATTAATTTGCTACTTCTGATAGTAAATTTGAGCATCGTTTTGGATATATTCTGTACACAATCATGTCATCTACAAATATTGATCATTTTCTTCTTCCTTTCCTATCAATAGACCTTTTATTTCTTTTCCTTTCTTTTTTTACTGACTAGGCTCTCCAGTATATGTTTGAATAGAAGTGTTTTTAGTGACCATTCTTTTCTTGTTCCCAAATTCAAGGAAAAACATTCAATATTACACCATTCATTATCAAGTTAACTGTAGAGTTTTGGGAGATATTATAGAGTTTTTCAGTGTAAGAATGCTCCATTTTTGCTAGGAATTTTTATCATGAAAAGCTTTTGAGATTTTGATATTTTCCTAAATATTTAGAGACAATTACATATTCATCTCTCTTTTCCTATCTACGTAGTAAATTACACTGAGGGGTTTAAGACTTCCATATTGCTATTTGTCTTTCGTTTGTCACACCTGTATTTTTGTGCCATTATTCCTTTGTTCCTTCCTTCTTATGGATGAATAAAGCATTTTTTTTATTACTCACTATCATCACCCCAATTAGCTTTATAATTATACATTCCTGTATTATCCTTTTTCCATTCACTGACTCTGACTCTTTACTTATGTGACATCTGTTTTACCCCTTTATGTATTATAATTCTTATTGCATTATTATCATGGTTGCTTTAAACAATCACTGTTTTTATATTTACCCACATTTCACCTTTTCTGATGGTCTTCATTTCTTCTGTACTTTTTTGCTTCCATCTGTTACCATTTTCCCTTGTCTTTTAGAACTCATGGGTAGCCGATGTGGCTCAGTGCTTGTGCACTGGCTTCGTACACACAAGGTCCTGTGTTCAGTCCCAGGCCCCTTACCTCAAAAAAAAAGAACACATGTCCATGTTTCTTATAGTGTGGAAGTGCTGGTCATAAATTACCTTAGCTATTATTGGTCTAAAAGCATTATTATTTGCCCCTTATTTTTGAATTCCATACATGGCACTGAATTTTAGGTATGTGTCATTTTTTTTTTCCTTTCATCACTTTAAAGATGCCATTCCATTGTATCCTGACTTCCAATTTTTATAATTGAAAATCTGCTATTGGTCTTATTTTTGCTTCTGTAAAGTAATGTGTTTTTAGTTCTCTGGCTACTTTTAAGATTTTTTTCTTCCTCTTTGTTTTTAGCACTATGTATACGATGTGCATAAGCATGGTTTTCTTTGGATTTATAATGTTTGGGTTTCAATGAGTATTTTTTATCATTTTAATAATTAGGGTCACATCATTCATGAGCTTTAAAATAATGTTATTCATCAAATCTCAAATATTGCTTCTGTCCCAGTCTGTCATTCACCTTCTAGGACTCCAATTACATATATGTCAGACTATTTGTATCCAAAGTATCACTTACATTGTTTAGTTCTTATGATTCCTTTTTGATTCAGTTTGTATTTAGATTACTAAATTTATCTGTCTTCAAGTTCATTGTCCTGTCTTCTGCAATTTACAGCCTGCTACGTTTGCATACACAGTGATCTCCTACTTTCAGATTTTGCAGTTCTAGAGTGTCTGTTGATTCATTTTTATGCTCTCCAATGTTCTGTTGACATTTTGCAGTCTTCACCCAATTTGTCCATTTTGTCTTATTTTCTTTAGAACATTTAAAGTTGTTGTCTTATAATTCCAACATCGGTATTATCTGTTTTTCTGCTCCTCTTGCCTGCTTTTTCTCATGCTTATCAGTCACATTTCCCTGCATCTTCACATATCTCAAAATTTGTAATTTTATGAAAGACACTATGCATGAAATAATCATAAGGACTGAATATGATGCTTTCCTCACAATCACCCTCCAAAAAACAGACAAACAAACAAACAAAAGGATTAGCCTCTGTTGGGTATATAGATGAGAACTCATCTCCATTTAATCTATATTTGAGATGGCTTGAGATTGGATTTAGTTTTAGACTTAATTTTTGTTAGGCATATTTGAATTTGAGAATATATATTTAGTGTATCCCAGTTCATTGATGTGACCCTCTGTAGGTTTTTATTGATATTCTGCTGGATCTCAGTACTTAGTCCTGAATGATCTGCCCTTCAGAGGTATTGGGATGAGTTCTTTTGATTACTGCATCACTACCTTTCAAAATATGGTGACCTGAGGGTGAGACTTCTATGTTTTATTCAAGGGATTCTATCTAGCAGACTCTGTTTCCTAAAAACCTCAAGAGTTAACTCTGCCTCTCTATCCCAGTTTCCCAGCTTTCTGCTCTGCTCTAGTACATAGTAATTGTCCTGTGCAGAACAACTGACATGCTTTTTTGAGGGGAGGTGGTAGCGAGGAACATCATAATCTAATCTAATCTAACCTAATCTAATCTAATCTAATCTAATCTAATCTAATCTAATCTCATTTGATTTTAATCTGTCATACCAGCTCATGCAACCATCAAAAGCATCACTGGTTTCTTTCTCTTTATAGACTTCTTCTGCCTATTGATATTCCTGATCCTCTGTCTGTATGCAGATTTGGCAAATGCCCTTAAAGAAGAAAGTTTCTGATGATCTCAGCTAAACTATGAAGGGCTCTTCCTCTTTGAAATTTTATTTTATCTAATGCTTATCATTTCTACAGTTCTCTGATAAATAGCAAAATATTTTTTGGTAATTTAGCTAAATTGTCCTAGTTGTTGCAGTGGGACATTAGCTTTCCATTACCTTCTACATAATGCTTAGAAATTGCTTCCATAATTTTTTATGTGATATTAATCATAAATGAAACTTGTTTACCTACCTGTGTCTGTTTTGCATTGTTTTCTTTTGTCTCTAAAATTTCTGTGTCAAAAATGTATTGTTTTAATTACCATACTCTAAAAATATGTCTTAATATTTGGTAAGGTCAGTCCTAATAATTTACTTTGTTATATTAGTATATGCAGTTATTCCATATATTTCATAATTAAGCTTTCCAAAACACAGGGTACCTTGTTGTGATAGTTATTGTAAATGCATTACATTAATAGATAAATTGGGATAGAATTTTCATTGTTATTATATTAAACTTTGTCATTTGCACACACGGTACAATCTCTCAACTATTCAGTTCTTCATTTTTGTTATTAATTGATTTAAATATTTTTCTTCATAGATGGTTGTCCTCTTTTTTCTTATTGTTAGGTTAATTCATAAATGCTATATTGTTTATTTGATTGCTGCTATTGCATATGGTATTTTTATTTTTTACACTTTTCATTTTTTAAAATTATTGCTGTAGAGGAATACTACTAAATTTGTATGTTGTTTTGTTAACTGGCAATCTTGGTGACCTTTTAAAATTAATTCTAATGTCTTATCAGTTTTGTTTTCTTGTGTCATATTATCTTTATACAACAGTAGTTTTGTTTCTTTTCTTCCAGTCTTTATAATTATTTTCTTTCCTATTGTGGTTTTCCCTGTTTTTGCTTGCTTTATATGGAATGTTTCTTCTGTTTCTCTATTAATAGTTTCTCTGTTAATAAGTTTCTCTATTTTCTATAAGGTTTGTGAAAATTTTTTTATCATATTTCAGAAATTCCCTTCTATTCCTAATTTTCTATGGTATTTAACATTTTTGAATATGTATTGAACTTTATCAAATTCTCTTTGCCATGTTTGATGTATTTTTGTGTTTTCTTATTTTTTAGTTTGGTGAAATAAAATGATAGGTATATAAATATTTCTCTAGCTTTGCATTCTTGGAATAAACTTACATGGGTTCAAATTTTATTCTCTGTATACTATTGGGTTACATTAACTAATGTATTATTTAAGATTTTTGCAAATAAACTCAAAAGGAAAATGAGTCCACATTTTTCTCTCTTTGAATTTCATCATCTAATTTGAGTGTCAGTGTTATATTAACTTCATTAAAAACCTTTGAAATTTCTCTCTTGCTAGTTTTTTGGAATGACTCATATGTATGGCTTTGTCTATTGAAGTATGGGGAAATCTAAATATAAACCAACTAGGCTTGGGGCTTTTAGAAGGAGGGGAATTGATGTAGACAATTTCATGTTTTTAACGGTTATTTTCCTATTGATGCTTTCTCTCCTTACTTGCGCTCATTTTGGCAGTTAATATTTTCTGGATCTTGATAATTTTCTATGTTTAATGGTGTGTAGTTTGTAACTAATTTGTTGTCCATTTTTTTCTATTACTTTTAAATTTCTTCTGCATTTGAGGTTAGTCAACTCTGTGTGAGTGTGTACGTTTTGGTCACCTTGTAAAAGCAGTAGTGACACCCACACAGTTTGATTTGGATGTCAAAACTGATGACACCACACACACACACCAAGAAGATATGCAAAGTTTTATAAGTTAAATAATTGCGGTCTCTGTGCAGAGCAGGGGAGGCCTCCCAACCATGTCTGAAATGGATTGAGAGGTCAAGGAGAGGACCTTGGCCTGGGTTGTCACTGTGGATAGGGGGTGGGGCTGGCATGAGAGTTCCTGCTCTGGAGCAAATACTCCATAGTTTGAATCAGCTTCTGTCTCCCAGATTTTCTCAGCAGCTTGTTTAGATGTGGGGTGCAAGTGGAAATGGAGAGCGAGGCATAACAACTGTCACCAGTCAAACATCAAGAAATGGAGTTGTACCTCTCATGGCCATTCATTCCTGGCGTTGACTGATGGCTGGAACATCCCATGTCTCACGTCACGGATTTTGAACTTATTTAAGTAAGGCTTAACGGCACACTCTGAGGCCCACAGCCAGAATCGTAAAGGGAGGTGGAAGTACTGATGAATGCTCTGCTAAAGAACCCAGCAGTATTTATTCTGAGAACATAGATGAGAGCCTTAGACACTGTCAGTAATGTCTGGGTGCCAAAGGGGATAGGGAAGGTTAGGGTGAAGCTTTGTGTAGTGGTTTTCATATATGTATGTATGGCCTCACTTATATTTTGGGTACCTGAGAGCCATGATAGTCTCAGAGCTTTTACTCCAAAGGGGGCAACTCTTAATCAATGGCCCAGGAGTTTGATTAGAAAAAAACAAAAACATGCAGATGGAGCTAATTGTTGGCCAGGCATCTAGGACTAAGATGACTGCCTTAAGTTTGGCCAATAGGCTGGTGCCAGGGTCTTGTCCTTTATCAGGTGTGTCTTGATTAAGGGATGAAAAGCAGCAGCTCTCCAGTGAGCTCCATCACATGTGATCATGGCCACATCACCCATAAAATATATGACATCCTGTTGCTCTTCACTCAGTTGATTCCAAAGAGCTTCCCGGGGAGCCAAAGGGTCCAGAGGAAGTTGTTCTCCATCAGCACCATGGTATTTGGCAAGGGAAACTCTCTCCTATTGGTAGATTATGCCCAAGGGCCCAGCTTTGGCTCCACCCTATAGCAATGTGGCCTTGATAGTCATGCTGAATTTATATGGTGCTGCTTCTATGAACCAAGACACAGTGGCTGGGTTCAGAGGGCCACAGGCTCAGGGCCTGAGAGAGCTTCTAATTCCAGGAGAGCCCAGATGAGGCCAGTGATTGCTTCTTTAATGGTGTATAGCACAGGACTGAGGAGGACAGTTTCTTGTATCAGAAACCCATGCACAACATGTGACAATCATGGATGGGCCACAGAATCCAAGAGGCAAGAAAGGAGGTAGCTAAAGCCTCTATAGAGAAGGGGTCTTGATGAGGGACACTAATGGGACTGCCTGTTGTATTACAATTTGAACAAATTCTGGAGACTTTTGTTGCAGGGGACCACATTGTGGAGGGTTGACTTTCAAGTAACAACATAACTGGGCTTAAGTAAAATTTATAAACAAGGAATATGTTGCTTCCAGAACCCACAAAGGACAAAAAAGGGTTTTCGGTCCTAAGAGGGTTAACAGCTCTTTATTGACAGTGTCAGGGTTGAAGTGGCCCTTGGTTTGTTTATCATATAATTTTCAAGAATTTAACAAAGGTGGCAGGACCTTGCATTATATGTGGGGTAATGCCCCATCCTTTTCTTTTGAGCTGTTTTTTTTACTGCTCAGAGGAAGATATCGTCAATGCAATATTATACCTGTACTCTTTGAGAAAGTTGTATGCAGTTAAAATTCTGCCTGCAAAGATTGTGTGTGTGTGGCTAGCCAGGCAGAGGTGTATCGTGTCCTTTCAGGGGTTAAGGCATACTGCTGTTGAAATAGGCACTGAATAGAACACATTAGTGTTTGTGTGTGCACGTGTGGGTGCATGTGCGTGGTGTGTATGTACATATGTGTGTGCACACGTGTGCATGTGTGTGTCTGTGAGATGTCTCTCTGATATTACTTTTTTTGTTGTAGTTTATTGATCTGATCTTCAGAAAATCCACATATTATATAGTTCAACCCATTGTTACCAGTTTGAGTGCTTTTGCTTTCAAGTATAAATAAACCCAAATTTTACAGTTTTAAAGATTAAAGGGAATTTACTGGCATCTGCAACCCAAATATACAAGTCTTTAGTTGTCATGTGAACAGGGCTCAGCCCTGATTGTCTTGTGTGGACTTCATGCTCAACCTGATTTCATCATGGTAGGAAAGCGGCTCCACTCGTTTTAGGTACCACTCCGCATCCTCCAACGCAATCTAGAAACATCTGTGTGTCACAAGTCCCTGAAGGAATCCTGATAGTCATTTTGATTTTTTCTGTCTTAGGTTACATGCCAACACACAAATCAATAACAGTAGCCAAGGAGACAACACATATTGAATGGTTATCCAAGACCTTATGATTTTGTGGGCCCCAGGGGAAATCACTGGCCGTTAGAAATGTGGGGCGAGTGTAGGCTGGAGAGGCAACCAAAAGCATCCACAAGTTCTTTTGAAAACAGCACTTTTCATGTCCAATATGTCCAAGTGTTTCTTATTCAGATCAGCTTGTCTTTGCTTCATGCCCATAAATTCCTCTTTTATATTTCTGAAACACTAATAATGCTTGTTCTAAATCCCTCTTCAAACGGCCGCATTGTGCTTTCCTCTTCTCTTACAGATAGTTCTTTTGTTATTTTTTCTTTTACAATGTTTGAGCTTCATCACTACCTGAAGGCTATTTTGCACAAATTCGGTTTTATCCCCTTGAGACTTGGAGCATTCTAGGCTTGTCTTCTTTTTGGTAAAATTGGGAGGTGGAGAACAGGACTGATGTCTGAAATAATTGCTGTGGCACGGGCTCTAATGTTTCATTTTTTTTTTCATAGATTTTTTTTTGCTCCAAGGGCATCTTCTTCCCACATTCCAAAGTACTACTCTTGTCTGAGGACACCAGCCTTAGTTCAATTGTCTGGTTCAAGTAAAAGTAATGCAGTAGATACACACCAGCTGGTCTGTTTGCAAATATTGCTTCCTTAGCTTGAGTCTGACATTCTCCTCCTATCTCCACGGGTCAGTGCTGCTCTCTCACCAGGTACATAGCCAAGGTGGGCTTTCAGGGGACCACATGCTCATGAACCTGTTTGTGGGACTCACATAGTTCTGAGTTTTCACATAATTTTTGCATACCATGGGAGAGGTTCCAATCAGTTCTTGCGCAGGGTGCTGTCCGAAAGCAAAAGGTATAGCTATGAACTTCTGGTACCCATCCTAGCTGTCTCTGTAGGTTAGCCCCTAGCTCTGTCTTTCTCTAAGCCACCATTTCTCCTTAATATTGAGACCCCTTCATGTTCAGTCTTCCAAGTATTCCTTTAACTTTTCTTCCAATCTGCCTCCATGCTGACTGCTGACTCCCATTTTTAAATTTTTTTGGTGTCTCCAGGTTTGATGTCACAGAGCATAGCATAATTAATCTTTTGGATCTAAATTGGAAGCCTTTCATTCTTCCTCTTTGGTAAATTTGATTCTTCCTCTCATTGACATCCTTTCCCCTAATTGATGTGGAGGTATGAGTGGATGATAACTTCATGGTTTAAGTGGATTAACACTCTATGGCATATGACATTTTTAAAGAGATTCATCTGTTCAGAGAGAGATAAAAATAAAAGCTGGAAATTTAAGGTTTCTAAACAAGCCAGTATTTTTTAAAAATCATAGGATAAATGTGGCTTCTAAATATCACATGTAGGAGGATAACTAGAGCACTACTTGAAAGAACACCCTTGCAAGAACATAGAATAATATTTTATGACAAAAATCGTTCTTCTCTTTCTGTATATTAGACATTTAAAAATACATAAATAAAGTTAAGTGAGATCTTATGAACCTTGAAGAACATCTGACAAGGGTAGATAATATCAAAGAGCTTTGATAATAAGGGTGAACCAAATTAGCAAACAAAAAAGCTAAATGCTTGTCATATAATATTACAGAATGTTATACCAAGCATAAAAGGTGTTGCTATTTTTTATTCTCATTGTAGGTACACTTTTAAAAAATTTATTCTCCATGTTGCTGATATTTAAAGTCAGTTCTTTAAGTAAACTATTAAAATAAATGTGACATAGGAAATGAATTCAATGACTTTTTGTTTTAGCAACTTAACATATGTTTCAAGGTCTTTTTTATTTTCAAGTTTTATACTAGGTTGAAGAGGCAAGAAGCATTAGTCACTATATTAGTAGGAAGATTTACAGGACATCATGCTGATGACAATAATTTTGTCAAAGTTTTTGTAATTTTTTCCTTCTTATTTCTCATAGATACATGTGCACACATCCTTAAGATATCATATCATATATTTCTCTATTTTCATGCCATGTCAGATCTCTTATTTGCAGTTTAACTCTTCCTAATCTTTTACACGGAGCTTACTCAAGTAAGTTAGTTTTTTTCACTCATTTATTCTTAAGCATGTTTTGTGCTGAATGAACTCCACATGTCTATTAATAAGAGTTTTGAGCAGAAATCTTTACCTCTTTATTCAAATCTACCTCTCTCTTTATTTCAGAAATTGTTCTAACACATAACTTACTGTTATGTGTTTTACCCTCATTTCAGCCCCTAGATTTCACATGTCCATTCCACACACCTGTAAGCTGTAGTGGGAATTCTGTAGTCTGAAGATCAAGTTGAGCAGAAGGCAGTTGGTTGTAGTAAGTGGCAAGAGAGAGGGGAAAGCTTGAAGGAACACCTTTTGATTAATTCAAGAAAGCAATACCAAGCCAGTGATCCATCAAAAGGAGAGAACTGAAGGACAAGGTCTCGAGACAAACTTGGAGGTGAGAGAAAAAAGGAAGAAAGATAGAAGACTATTGGATTGAGTAGAGAACCTATAATTAGCAGTATACCTGTTAAACATATGTCCAAGAGACTTGAATCTTCCAGGTGTTCAAATGCTGATTGAGATTTGAATCTCAACAGAGTTGCAGCCAATACCTACTCTCCAGTTCATCATACTCACCCAGGACAACTAACAAAAGGATGATGATGGACAATGCCCAACCCAAGAAGTAGAGAGTATCTTCAACTGCAAGCAGCACAGTTCCATCCAACTGTCCCATGGGATCTAAGGCCCCTCTCAAAGGGAAGCAGAGCTGGGCATCACCATTCCCAAATTCTCAAGATAGAAGAATGAACAAATATAAAGGGGAAATGCAGTTATGGACTCAAGTAGACTTATTATTATTCTAGTAATGGAAGAACTTGTAATATTGATATAAAGACAGTGGTCACCAGAGGTTCTGAGAGGAGGGAGAGGAAGCAATAGGTGTAACATGGGGCATTTTTGAGAAATTGACGTTCTGCATCATATTTCAATGGCAGATATAAGCCATTATACATTTTGTCAAAACATAAAATAGTGCAGGGCAAAGTTTAAAACATAATGTAAACTATAGACTGTGGTTGGTAGACATGCTTCAATTTGTGTTCATCAACTGTAAAAATGTACCACACTAATGAAAGATGTTGTTAATGGGGGAATGTTTGGAGGGAGAGGGGGTGGGGTATAGGGAAATCCCCTATATTTTTTATATAATATTTATGTAATCTAAGACTCCTTTAAAAATAAAAAATAAAAATTATTTAAAAAATTAAACACGATATCCCTGAAAATAAATATATAGGTCCATATGTTTACACTGGAGAATACTATCAAATGTTTGAAGAAGAATTAATACCAAATATATGCAAATTCTCCTCCAGAATATAGAATAAGTCACAATTCATTTTAATAAGCAAGGATTATACTTATACCAAAGCCAGACAAAAATAGAAAAAATAGAAAACTATAGAACAATATCCCTCATTAATATAGATGTCCAATCCCTAAAATATAAGAAAATAGAATTCTACTATATATAGAAATAATTATTTATCATGACCAAGTGGGATTCATTTCAGGTACAAGGCTAATACAGAATTCAAAAACAATTAGTGCAATGTACCATATTAAGCCAAAAAAGAAGAAGAATTACACAATTATATCAATTGATGCAGAGAAAACATTTGACAAGATTCAGCAGCCATTCATGATTAAAAAAACTCTCAGAAATATAAAAATAGAGAACTTCCTCAGTGCATTAGTCAGCCAAAGGGGTGCTGATGCAAAATACCAGAAATCTGTTGGCTTTTATAAAGGGTATTTATTTGGGGTAGAAGCTTGCAATTACCAGGCCATAAAGCATAAGTTACTTCCCTCACCAAAGTCTATGGCCACATGTTGGAGCAAGATGGCTGCCAACATCTGCAAGGATTCAGGCTACCTGGGGTCCTCTCTTCCCAGGGCTTGCCTCTTTCCTGGCTCAAGCTTGTGTCTTTGCACAAGGCCAGCTGTGGACTATCAAGTGAATGGCTTGTCTCTTTACCCAGGGCTTTCTGTCCTTCCTCACGACCAAGCTCCTCTGTGTGTTTACTTCCCCAGGCTCCAGCATTAAAACTCTGCATGAGAATTCCAACATGAAAGTCCCAACTCTGTCCTTTGTCATGTCTTTTATCTTTGAGTCCCCCCCCCCACCAAGGGGTGGGAACTCAACATCCTATTGATGTGGCCCAAATAAAGCCCTAATCATAATTTAATCATGCACAGAGGAGCAGACCAGTTTACAAACATAATCTAATATCTATTTTTGGAATTCATAAATAATGCCAAACTGCTACACTCAGTTTTATAAAGAGTATTTATAAACACTTATGTTTATCATTATGTTTGTTGAAGATTATAAGCTTTCTCCTATGACTGGGAACGAGGCATGGATGTCTAATCTCATGATCCTTATTCTTACTCAAAATAGCACTAGAAGTTCCAGACCATGCAATAAGGGAAGGTAAAGAAATAAAGATATACATTTTGGACAGGGAAAAATAAAACTGTTTCTATTTGTGGATGACAAGATTTTCTATGTAGGAAATTCCATTGACTCTACAAAATGCCTCCTAGAACTAATAAGTGAGTTCAGCCATGTCACTGGATATAAGATAAATATACTAAAGTCAATTTTATGTCTATATACAATATTAATGAACACCTGGAAACAAAAAGTCAAATATAATACCATTTATAATACTTATGTGTAAATCTAACAAAACATGGAGAGGTCTTGTGTGCTGAAAACTGTAAAACACAGATGATTGAAATTAAAGAAAATTTACATGTATGGATAGATATGGTATGTACATGGATTGGAAGACTCAATATAGTAAAGATGTTAAGTATACTCAAATTGATATACAGCTTTAATGGAATTTCTATCAACATCCTAGGAAAAAATTTTGTAGATGTAGATAAGATTATTCTAAAATTTATGTGGAATGCAAAATAATTAAAATCATTGAAATTATTTTTTAAAAGAAGACTAATATGGGAGGAATCTGTTTACCTGATTTTAAGATTTATCGTATAGCTACAGGAAATAGCTATATTGTTATTGGTGTTATCGGTGGTAGGATAGATGCATAGATAAAGGAAACAGAATAGAGAACCCAGGAAGAGACCCACAAATATGCCCAACTTAATTTAGACAAAGTACAAAAGCAATTCAATAGAGGAAAGATAGCCTTTTAAATAAATGGTGCTAGACATCCATAGGCAATATCCATAGGGGAAAAAAAGAACTCCAACCTCAGTCTCACATGTTACCCCAAAATTAACTCAACTTAGATCATGGACTTAAATGTGAAATGTAAAACCATAAAACTCTTAGGAAAAAATATAAAATCTTCTGGGTCTAAATCTAGGTAAAGAATTCTAAGACTTGATACCAGAAGCATGATTTATAAAAGGAAAAAACAGATAATTGGATTTCATCAAAATTAAAATATTGCTCTGTAAAAGATGCTGTTAAGAGGAAGAAAAGACAAGCTATATATTGGTAGAAGATATTTACAAACCACATACTCCACAAAGAGCTAGTATCTACAATATGTAAATAATTTTCAAAACCTCACAGTAAAAACTTAACAATGTACTTATAAAATGGGCAAAAGACTCAAGGAGGCATTTCACTGAAGAAGATATACATATGGTAACTCAGCACATGAAAAGATATTCAGCATCATTTACCATTAGGGAAATGCAAATTAAAAATACAATGAGATATCACTACACACCTGGCTGAATGGCTGAAATAATAATAATAAAAAAAATACCAACACCAAATACTGGCCAAGATGCTGAGAAACTTAAGGGTAGAATTTCTGAGTCAAAAATCATGAACATTTTGAATTTCCATTGAGGTTTTCCAAAAGGTCTATTAGTTATACTATCAGCAATAGTAGAGGTGAGCTCTTATTTCCTGAATAACTTGAAACAATGGGTCTTACCACATTTTTATTCTTTATTCATTTGTTAGTGAAGAATGATATGTTGATTTTCTTAATCAACATCATAAATTGTTGACACAAGTGGAAGCTTTTCGTTTATTTTTTAAATATTTGTATTCCTTTTTGTCTGAAATGCCATTTTATATTTTTTTGTTCAATGTTCAAATTGGATTGTTGATGATTTTATTAATGTGAAAGAAGTAAACTGCTTGTACATGTTTACTCCCTTCCTATCAATGCTAGGATTTGTATCTCTGTATTATCCTACTCATGGAGAACAGTGGTGGGTGGTTCACCATCACTGTTAAGTGAATGACTTGAGTTTCTCCAATTTGCAGCCTGCTAAATTTCATCTGTGCTCTGGTGCTCTAGTGAATTATATGTTTTGGAGCAGCAATGTGGGGATATATTTTGCTTATTGTTTATTTCCCAGGAGCTCAGAGATGATTCTAATCAGATGAGTTTAGGATATCCTCTAGACAAGAATGTGCTTTTTATTATTATTATTTTTTAAAATCCCGGCTTATTTTGTGTGCTTCATTACTAATATTTTGTTATACATATGTATTGCATGAATGACATGATCTTGGCAATCAAAGTGTACTTGGCACTCAAAGTGAAGTCCATGGAGCAGCAGTCCCAGCATCACTCTGGAGCTTGTTAGAAATGCAGAATCTCAGCCTCTCCTCCCCTGTAGATCAGAATCCAGGCTGTAACAAAATCCCCAAATCATTAAATCATTCTTATGCATATCAAAGCTCCAGAAGCACTGATGTAGAATGCTTTGTAGGAAGCATCAAATAACAAATGCCAAGATTTTAGAACTTGAAATAAATTTTGCAAGGGGCTTTGAATGGAAGAGGTCCCTTTCCTAAAAGCTTGTGAGAGAAGGTAAAGTAGGGAAAATTGGAATATTCCATAAATTTTTTGGAGAATAGGAATAGAAAATGTGAGTGATAGACTCTTGCAAAATTTATTTGAGTACTTTTATGTCCAAGACTCAGTATTAATGTTGTGGGGAAATCAAACAAAAGCCAAGCAAAACCACCAAGGAGAATGAAAGAGTCATTTTTCTCAAGTAACAGAGAATTTTTCAGCTTAAGGAAATGCAAATAATAAAGACATGAGCAGTATAGTCAGGACATATTAATGGACTATGGGTTTATTTATAAAGCTCATCACACTCAACTATTTGCTGCCTCTTCCATGTTCCTGTCCTCTGCCAGGATGGACATAGTTTGAATCTTTCTCTTGATCTTTGCTCTATTCCACTTCTCAAAATTAAACTGGGAGCTTATTGTTTCAAAGTTTGCTATGATTGACTCCAATTGATGATGTCTTCATTCACTTGTGCCCTTTTAATACATATGTATTTCATTTTTACCATGTTATTTTTTAAATCCCTATTGGTTGTTTGTGTGCAGTGAACATTGTTTTACCAGGAGATTGTGCACTCTTAGGGCAAAGACCTTGACTTACATTTTAAAAATACACACCATGTTAAAAATTAATACAATGCTTTACATACACAAGGACACTGCCAATGTGAATCATCAGAATTTGAAGAATCATTGTATGCCATATACAAATATATAAAGTTAACCAGAAGAAAGTAAAATCTGTTTTGTCATAAAACTTCTACAGCATTACACCATTACACCATTATACATAAAACTTCTACACCATTAGACCAGAGTATAAAACATGTGGGTAAGACAAATCCTAGGACTGAGATAGGATGTGGTTTTTCAGTTCACCAAATTCAAGTCTAGGAACAAGACCAGTAAGGAAGCAACAGGTACTTCTCTCTTTCATCTTGAAAAATAAGTGGAATGAGAAAGTTTGGAATTTGACATACATATCAATCTTACCAAAAACAGTATCAATTATTCTCTCATGCAATACACACGGAAAATATGCTCCCTTTTCCCAGAAGCATGAAAAATCTTGTTAATATTTGGGAATTTACATAGGGCTTTAGAAACTGTTACTCACTTTACTGGAAATATGAAATTCCTGAAAACAAATTACTAACACCAAATAAATCCTAAAAATCATGAGATACACAAAAGTAAAGTCCCTTTAAAATTCAGTTGGGCTCCAGAATTTTTTTTTCAAGTTTATTTAAAAATGCATGCTCATTACAGAAATGTGGGTTAAACATTCAAAAAGGTAGAAAGGAAACATTTTGGTAGTCTCACCATGCAAACACCATCACAGTTGCATTTTTGTGTATTTCCTTCCAGAATATTTCTCTGTGTTTTTATATTGTCTTTTTTTTAAAGATTGATTTTATTCACCTATTTCTCCCCACCCCCTTGTTGTTTTGCACTTGCTGTGTCTGTTCATCTTCCTTGTTTCTTTGGGAGGCACTGGGAGCCGAACCCGGGACCTCCGATATTGGAGAGAGGTGCCTAATCACTTGAGTCACCTCCACTCCCTTCTTTGTTGAGTCTCTCATTATGTTTTTCCTCCCCATGTCTCTTGTTGTGTCATCTTGCTGCATCAGCTCGCCATGTCTGCCTGTTGCACCTGCCTGCTGTCTTATTTAGGATACACCAGGAACTGCTGCTCCCTGCTTTGTTGTGTCTCTCATTATGTTTTTCTTCTGTGTCCCTTGTTGCATCATCTTGTGGCATCACCTTGCATGCCTTCCCATTGTGCCAGCTTGCTATCTTCTTTAGGAGGCATGGGGAACCAAACCAGGTACCTCCCGTGTGGTAGGTGGGAACCCAATTGCTTGAGCCACATTCACTTCTCTATAGTGTCTTAAACATGCTATAACATGTGGGATTGTTTCTAGTTTTTCACTTAATTTTATATCTGTTTTTAACAAACATTTATTTGTGAGACCGTCATATGTGTTTGGTGAGATCTTTTAATTAAGAATATATTACGCACCTAGTTGTCCTAAACCGTTCTATGTGTTGAGGAAGGTAAAAGACATACATGAAGGAAGAAATAGTCTTGAATTTACAATGCAAATGAGTGGATGAGAGTATAAATACAAGTGCAGTCTCCAGAAGGAAAAATTTTTAATATTCTCAAGAAATTGATCAGTCTTTCCCATTATACTTTCTAACTCAGGTCCGCAATATTTTATCCTCAATTCTGAAGGTCCCAAAGCTCTTAACTCATTTGGTGGCAAAACCTGACTGACCTCAACTCATTTGGGAGCAAACATGATCTGAACAGATGTGAGGCTATTTACAGTCTCTGGCACATCCAGTGTGAATATTCATAGGCTCACAAAGAAGCATCAGTGTGTTCATCTGGGTGCTGCCCTAGACAAAGGGCATGATGCATTATATGTGTTGCTTAAGTACCGGAGTACCTTTTTTTAAAACTGAAAAGTTCTGGATTCCAAAATACTTCTGGTTTCAAGGTTTCAGAGAGGAGATTACAGGCTTGCACCAAACTCCATCATGGGCTTTATCACAATGAATTTCAATATGTGCATGCATTCTCTGAAAGATAGTAAACTTCTTAAAATTAGAGACTTATTTTTTTACCTATGCATCTCTATACCTTGTGCAAAATAGATGCTCAGTTAATGATCATTGTGGACTTTCATACCTGGCACTGGAGTAGGAGTGGCAGGCAAAAGCAGATGATCCCTGGAGCTCAATTTGGGGTATCTAGGTGCCTAGAGGCCATCTCCAATGGCATTTCAGGGTATGTTCATCAATCACATTCTTGGACACATTTCTCTTCCTTTGCAAATTGAACTCCAGTTAAAGTTTTATATTTTTAATGCCAAGTAGTGGCTGTGCAGAAGGATGTGAAATCCTCACAGACCTTCCTACTTTCCTATGTTTCTAGGTGGTCACATCTTCTGGTTTGACAAACATCATATGTTGGACTTTTGGCTTCTTATTAGCTCTTGAATCCATGATTGCAAGTCTTTGACTCATCTTTGGATAATCTCTTCATTTAATGTCTTTCTTCAAGATTTCTGCAGCTAGGGTGTTCTTTCTAAATGTAAACCTGCTTTTTGTAGATATAATCCCACGTCTCCTTTGATTAAGCTTCAAAATTATCTTTAATTTCAACTTTATTTCCCCAGTTTTCCAGAGGGTCCAGCAGTTTCAGTTCCTTCTGTACATAGGCAAACCACTTACTGCAGACTGTGAGCTTCTCAAGAAGAGGGATATTGTATTCATCTGTGTTCCAGTGTTCAAAATCATATTTGATAAATGTAGAAGTGTAAAAAGTATTGCTACTGTTCTCTTATGTACTTTAGCCTATGTAATAAACCTCCAATAAATGGGAGACAAAGCAATAGAAATACATCTAAAATATTTCTAGCCAGGCAGGACCTCAGCCACCACTCAATTCCACCTCCCTCATTAACCACATGGCAGCTAGTGAGTTGCAAGTGAGCGACAGACCCAAGTTTAAATCGGAGATCTCCTAGGATCTACTCTGTTATTCTCTCATTTTAGTCTTGCTTCAGGTTAAGTGGTAGGCACTAGCTCATACCTTGTACAGATTAGACAATCACAAAACATCTACAAATTGAAATATTGGCACAAGATAAAATTGCTAATGAAAGAAAATTCCCAGCTTGACTGAGAAACAAAAATATAAGGTCCCACTCTTAGCATCCATATCATAACCCTTTAAAGTCATGAACCATATTTTGAAAGCCAGTTTTGACTTCATTCTATGTTTCATCTTCTAGGACCTGGGGTCAACAAGGAAGGATAATTTGGCAGATCAGGAATGGAAGTACAGCAAGATATCAGAAATCTCAGAAGATAAGATGTGAGGAATCATTCATCTTTTTGTCTCTCTGTACACAATGTGTAATTTCTTCTAGATGCTTTTAAAGACATTTCTCTTCATCAGTTTTCAGCAAGTTCCTTATGATGCACCTTGGTGCAGTTTTCTTCATGTGTCTTGTCCTGGGGTTCATTGAGTATTTTGGATCTATGGGCCTATAGTTTTCATTAACTTTTGGAAATTTTCAGCCGTTGTCTCTTTGAATATTTTTTTCTGTTCTCCTCTCTCCTCCAATTATAAATATATTAGGCTGCTTAAAGTTTTTCCATAGTTTATTGATTCTCTAACCCTTTATTTTTTTCTTTTTTTCTGTTTGTGTTTCAATTTTGATAGTTTCTGTTGCTATACCTTCAAGTTAAATAGTGTTTTATTTTGCAATGTCTAATCTGCTGTTGAGCCCATCCTGTGTATTTTTCATCTCAGAGACTGTAGTTTTCATCTCTAGAAGTAATTTGGATCTATTTTTATGTCTTCCTTAACATAGTTCATCTTTACTCTAGCTTCTTTACTGTATGCAATATAGTTATGACAACTGTTTTGTTATCCTTGTCTACTAATTCTATCATCTGTTTCATTTCTGGGTTGGTTTTCATTTATTGTTTTTTTCTTCCTCATTATGGGTCATATTTTCCTTATTCTCTGCATGTCTGCTGATTTTTTTTGAATGTCAGACATTGTGAATTTTAGTTTGGTTAGTGCTAGATATTTTTGCAGGTCTATAAATATTCTTTAACTCTGCTCTGGGATGCAGTTATGTTACCTATACATAGTTTTATCCTTTCACATCTTACTTTTAAACTGTTTAAACAGGATCAGGACAGTGTTTGGACTAAGTCTGATTTTGCCCACTAGAGAGGCAAAATCTTTCTTAGAACTTTACCTATTGCCTCCTGAACTATGAAATTTTCCATTCTTGCTTGTGGGAACAGTAATTATTCCAGCTTCAGATATTATTTCTTTATAATTCTTTGTGTGAGGCTATTTTCTTAGCCTAGAATACTTTCCCCTCACACATGGCCTGATCAGTATGCAGCTGAAAAGTTGAGTGGGACCCTCTGCAGAAGTTGAGAATACTCTCCCCCTTCTAGTACTCTGACTTGTGAACTCTAGCTGTCTTAGTTGCCCCAGCCTCTCAGCTCCATTTCCTTGGGTCTGAGACAATGCCAGGCTCTATCTAGAATCCCCATCCCTGAACCATGATCTTGAAATACTCTCCAGGCAGTAAGTTGGTACATTTTGGTCCCCTTCATTTGGTTTTCATTTCTCAGAGATCACTGTCCTTTGCTTCCTGATGTCCAGCATTTCTAAAACTGTTGTTTCATTTATTGTGTACAATATTTTAGTTGTTCTGGACAGAAGGATAAATCTGGTCCCTGTTACTCCATCTTGGCCAGAGACAAAAGCCCTAAGGAGTATTTAGAATATATCAGTAATTCAATTTGGTTGGATAATCTGGAATGTGAAGGAAAACAATTAAATAAGCATACAATTTGTAGAAGTTTGGCAGTTTGATATAGTTATGAATTCCAAAAATAGATATTGGATTATGTTTGTAAACTGTTCTGTTCATCTGGGCATGATTAAGTTATGATTAGTGCTTTCATTAGGCCATGTTAGTAGGGTGTTGAGCCCTGCCCCTTGGTGGGTGGGATCTCAAAGATAAAAGACATGGCAAAGGACAGAGTTGGAGTTTTGATGTTGGAGTTCTGATGTTGAGTGTTAATGCTGGAGCCCAGGGGAATAAGCACACAGAGGACCATGGTCGTGAGGATGGAGAGAAGCCTACAGGAAAAGAGGCTGTTCACCTGACAGTTCATAGCTGGACTTATGGAGAGAGGCAAAGCCCAGAGAACCTCATAGCTGACCTTGTGTAGGAAACAGAGGAGCTGAGCCTGGAAAGAAATGGAGCCCCAGGAAGAGAGGAACCTAAGAAGCCTGAACCCTGGCAAACATTGGCAGCTGTCTTGCTCCAACACGTGGCAATGGACTTTGGTGAGGGAAGAAATTTAGGCTTTATGGCCTGGTAACTGTGGACTTCTACCCCAAATAAATACCCTTCATAAAAACCAACCAATTTCTGGTATTTTGCATCAGCACCCCTTTGGCTGACTAATACAGAATTAAAAAGTTATTTTTGAATAAGTTAGCAAATAGCCCTAAAGCTAGACAACTAGAGGCAGTGTTTTATTTGGCAAATCCAGGGAAGGCTCCACTTGTGTTAGGAGAATATAAGCACAGCCCAACTAGAAGACTAACCTTCCAGTGAACAGTGAGCCAGATGACTGAACTTCAGATTCCCCCAAGAGATGGAAACCCACTAGAAGACATTGCCCACAGCCAAGAAAACAAAGATCCCAAATGGATGCAAGGATGCAGATAGGTAAAAGAGGGGTTGTCTTTTTTTCCAGGGTTGTGATGACAAAGAGCACAAATTGGTTGTCTCCAATAATGCAATTTTGGAAGGTGGAAGTTCAAATTTGACGTCTCGATAGGCTGTGCTTTTCCCCAGAGTCTGTAGATTTCTGATGCTGGCTGGCTGCAATCCTTTGAATACCTTGGTTTGTGTCTCTGCCTCCATAATATGGCAAACTTCCTCCTCTCTGGCTTCATCTATCTTCATCTGATTGCATCTGAATTTCCTCTCCTTGTAAGGCCTCCAGTCATATGGATAAAGACAACCCTTTAAAAAGATCTTTAAAGACCCGATTCACAAATGAGTCCACACCTTCACTAACAACAGCATTTTCTAAGGTCCTATTTACAAATGGGTTCAAACCCATAGGAATGTGGATTAAGACCTGAACATGTCTTTTGTGCAGTGCAGGAGTCAATCCCCAAAAGGGATCAAAAGAGGGACAGGTTATTGATAGGATGGACAGAATGAGAAAGAGATGGGAGGGAAAGAAGTCTCTGATATCTGGTTCTGGTTGACTAGGTGGATGGTGTGCAATTAACAAAAACTAGAAATGCAGGATGAGACCAAGTGATAAAATGACTTGTGCAAGGAAACACTTTCCATTAGTGGGACAATAATCTAACCTCTTTTTACCTAGTCCTCAGTGTTTATTACTATACACCCTGTTTCTTTTTGGTAATTTGTTCTGATAAGCAATTATTTAAATTTCTTCCTTGTGTCCAATTTGATATTTTTTGTGAAGTAAAGCAAATCTATGTTTTTATTTATCTTCTCCTGTTCTTCTTTCAGCATAGAGATAGGTCCTTTGTCTAATGATAATTATTTAGTTGATGCATTATTTTCCCTGGCCTAAGAAGCCCAGTTTATTTTCATTTTCTTCTGTAAATAATATCTGGCTGAAACTCGTTTGAATTAACTATGCCTTTGCCATTAGTGTGGGACATTATTGCACTTTGAAACTTCATTTCAAAAACTAAATGCTTGCAAATTGATTTGCTCTAGTTTCAATGAATTATTATGGATCAGTCTGAGTACATAATGCCAATTACTGGTACCTCATGTGATGTGGCAATGCCAAGTAGTAACCCAAATGCAGTCTGAAGGCAGAGGAAAGTTGTTCTCTGTTTTCTCAGTCCTTTGGCTACACCTTCTTGCCCACATCCCATCTGTTAGATTCATGCCTAGTAGAGGTGAGTCTCAAATTTACTTTAGGCTTCAGCACAAATGGATGAGGGCTTCCATTTGAAATGTGAATTTCTATGTAATGCATGTTATTTTTTAAATACTTTCACATACTCTTCATTTAGAACCCTCAGCAACGAAATGATAACATTGTCCTCATGTTGATAACAATGAGGGAACTTAGTCTAGGAAAGTTCCAGCAACTCATCAAAGGTGAGACAACTAGGTAGTGATTGAACAAGAATAATATATATAGGGAGGTCCTATTCCAGGGCTTTCTCTCACCCTCTGTAACTCAATTGCTGATCCCAGAGTATTTTCACTTGGGATTTATTTGAACTCATGCATTGACATTTAAACCTTTCTAAAGTCTCCCCACAATTACCCATATAAATTTCTGAACCTAGTTTTAACCTAGAATCTTCTTATGTCTATTTTGCTTCCACCTTTCCATGCAGGCGTTTGTCTGTGTATGCATGTGTGAATGTGTCAATGTATGTAGGTATTGAGGCTGAAAGTGGGCAGAAGGGTCAGTTCTCCTGTGTGTTCTCCCCAAACATGACTCTAGTTGTGCATAAGGTAGAGCACTGAACTGAGTTCCTGCACATCCGTTTTCACCCGTTTGCCCACCAGCTGATTGAGTTTAAATGATCAAATAACACTGTCTTTGATCTGCCATTGCCTGACACCTCCAGCCCGTTCTTTGTGTCTCTTGGACTCAACAATCTGGCATCCCCAAAAGTTGCTGGAACCTTCTTACATTAGCCATCCCTCTCTTGACTTTTTCCATTTGTTTGTCTTGAATATTTATCCCTCTCCCTCTATTTACTTAATTCCTATTCCTCCTTGGTTTCCTTTTGGCTGTTGTTTCCTTTTACATGCAGTCCTGGTGAACTGTAAATCAAACCACTCTGTTTTCCTCTAGGCAAGAGATAGAATCTCTTGAGTGGAAAGATGTAAGGCAAGAAAAATTAAGGGAGCTCATTCACCCCAGAATTGGTGTTGTGAGGTATTCAAGTCCCCCAGCATATCCTGATTCTATTCTTATTCTATGCCTTCTACTCCAGCCTTCTCATCTGTTCTATGAACCACTGAGTCAGAGAGAATTGGTGCTCATCAAAGATTCCATGTACTCTCTTACATTTCCCAGCCTTCTTTTCAGTTAGTTTAGGGTCATGTGATTCGTTCTGGCCTATGAACATTGAGAATAAATGATGTGTATAAGCTTCTGGGCCAAGAATTTAAGAACCAATGTGCCTCATCTGTTTTTCTCTTACTTGGAGGAAACAGGTCTAGGTGGCAAAACTATGAGATGGAAGCAGTCTAACTCCCTGCGTCATAGTTTGGCAGATACTCCACTTGCATCAGATTATGACATAAACAGTCAACAAACCTCTGTTGGGTTCAGTCACCATTATCTATGGGGGTTGTTCTTGCAGCAGCTAGTACTATTTACCCTGACCAATACAACTGTCCTTTATTTTTCCAATCAACATATTTCTGCTTTTAGTTACTCAGAGTCCATATATGTTGCTTGTACCTAAAGAACCTAGAATCTAAAGAACACTGTGCATTGTTCACCAAAATGAAAACACACATATGATTATTTGTTTATGACTTTGCTCCGACACCAGACTTTCAACAGCTTGAAGGCAGGAACTGTGTTTTGTTCACTTTTTCATTGTCTGTGACTAACATAATATTTGGCACAGATAAGGGTCACAGTTTATGCTTATGCTAAAGAATAAATTATTTTCACATTGGTTTTATATGAATTTCATGTGGCTTGATAAAAATAATATTTTGATCTTTAGTGACACAATCAAGCTGGACTTGCTTTCCAGCTCGACCACTGCTTGACTTGAGTCAAGTTGCTTAAAGTTTCTGAACCTTTAGTTCCTTATCTATCACATGAGGACACAAATGGTGCCAACCCTATGGAGTTATTGGTAAGATTAATTAAGGAAATTCATGCAAATGTTTAGCATGGTATCTGAAACACAAGGAAAACTGAGTAAACGGTAGTTATTAATACTATTATCATGTTCATGACCATGATTCTTTATATTTCATCCATTTTTGTTTTCCCTGAACTGAGGATACAAAAACAGCCAAGTTAGCAAAGGAATCCAAGGGATCTTCTTCTAACCTTTTTATCTGCACTTTTAAGTGCCCTACCTAATGGTTATCTTTTCTTCCTAAACAATACCATACCCGACATCCTCTTGCCTTTCCTTCTATGTTGTTACATTCTTCCAAGATGGCTTCTCTCTTCATGCAAGAGAGATTTGCAATTCTTCGGGTCCTTTTCCTTAAACAAGTCTTCCACTTCTTCAAATGAAACCTTTTTATATATAGTTTAGTGATGCAAACTTTATCAATGAGAGAAGACTGGCTTTGTAATACATGAAAGAAGAATAGAATCTATTTTTCCTCAGATGAGATTCCTGGCAGCTAACTTGTTGGCAGCACTAACTGTTGAGTGATTTCTGTTGCGCAATACAACCAAAAGTAATGACTCAAATTCAATAGAGGTCAGAAATGATCAGAAGTTATGAATCCTTGGCAGCTGCTCAATGTTCAATATTACACTGCTTTAGCAAGCCTCTGTCTTACTCTTGTGGCCAGATGACACAGAGCATGAAAAAAATAAGACATAATAAGACAAACACACACGCCCTCTCCTCACACCTGCCGCTAAGCTACCAGCCCTAAGTGGAAGTCAGGAAGAAAGGGATTTAAATGAGCTAAGAGACCTAACTGAGCTCTCCTGGGTCAGAGGTGTGGTGCTTTCACATACTTCCGGGAGCTTGCTTTGCTAATGTACCTATTCCATAAATTACTCTGGAGGAATTCACTTCATTATTCATGACTTAAACATTCCTGTTGCAAAATAGTGATCTATGTCATGTAGTGCTGCATTACCAATTCAATTATTCTTTTGTCATGCAAACTCCCTGAGTTGTGACAAGAGGTGAGACAGGATTTTCACAGCTGGCAATCTGTAATACTGTCCCGGAGCCCCTTTCTTCAGGCTGCAGTGTGCTAGAGAATTTATGAAATAGCTCTCAAGGAAGATGTGTGATGGCACATCACAATGATGGCAAATGGATGATCACTAAACATTTAGCAGCCCTTCATCAGTTAGAAGGGGGCCATCTTTTAACTTTCCTTGCTTACCTGATAGCATTTCTTGCTTTTTGAAATGAATTTGGAGGTATGGAAGAGAACAAACCCTGCCTCGCAGAACCCGCCATGATGATTTTCTTTTTCTTGTTGCTTCCCATTTCCTCAGTGTCCTGAAAGCAATTTTGTGAGAAAAGACTTGCTGATGTTTCTGAGGTAGCGTTTTTAAACGTGTTGGTAATACAGAGGTTGGACTCTGAGGTTGTCATCAGCTTAATGGTGAAGCAACTGGGTGGTAAGTGTGAACTGTACTCACTTGTGGGGTTGTTTTAACCTCACAGTGTCAGGCATCCACTTTGCATAACGCATAGCAAATTGGCTGCTTTTTTTTCCAGAGTTATTAAAATGGTTTCAGGTGGGTTGGTGAAGCTGGATATGGCCAATAGAACATTTTAAATTTCAGGTACCGTTATACT
>JAKSZT010053840.1:2795259-2857617 GCA_026826555.1 Tolypeutes matacus
AAAAAATTATTCCAATAGCACAGCCTGTTGTCAAAGTCATTTACTAAAGGTTTAGTGTACTCTAGTAAACCTTCTAAGTTACAAAAAAAAAAAAAAAGAAAGAAAGAAAGAGTAGACAAAAGCTACCCTTGTAATGAAGCACATAACAACCCAGAAAAAACAGAAATGACTTCCAAGCAGGAAAACATTTTCTACTTAACTCTAAATTGTGGTAAAACAATCTACATCTCAACACATCCTTCCAGTGGCTGCTGATGGCTGAATGGAGCAGAACCTGCAAGCAAAAGCACTTCTTAGAGCAAGGGTTTGAGCTCAAAATCAATCAGCTTCTCTTGGCCTCCAAGAACCATTTAAGCTTCTAACAAACTAGAAATTTTGAAAAGCAATTGGTCAAGGTTTTAATTTGCTTCTGTTTGGTGAGGCCAAGATTTAAAATATTGCCATCACATTTTCCCTGGGATGTTTGCCTTTTAAATGAGGATACCTGAATTGGCAAGCCAAAGCAATAAATTTCTCATGGTATAATGTAAAACAGGATCCATCACTGGATGAGCTTTAACTATTGGCAAGTGGAATGCATTCTTTCATTCATCAAATATTTCTTAAGGGTCTGTTAGGTGTCTGGCCCTCTTGCAGGGATTTGGAAAATATCGGTGAACATAGAAGATGGACATCCTTGTTTTGTCAGGGTTGGCAGAATTTGGCGTGATGGTTTGTGTGTGGGGAGGGGCAGTCCTAGTTCTGGGAGGTAGGGTTTTATTTTCATTTCCTCAATAACCTTTATAGTACCTAACACAGTACCCTGCATATACAATGTCCCAATAAATATTCTGCAGCATTATGATGCTTCATCTACTAACCAATGTGCATTGAATATTTACCATATACCAGCTACTGGGGGACCCAAAATGAATAAGCCTTGATCCTGTTCATGGGAAATCACAGTCCCTGGCACTAAGATGTTACAGCTGCTACAGTGGAAGCATATCAGGGGCCAGGAGAGAAATAGGAGATGGGAACAAGACTGATTAGAGGAGTCAGAGAAGGCTAATTAGAGAGGATGTGGCTAGAACTGAATCTTGGAGGTTGAGTTGCTGATAACCAATTAAATGGAGATAGGTATAGAGATCAGGGGAGGGATGAAAATTCCAGGCAGAGAAAATAGTCAGAACCGAAGCACAGAGGTGAAAAGAAGTGTGGTGTGTTTAGTATATAAGATAATCAACAGCCTCTCATTCCAAACCAGAGGACAGTCCTGTTGCATACATTCTCGAGGCATTCACAGCCTCTTCTTTGGGGCAACCCAAAGCCCATACCTCTGCTGGGAAAGAGGTTCCCATTCTTTATATAAAAGACAGGCAATCTCAAGCTCATGTGCTTCGGTGAACAGAACATTTAACCTTGAGTCAGTGAAGAAGCATTTGGGGGCTCAAGGAACAGAAATGAGGCAGGATGTAGACCAATCTACACAACCAAACCCCAAGGAAGATAAGAGAATTCTCCAAGGTTTTCCAAAAGGCACATATTCTAAGGCTTACACGTGGGTCCCTTTGACTGCTGGCCCTTAATATACCTTCACACGCATCCTTCACGATGGCCCTGTTTGTCTCCTCAGCCATGCTCACTGTGGGAAACTAAATATGCCTTTAATATTTATCTGGCCTGTGAAAATGGCTCCTACATGCATCCCTTTGAGGGAAATAGACAAGATCAATGCAGGATTGACATATACTAAATGAAGAAAGAAACAGAAATATTTATTTCTCTGTCCACAGACTATGGTGCCTTCTGAAGGTGAGAACAAATCAGCAACAACAATGTAGGATTCTGGGCAGGCATTGACTGGATCTACAAAGGCCGAGGCTGTAAAGATATTTTTCTTTCTTAATATGAGGGAGATCTATGTAAAGACCCATCACAATGAAAATTATTTATGTTTTAAATGTGATCTCTTCCTGACTATTGTGAGATGAAAATGTCTCAAATCTTATTTTGTTTAGGGTTATCCTAAGTGGTAGACTTGAGTGCCAGGTGCTTTAAAGACTTGACCCCATTACATTCAGAATCCTCCCATTGAAGCATCAGTATTGACATTTCACACATTATGGGACAAGCCACCAGAGGGAGTCTGTATCTGGCCTGAGGCTCTCAGTAGCCAAGGTTGAATTAGAATTTAAGCCAGATTCATCTGTCCCCAAACCCTAGGCTCTTTCTTCCATGAACATGGTTATTCATGAGTTTTGGACATAGCCAAATATAGAAATCTGTAACGTATAGACATGACATGAATACTGTTTGTCTTAAGTGGGCTTCCACAGAAGTAGATCCCGAGGTAAGCAACGATGAAGAGCAAGTGATTCATTAAGGAGAAACCATGAGGAAGAGAGGGAAGTTGGACAAGAAAGGGGAAAATGCCAAGTAAGGGTGCATCTTGCAGAAAGTCACCTGGCATCTTGCAGAAAGTCATGACCCCACAAGGGAAATCTGGAGTGTAAGTGATGCTCTGAGCAGTCTCCATCCCCCACGCCACCCCAGGTAAGGGAGCTGGGCCACCATGTTCCCACACTATGGGAACACCACGTTCCCAGCTAAGGGCTGCCCTGGGAGGAGGTAGAATCTCAGGTACTCTGGCTCTTTGCAGTAGCCATTCAGGGGCATGGATATAGTCCTCCAAATAAGGCAAAAGCCTGCCAAATTTGGGAGAGAATTACAAAGGAACAATGAAATAGATTAGAGGATGTATACAGAACACCAATGGAGTTCACTACCATATTTCAAAGCAACCAAAATATGAGCACAGGTTCACTGTCCAACAGGTAGATCCACAAGCAGCTCAGTCTCAACCTTCCCCAACCTACTCACCTGCATACAGGTGTTTGCATCTACATATTCCTTTTCCCACCCCTCCCTCCCTTCGCTGCTGCACCAAGGAAACAGAAGGCCCTTAGACTCAATGCCTATAGTGGCTGGAGATAGAGTTGGGGATGGTCCCTTAAGCTTTGTGCTCAGAGTTCCTGGAGCATCTTCTGGATGCCCTTTACCCACCAAGCCTCAATCTATTCATTGCCATGCTTGCCCAGCCTTATCCTAACTACTGTATGCCACTCTGGTGAGGCTGAAGAGTATAATGTTATCAAGGTTAGAGAAATATTGCTTTGCAACCTGTCTCTGCCACTTACTAGCTCTGTATCTTGGGCAAGTGGCCTAACTCCTCTTAGTTTCCTCATCTGTTCAATGAGAATAAGAACAGCTCAAAGTTTTTGTGAGGATTTAATGAGGTAATGTAAAATGTCTACTCAGTAATGGGTAGCTGCTATGTTTGTGATTGTTGTTGTTTTAATTTGATAACCTTAATAACCATGACCTCCTGGTTTATCAGTGGAAGCCCAGATGGAGCCTGAGTCCATAATTCTCTCTAGCAAACTAAGTGAGATTATTGGCCACCCTATCAGGAAGCTAGGCCTAAAACTATGTTGGATCATATTTTAGTTTCCTAAGCTGCTCAAGCAGATGCCATGAAATGGGTTAACCTAAACAATGGGAATTTATTAGCTTACAGTTTTGATGTTAAAAGAAATTCCAAATCAAGGCATCATCAAAGTGATGCTTTCTCCTCAAAGACTGGGGCTGGCTGCTGGCAACCCTCGGCTCCTCTGTCACATGGCAAGGCACTGCTTGTCACTCCCTTTTCCTCTGGGTTTCATTGATTTCAGCTTCTTGCTTCCATGGCTTTCTCTCTCTGTCTGAATTTCATTCTCTTATAAAGGAATCCAGTAATAAGATTAAGACCCATCCTGATTGAGATGGGACACACCTTAACTGAAGTAGCCTCATCAAAAGATCCTGTTGACAATGGGTTCACATCCACAGGAATGGATTAAATTTAAGAGCCTGTCTTTCTGGGGCACATACAGCTTCAAACCACCACAGATCACCAGAGTTCTTCCTTATTTTTCTCAGGCCACTGAGATTTTAATTTTCAATGATGTTGAACCTGCACAAGTTATGACAACGTCAACCTTGGCTTCTGCAGCAATAATCCATATAGGTCAAATCCTATAACCAACTGAGGCTTATGTCACAGACAGAGGTGAAATATATAACCAAACCTGGCAACCTAGATTTTTCATTCATAATGTGGACTTCTGGCTTCAAGGTGTGTGTTTGGGAGCCAGGATACAGGAGCAATAAAGCAATTAAAGCAATCGCAGCATCCAGGAGAGTTCCTGAGAGAACTAAACCCTAATGCCTTACAGCATCCATTGTATGGAATGAATTGACTTCTTTCCTATGCATTTTGGATGGTACTACTTGTATACCATCCTTGGGAGAACTGAGAAAACAGTCACAAATCATTTTCTGTGTTCCATAGTTCATACGACAACCTGGTTGAGAAAGGCTAAGCTAGACCAATCTTTCATTAATAGATATGCAAACTGAGTTAAAGAGTATAAGAGACTTGTTCAATCAATGGCAAAGCTAAAGACAGGAAGGTTCTTTGCTAAATAGCCCCTAGTGTTATTATATAAACCCTTCCCTGGGAATCACCTTTAAGCCTTTTTAACATCTCTTTCTATATATATGTGTGTGTCTGTATGTGTGTGTGTATGTGTGTTTATATGTATGTGTATATGTGTGTATAGTGTGTATATGTACACCTAGACACTCACACACATGTATCCTTGAACGAAATCTGATGCAGACCCAGAACACAAAAAACATAACAGAGTAGTTAAGTAAGGTTCATGATAAGTACATGATAATCATTCAACAGTTAAAGACAAAGCTGATGGGGAGTTACCCACACTGGAATTCCTCATCTAATAGGGATATCAGTCCCCCTCTCCATGATCTCACAGCACCTTGTGCTAACATCTTTCCCAGAATTGATCCCACTGAACCTTGATTGTCTGTCTTTGTACTCATCTTACTGCTGAACCTTGATGACAGGGACTCCAGTTGACTCCTTTCTAATCTCCATTCTCTAGCAGTATCTGGCACTTAAAAGGTGTCAATGCAGAATGAGAAAGTAGAAGGAAGGGAGGGAGGAAGGGAAGGAGGGAAGGAGGGAGGGAGGGAGGGAGGGAAGCAACAAATGAAAGCCATTTCAGAGATTGGAATATGGTGGGTTCAGATGATTGGTACAACATGAGGGCTGTGTACTGCCAAAGTAAGCCAACTTAACAATTCTTCACAATACTTCAACATTATAAAATATGGAAGAATGTATTTATTAACTCTATCTGAACCATATACATTTTATTTTGACATACCAAAAAAAAACTTATTTAGGCAAAATGTTACAGCATCCAAATTAGAAATCCAAAACAAAATGTAGAACACTGGGGGAAAAAAGGCTTAATTTTTTCATGTTAAAAATGCTCATGAGTGAGTTACATAGAGTTGTGTTGAAGGAAGACTCAAGTTGGAATGATTTATGCAGTAAATAAATCCTGAGGAGCAGTTGAAAGCAAACTCATGTCCTCTAAAGAAATCAATTAGGTTGAGTACAGATTTTGAGAGACTAAATGCTGAGCCTAAAAAAAGCCTTAAAAAGATTTTGAGAGACTAAATATGCCCTAAAATGGGGTAGTTGCAACTCAGCTCCAGACTATTGTTGAGCCAGTTTTTCAAAAGGGACCAGAAATGAGCATTTATATGTAAAATTTCCCAATTTTTAAATGTTGAGCCATTTTTGTATGCCCCAAACAAAATTTACCTGTGAAATGTATTTGGAGTGAGGGTCCAGAGTGAACGGATCATGTGAGTGAAAGTCAGTTACTTGGGATGTCCACAGCCTCCACACACTGACCAAAGGGAGTCAGCCAGGAGGAAAGTTCTGCTTCCATTTATTCTTTTAATCTTTGTTTCACCCCCAGGCACTTAGTCTGAATTTCTGCAAACAACTGATAGTTTAGACACAAATTTTACCTGCTGGAAGATTACAGTTTGGAACCAGGCAGGTTATAAATAAACAAGCCACATAGAAAGCAAAATTGACTATTCCTATTTTTTATGCCCAAATTGTACATATTCATCCATCACAACCCCTGAAATTCTTTGTCGTCAGCCCCTGGCATTCATAAGCCTCACTTTTGCAAATTCAATTGAATGGTAACAGATCCAAAAGTCAACGACATACATTATGTGTGAGTGTGAAATGCAAAAGTTGTGAGACCAATGCAAGTGGCGACAACCTAAACCACAGCCCAGCAATCCATCTTGACACATATTCATCTTTTTTTCTCTAATTATTGCACATGTGATACAGTTTGTGAATAGTCAAAAACACTCGTTCTTTAAAAAAAAAAAAAAAAGCTAACATTCTTAATAAACACAGGCATAAAAGCCAACTCATTTGGTCAAATGAGAAAAGAAAGTGAAGATTTCACCTTTTTTTGGTATATATCTATTTTATTATTGTTATTATATTTTTTAGGAGGCACCTGGGATTGAAACTGGGACCTCATACATGGGAAGCAGGCACTCAACCAACTGAGCTACATCCGCTCCCCAAAACTTCATCTAACTCAACTACTTAGCAGCATGTCAAAGTCAAATGTAACTTCCTTGAAACATTTTCTTCCCCCAGTGTCCAGCAGCCCACTCCCTCTCAGTTCTTCTCTGCCCGCTTCTTCAGTACGTTCTCATCTTCTCAACATCTAACCTTTGGAGTGGGACCAAGCTTAATCATCTACACTTACTCCCCAGGGTATCTCAGCCTGGCCCAGGGATATAAATGATACCCACACACTGAACACCCTCAAATCCCCACCTCCTGCCCTGACTTCTTCTCCCACATACCCAATTCCAGACTCATGCATGCCCCTGCCCACTCATCACATCCACCTGCTTCTTACTCTAAAATATAATTTATATGTCCAAAAGCCACTCTTCATTTCTCCCCAGCCCCAAGCATGTGCTTCCCTCAGCCTTCCCCACCTGTGCAAATGCCTACTCATGGCTACAAATCTCTCCAGACCAAAGCCTGGTGTCACCTTCGTCCTTCCCCCACTCCCTTTTTCTGACATACCACATCACAATCCATCAGTAAATTTTGTTTGCTGTACCATTAACATATACCGAGATTCAGCCCACTTCTCACCACATCCATTCTAATTCAAGCTACCAACATCTTCCACCTAAATCTGCTGCTTGCCCTACTTTGGCCCTTGCCACCTTCCAGCCTGGCAGCAGGGATGAAGTCGTTTCAATGAAAGTCAGATTATGTGCTTCTTCTGTTCAAACCCCACCACAAACTGCCCACAGCTTTCCTCATACCGGGTGGCCATAGAGTCTGGAAACATAGACAACATTATTTTATTGTGCTGTACTATAATGTTATATTGATATAACATTTATCATGTATTCACCTGTCTCTAGGCTTCTTTTTTTTTTTTCACAGTTAGTAATATATAATTTTCAGCCATCCTTAACCCTTAATGTTATTACAATCTGTGATAATGCATTTCTGTAACAAAATGGTTTAGCTTTTATATTATTCATATAGTTTTACCATTAGATTCATCTTAAGGATTTTACTATATCAATCGTTATTTTACCATAGATTGCTAGTAAACATTGTGTTTAGAAACATAAGCCACTTTCAAGTATAAAATTTAAAGGGCTTCAGAGGTTTACATCAGAAATAAGTTGGGAATCTCCTACATTTTTTTTTTTATATTTTTAATTTTAAAGCAGCTTTAGATTACAAAAATGTTACATAAAAAATATAGGGCATGTCTCTAGGCTTCTTAGCTCCCTTTAAAAGCAAAATCCTTACCAGGACCTACTCCTCATCACTTTCTCCTTAGCTACCTGCATGGCTCAATCCCTGTTTAAATATCATCTAATCAAGGAAGTGTCCCCAACCACCATATAAAAAATTGTTTTCTTCTAATTCTCTCTATCCCCCAGTTTTAGTTTTCTAGGCTGCTGAAAGCAATATACCAGAAATGGGTTGGCTTTTACAATGGGAATTTATTAGCTTATAAGCTTACAGTTCTGAGGCCATGAAAATATCCAAACCAAGGTATCATCAAAATGATACCTTTTTCCCAAAGACCAGCTGCTGGCAACCCTGGGCTCCTCTGCCACATGGCAGCATCTGCTGGTCTCTCCTGTCTCTTCAGATTTCGTGGCTTCCAACTTCTTAGTTCTGTGGCTTTCTCTCTCACTTTGCCTGAATTTCATTCTCTTATAAAGGACTCCACTAGGAGGATTAAGACCCACCCTGAATGATGTGGGTCACATCTTAACTTAAGATCCTACTCACCAAAAGATCTTACTTACAATAGGTCTACACCCACAGGAATGGATTAACTTTAAGAACATACTTTTCTGGGGTCCATACAGCTTCAAGCCATCACACCCCCTATTCTACTTTATTCTTCACTGCCTTTACCACTGTCTGATAAGTGTGAGTGCTTTGAAATTTCCTGATACATGGTAGATGCTCAATAAGTATTTATTGAATTAATTATTGCTAAATTAATGGCTGGTTAAGCATTATAAGAGACCCAAATGAGATTAATTTCTCTCTTGTGACTATGAAGAATCTACTGCCTGTCTTTCCTGCTCATCCTGGGCTCCTTGAGGACACAGCTGAGTTCTAGTCATCTTTGTATCCCAGGTTGACAAAATGACTTGCACGTAATAGATGCCTGATAAAATTTTGATGAATAAGTAAAAGATGGTCAGTTAATGTTTTGATCAATTGAAATCAAACTAAAGGAACTTTAAAAATATGTACATACGCCCCTTGACATTGTTTGCAAAAGGAGAAAGAAGAAACTATTGAAAGAAAGAAAAGAGAAACAGAGAGAAAGAGAGAGAGAGAGAAAGGAAAGAAGGAAAGAAAGAAAGGAGTAAGGGAGGGAGGGAGAAAGAGTGAAAATAATAACCTTCCTAAAACACACAGTTGTGTTCATAGATGTTGAACTTAGAATTCACAAGTGGCCTTTTCTCTCCCTAAGTAGGCTATCTGAATCCATTCCCATCTTCCACTATTCACAGGGAGAGGCAAAGGAAGAAAGTAGGAAGAGGGAAATGCAAATGGAAATTTTATGTTTGGGGATGAGTGGGATTCCTCCAACTGCTCACAGTCCCTGCTGACACTTGATAATGAGATACTAAGTTATAAGATGGAGGACAGGGGTTTGGACTGTGCACATACATTTCTCATTCAAGAACCAGATGCATGTTTCATCATCTGCAAAGTGAAATTCATAAGATTGTGCTTTCTTCTGATTTCAGCCTCCCCAAATGGTGTGGCCAACAAAGACTGAGAGAGGGGCAGCCAAGAAGTGCTTCAAATGTATATGATCCTATAGGTCCGTCTGCATTGTTTTCCTGCTGTTTCCATTTGGCAGAATGGGAGACCTGTGGATAAAAGGAAATTATTGCCCACAGTACAGACCTCTCAAGCAGCTATAATTGTGCGTTTCCTCTCAGACTTCTTTGCTATAGTTTTCCCACCAACTCGGTTTGCACATTTCCCACCACACCCCCTGCTTCCCTTCCGGCAGGTGATTAATTATGGATCTTAAAAAGGACACCCAGCTTGGAGTTCAGAGCAGCCAAGAGAAATGGAAAACATTCCTGTGGAATTGATTGGGAAGGAAATGCAATCAGCAGACATTTCAGTTCTTGAACACAACATCCACTGCTCTTTCAGCTTTGTTCTTAATATCATGGTGAACATTCCCAGGATGATGTGCACCCCCACAAGGTGCAGGAAAGTCACACTGTCGCAGAACTTTCTAAAACAAAGGAGACGCGGTAGGGGAAAATCTTCCTATGGAATTGGGGTGGACTCTACAAGGCAACCAGGGTAACGGGCAGAGTTGGCACTCAGCTTGCACTATCCTCTAATCCCTTCCTCCGTGTGTCGTGGTGAAACCTCGGTGAGACCCAATGTTTCATCCTTATCCAGGTCCATGGTGGTATCTGAATCCCTCAGCCTCATTTCTCATATCAATGTAGTTCTATGTATGTTTGCCCATCGCATACTTCAGGATGAGATTCTTCACCTTTCCTCCATTTTCTCAACACTGCATATGGAACTTCAGCACACATCTTCTTTTGATCTGAGGATATGGGGTCTGGGGACAAACATGCATTAAAATGGCACCAACATATTCAAAGTGCAAAGACCCATCTGGGAAGTGTCACAGGAGCTTCCATAGCAGGTCCCCCCTTACCTTACATCACCAAGAGCCTTCAGAGAAAGGAGCCTTGACGAGGGCCCTACTCGTAACAGAATGTGATTTCTGGTGGGATTGGGAGTGGCAGAATGTTTTAAAGCTGCAGGGTGCTTGTTCCTTAAGTTTGACATGAAGCAACACATGTCCTGGTCCCAGACACTAGTAATGGTTCTGCAAGACACTCCCAGGCTTGTCTTCTCTGTGTTATCTGCTGATGACAAGAGCCCATGACCTTTGTGATTAGGGAAGGGAGAAGATGATATCAATAGAAGTAGCTGGACAATTACAAAAATATGTGGCAAATTATGAGACTATTTCCACATTTAACAGCCATCTGAAGTTTTAAAGCATGATATCCAAAATAAATATTGAAGAATATCTTCTTCTGATCTAGCCTTTAGTCTCCTTGCTTCTCCTTGATTATGCCCATGCTGCAACTTTTACTCATATTGTTTTAATCAGTTGAATCCCATCCCATCTGTTTTAATTTGCTAAAAGCTCCTGGGGGTGATATACCAGAAATGGGTTGGCTTCTGCATTGGGAGTTTATTAGGTTAAAAGCTTACAGTTCTGAGGCTGTGAAAATGTCCACATCAAGGCATCATCAGAGATGCTCTGTCACCAAAGGTCAGCTGCTGGCGATCCTGGACTCCTGGCAAGACACAATGGCGGCTCTGCCAGTCTCTGCCTTCTTCTCCAGGCTCACTTTCTCCCTGAGCTCAGCTGTGGGCAATCAGGCATATGGTTCCTCTCTCCCCTTCCTCTGGGCCTCGTCTCTTTCAGCCTCTTAGGGGTCTCTTTCCATGCTTCTGTGCTCCGCTGATTCCAGCCTCTCAGGGTTTCTCTGTCTCTGCAGCTTTTTAGTCCTCTGTTTATAAAGAACTCCAGTAAGAGATTAAGACACACCCTGGGTCCTGCAATCTAATCCAAGGTCCTTAAGCTGAAACAATCTAATAAAAAAAGTCCCATCTACAATGAGTTTACAGGCACAGGAATGGGTTTGCTTTAAGAACTGCATTTTCTGAGATCCACAAAAGACTCAAAACCAGCACGCCATGCTACCCATCTAATATCTTCTCCATGTCTAATGTTCACTTAAAATCTTGCCTAGTTCTACTTATGACACCCTTGTTTCAGTCCTTTCATTTCATTTCATTTCATTTTATCTTACAGACACTTGTATAAATTTTAAGTTGTACCAAGACTTCTGAGTGACTACAAGTACCAACCCAATGAAGTTGTTCTCTCACCTTGTCTGGTCTGAAGTGCCATAGCACCCAGGACTTTAGCCCAGTGCTTCTCAGATATCCTTGGGTTTAGTTGAGAACCTGGCCAAGATAATGCTGATCCTAAATATCTCCTCCTCAGCCCACCCACTGCCAGTGGGAAGGCAAAGTATCCCTTGACAGCCTGGGGCCATGCTGATAGCATGCTTTAAGTCCACCACAGTGACACCGTCCATCACTTGGAAGGCAAGCCTTTCTGCACCTGCTGTCCATGCTATGTCCCTGCAGAATATAAGAGTGGGGACAATCTGAGAGCATGCCACTCCAGACCCTGGCTCTCCCATAGACTCCATACTGTGTCCATCTGCAAAGAGCTATGTCTGTTGGGGCATTGAGGGATAGATAAGAAGAAGAGCTGTGAAGTTAGAAACAAGGGCGGATGCCAGAGCCCACCCCCCTTGGGATGCCCCTAACACTTGGGCCAGCTGCCCTGCTCCACTCCCCTGGGGACTCTTGCCCTCTTCTCCATATTTTTGATGGCCATCTATGCTGACACACTTCTCTCCCACATCCAAGACACTTTGTGTGCAAGAATCTTCTCTTCCTTTTAAGGGTCCTGGGAGGGGTGAAGAGTGGAGGAGGGGTCAGGATTTCACAATTCTAAATCTCCCTCTCATCCATTGCCATCACTTTAAGAAGATTAAAGGTGGAGACTTGATCCTCCCATTGTAGGATTAGTAAGAATGTCTTAATTTGCCAAAAGGCTGCCAATGCAAAACACCAGAAATGGGTGGACATTTATAATGAGAATTTTATTAGGGGAAAAACTTACAGTTCCAAGGCTCTGAGATGTATAAATCCAGGTACCACCAGAGAATGCTTTCTCACCAAAATCAGCTACTGGTGACCCTGGTGTCCTGCCACATGGCAAGGCAAGATGGAGGGTCAGCCAGTCTAGCTCTACTTTCTCCTTGAGATCAACTATGGGCAATCAGGCATCTCCCCCTGGGCCTTTTCTCCTTGAGCCTCAAAAGGCTTCTCTTTCTGCAGCTGTAGGCAAACCTGGAGTCCTCTCTCTTGTATGGCCTGGTCAACATGGCAGAGCTCCCTTTTCGGTGTGTGTCTTTCCCTTGTGTGTTCTCAATTTATATAAGACCCAGAAAGAGGGCAGAGACCCAACCAGAGTCATGCCTTACTGGTGTAGTCCGAACCAAAAGCAATCTAATCAAATGATCTAATCAAAGACCCCTTAACTGAATTTAATGCAATCAAAGGGCCCCATACCCACAGGAATGGATTAAAGGATAATCTTTTCTTGAATTCACAAAATCAAACTGTCACAAAGAACACTGTGAATATAGAAAAAAATAAAAAACAAAAAAAACAAGTGTCTGGAGAAAGAACCAACCTTTCCAAGGGCACTGGTATCTGGGGACAACATCTTCCCATCTCCCCCAGCCCAGAAGAGAACCAGGTCTGACAAGAGCAGGTAACTGAGCCTCCCACTATCATACAGGAACTTCCTGGAGGATTTTTAAAAGTCATTTTCATTATGAAAGCAAAGGGAAAAACAAATTATTTCCAGGTATTCACCTGGGCACACAGAAGCCTGTTTGATTCCAGCTGCTGAGCTGGGCTGAGCTCAGGAGAAACTTTGAGTCACTTCCAATCCAAGATTTTCTGCTGATGCTGACAAAGGCAACTCCCTTGGGGCCAGAGAGGAAATACTGTGTTTACTCACATAATTCCCTTCTTCTTTTAAAGGTGCTGGACTGCTCAGAATGTGGGTTAGAAAGAGAATGTTGTATCAAGCATGATATCTACCATTAT
Source organism: Tolypeutes matacus (assembly GCA_026826555.1). Taxonomy (NCBI): domain Eukaryota; kingdom Metazoa; phylum Chordata; class Mammalia; order Cingulata; family Chlamyphoridae; genus Tolypeutes; species Tolypeutes matacus. Next base: position 2,808,521 of record JAKSZT010053840.1, read on the forward strand.
TATAGCCCTGGCAGGCACAGGAGAAAGGAACAAGGGAAGGAATGGATACTTCTCAGACAGTGGGCTGTTAATTAAAAGTAACTGCTGACCACCTAAGTTGTTAGGGAGTCAGTGATGATGGATGATCTGGTTGGTTATCAGCCTGACACTACCTGCTATGAAATGCAAGCAGGTAACAACTGGTGACCCTGGACTTTCTCTCAAACAGCAGCCTGAGGACATCTCAGAGAGCCTGACTCTTTAACCTCTTGCCTGCCAAAAAGATGTAGGGTTTTAGACTGCTTTTACTCTTTGAAGTGCTAAACTCTGCAGTTGAGCAGAAATTAAAAGGGTTTAGAATTGCATCGCCTTGGCTTCTAGCTTTATGTTCATTGCACCAGCCCATGATTCTAAAATTTGTTTAATTAAGGGTAAGAATAAAGCATTTATCCTGCCTTTTGCATAGGAACTGTATTCCAGAATAACCAAATAATTGATGAGGGAATTTATTTTTTATTTTAGAAGAATTTCAACAAATGAATGTAGCAGGAATGATAGAATTATAGAAATCAAAATTTGCAGACCCTGATGAAGTAGGAGATCTGGTCAGTGGTCATGGATGAGTGACAGTTTGGAGTTTGTGAATCTCAGGAGAGATTATGTTCTTGTACTCATCCATTCCTGTGGGTGCTGAGCCCTTTGATTGCATTAAATTCAGTTAAGGGACTTTTGATGAGATCATATGATTGGATTGTTTAGGGCTTTTGATTGGACTACATCAGTGAGACTTGACCCAGGTTGGGTCTCTGCCTGCATCAGGGGGAGATGCCTGATTGCCAAAGCTGAGCTCCAGGAGAAAGCAGAAAGGGATCGACAGACCCACCTTCTTGCCTCGCCACAAGGCAGGACTCCAGGATCTGCTAACAGCCGACCTTTGATGAGAAAGCATCTCTGATGATGCCTTGATTTGGACATTTTCACAGTCTCAGAACTCTAAGAGTTTCCCCCAATAAATCCCCACTTTAAAAGCCAATCCATTTCTAATATTTTTGTATCTGCAGCTTTAGCAAACTAATACAAATGTCTTCAAAAACCATTAGTGAAAGATTGATGGGAATTTTTATAAAGTAGAACTCTGGTTGACAACACCTGAATCCAGTTATCACTGGTACTATCAATTAAAGGAAAACAATGATATGATGCAATAGGAAATACACACCAGAGCCTATGAAGAAAAAACTTTGCTACAAGAAAATACATTAACTTGAATCCAATGATGCCTCTAGATTGACCTGACACTTTACAGAAAACATGGGAGACAGAGGAACATGTTCAACAAAACCAAGTGGAAGCAACCAGCCCAATCCAGAATGGGAAATTCTACAGAATAAACAATGAGATTTCTCCAACAAGTAGTTGGTATGAAAAAAAAGGGGAGCAAGGGGAAATTGATCTTAATAGGTATATTAACCAAATGCAGTTTAGGGGGACTATTTTAGATCTTTATTCTTTAGAAAATAAACTCTAAAGACATTTTTGAGACATTCAGGAGAAAGTGATCATTGCTAAGTAATAGATATTAAGCAATTATTAATGAAGATGGTTAAATTGGTTTGTTTTGATAACAATATTGTGCTTATGTTTTTATAAAGGTTCATATTCATTACAAATACTTACTGAAATGTATACTGGTGAAATGATATGTTATCTTTGATTTATTTAAAATATTTCTCTACCAAATATAAAGAACATGGCAGTAATGGATGGATGAAATAAGAATGGCAAGATGAAAATGGACAATGGGTGGTAATTTTGTGCATATTTGAAAATGTTTACATAAAAAGTTTAAAATAAAACAGCTTTGTAACTTATTAGTTAGAGAATCTTAGACAAATCTTAAATTTTCTCAGTTCTGATTTTCTCATAAATGAAGCTGGGATAATAATATTTTCCCTCCTCTGATTGGAGATCAATGACTATAATAGGCCTGTATAATGCCAGACTCCTGGTTAAACATTTAATGGTGTAAAAATCCCTTGTGGGTACCATAGAAAGGTCCAAAGAACATACTTATGTAATGCTTTTGTTGGTATTGGTCTTTTGAAGTGGGCAGATTTCATCTCAACAAGGCTCTAATATTCCTTTTAAAAATGTCCTTCCCTCATGTATGTTGTTTGAGAAGATGGACTCTGATCAACTGGTGTCTGCATTCCATATGGTGAGGGTGCATGAGTATTTGTTGGCTAACTCAGTACCAATGAACAGTGGAAAGAATGATTGATGCCTATAATGCATGGTCAACGTGCAAGTGGATGAAAATAGAAAACATGGACCAATAGAGATATGGTGAAAGGGAAGAGAGAAAGGGTGAGAAGAAAGATTATAATCTTTCTTTTAAAACAGACAGGAATCAAGAGAACAGCCATCAGATGAATGTGAGGCAAGGACAGAGAAAGGCAGGTCAAGAGGCTTTTGAAAATGCAGTCCTGCAAATGAATATTTTTTCAGCATTCTTGAGACCAACAGGGCATTGGTTTGGGTTAGGACTTTGCAAATTGCAGACAGAGCCATATTCAGATCTTAGTGCAAGACTGAAAAAGTCACATTAAAAGTTCAGTCTATCTAAAAGTTTTACAAAAGATATTTTAAGGTATTCACATCTCCTAAAACAAGAACCATGCCTGTAGGTACAGATAATAATAAATTATGTCTCAGTGAGGCATTAATAGTAAGGGAGGAACTTAATAGAAAGGCTAGCTTAAAAATTATATTTGGGGGGTATTGATTTAGCAATGGTCAGAATTGTGGCAACATAGGTGAGATGTGAGAAGACCCATTAAGTATATCACCTAGGGTTTTGAAGTACTAGAACCAACACAACAAGAATTGTTAAAGCCAACAGCTCAGCACAAGAATGTTATTTTGTTTCAAGCCAAAAATGGATACTTTAAGTTGCGTTCCATTAAAGGAAAATGGCACTATAATAGGCAATGTGTTATAGACACCATATCTCATTATAGAGAAGAGAAAATGTTTTTGAAAAACAATATCAAAATCATAAGTGAAGTGATAAGAAATTTAAGGAATTGGGAAGTTATCTATGTGTGTTGCAATTTTTAAAACAGCATACTTTAAGTCTCCTATTGATCAATTTGATAATAGAGTTAAGTTTAAGGTCATCAGTTCATCTTGAATAAGGGGGAAATAAGAGGTATTTGTAGCCCAGTAAGTGTTCCCATGCCTCAAAGAGTATTCTGTAATATGGGTAGGAATGAGTGAAGCTATTTCCTTTGCATATCATGTCAAAAACAATGTTGATAAATGTGGATGCAATTTTGAACTGTCTGATGCTTTCATTAGATAGAAGCCTTTTAAGAGATCTAATTAATTTAACATGTCAAACCTAATGGTGAATGAGTACAATTTCTCCAAAGAACAATTAGTCAACAGAATAAATTAACATGAGAAGTTGTCAAATGCAAAGACCATGTTCATTTCCAAAGATAAAACACTTTTACTGCTACTGTTGAACCTGCATCTTTGTTCTATGGAGGGTTAGTGAGACATAATTCCCTCACTGACCCAAATGCTTAGAATAAACTGTCATCATTTCTCACCTGGACCACTGTATAACATCCTAATGTGTCTATCTCTACCCTTACTCACCCACCTCCTTTATTCTCTTTATATAATATGCACAATCATATTTTAAAACTACAAATCAGATGACACCCTCTCTCTGAAAACCTTTCAGCAATACCCCGTTGCATTGGCGATAGACAAATAAAGTTAGCATGTCATCAAAGCTCAAATCCCTGAGTGCCTCAGGCTCCCCTCATACTACCCTCCATACACTCTGTCCTTCTTTACCTTCTTCACCTGGGCCATGTTGTGCCTATCTCTGTGCCTTCTCACATGCTGTTCCCTCTTCTTGAAACACCTTTTCCCTCCCCCAATTCCTCACATAGTTAATTCTTCCTTATCCTTCAGATCTAAAGTAAGATCTCAGACCCTCACTTCCTCAGGAACACCTTCTAGACTTCCCTGACCAGATCAAGTACCTCTATAATAAGTTCTTACAGCCTCCTTGGCTAAGTTATATTCTTTGTCACTTTCCCCAGGTCCTCACTGTCAGCCTTCAACCCCTTCCATTCATACTTCCAAAGCCACCACTCTGATGAAACTGCCTTTTCCAACTCCAGTATGTTGTCCAATGCAATGGCCCCTTGTCTGTCCTCCTCTTATTTGACATCTCATCATCTGACACAACTGAAAATTCCCTTCTTCTTAAAACACTGGTATTAATGACATCACAGTCACCCAGGCTTCCTTCCACTTCATTAGCCAACAGTTCCCAGTAGTAGTTTCTGTCCTCTCTTCCTTGGCTAGCCCTCTTGCTCTTGGAGTACACTGAGCTAAGACTTAGTTGTTTTCATCTTCTCCATCTGCATTCTCTTTCTATGTGATGTCAGTTGGTCCTATGGCTTAAAGTACCATCTATGTTGGTTAAGTTCATGTGTCAGTTTGGCCAGTTTATGGTGTCTGGCTTGTATGATCTTGCAAGCACTGACCTGACTGTTACTATGAGGAAATTTCATGGACTTAAATCATCAGTAAATTGATTGCATCTATGCTGATGATATCGACAACTAACAGAGCAGATTGCCTTCAACAATGAGAGAAGCCTCATCCAATCAGCTGAAGACTTTAAACAGAGAAGTGATCATTTAATCAGTCAGAAGGGAGAATTTTCATCTTTATTTCAGTCAGCCAGCTTCTCCTAGGAAATTCATCTAGAACTTTCATCAGAGTTCTCGGCTTGCAGCCTGCCATACCGAATTTGGACTTGCCCATCCCCATAGCCATATGAGCCAATTCATATAAAAAGCTCATATTTACATACACTTCCGGACAGAATCCTGACTAATATACTATCTATGTGCCAATGACACTCACATTTGTACATTTAAGTTCAGGCATCTTCTTTGAGCTTCACACTAGTGTATCCAACTATCTACTTGACATTGCCTCTTGGACATAAATATAGTCATCTTAAAGCTATTTTGATCAAAGCAAAATTATTGATCACTTCCCCCTCTCTCCACTTAACATGCATATGTGCTCCCCTGATAGTTGCCATCTCAACAAATCATCCCATCATCCATCCTTGACTCTTCTCTACTTTCTTCCCAAACCCCTGACACTCAATCCATCATGACATGCTAGTTCCTTGAAAGCATGAACCATATCTGACCATTTCTCCACACTTCTACTGCAACCACACCAGTTAAAGACACCATCATTTCTCCCCTGGTCTACTGTAACTATTTTCTAACTGATCTTTCTGACTTCTCTTTGCCCTTACAATCCATTCTCCATAGTAGTCAAAGTGGTTTTTTAGAACATAAGGAGGAGCATGTGACTCTCCTGGTTAAATTTCTCCAATGGCTTCCCATTGCACTTAGGGTAAAATGAAAACTCAATAAAGCCAAAAGGACCTACGTGCCTACCTCTGCCCTCAACTTCTATATCTCTCTATTATTATTTTTTAAATATATTTTTTATTTTTTTAAAGATACTTAGATTACATAGATGTTACCTTAAAAATGTAGAGATTTCCCAAATGCACTACTCCCTTCCCTTCTCAGCCTTTCCCGCATTAACAACATCCCTCATAAGTGTGGAGAAATTGTTACAGTTGATGAACACATATTGGAGCATTGCCATAAGTGTGGATTATAGTTTACATTATGGTTTAAACTCTCTCTTGCACAATTTTGTAAATTATGACAAGATATATAATGGCCTATATCTGTCATTGCAACATTATTCAGGACAATTCCAATGTCCAAAAAATAAACCCTTACTACACCTATTTTTTTCTCTCCCTCCCCTCAGAACCTCCAGTGGCCACTGCCTCCACATCAATGATAAAGTTTCTTCCATTGCTAAAATAGCAATAAGTCTATAGTAGAAAAACAATAAGTCTACTCTAGTCCATCATTCATTCCCCAATCCTGAGGATTCTGGTATGGTGATGCCCACTCTGCCTCTAATTGAGAGGGGGCTTAGAGCCCATGGGGCAGATGGATGGAACTATCTTACTTGTAGTTGTAGAATCACTCTGTTCCTTGGAATGGTCATTGTCCATCATCATCTCCTTGTTAGTTGTCCTGGGTGAGTCCAATGAACTGGAGAGTAGGTGTTGCCACTCTGTTGAGGTTCAGGGCCCGACTGGCACATGGAAAGTCCAAAGATTTAAGTCTCTTGGACATAAACCTATCAACTCTAGGTAAACCTATTACTATAGGTTCAAATAGAATGGATAGAAGAGCCATGTGTAAGGAAACCACAACTGAGCCCAAGTCTGTCACACTGGGGAGTATAAATTCCAAAGTAAGGTCCAGGGGCAGGGTGCCAAACTGCTGAGCTGTCATCCCTGCCTATAGTGTCTGGATGTCTCCAAAGCTCTCAGGAGCCCTGCTATTTGATGCAATATTTACAGTGGCAGTCAATGAGATCCTGCTGAGATATGCATAAGCATATCCTCTGGAATGACCTCCTAACTCATTTTGAAGTCTCTTGGGCCATATAAACTCATTTGTCTCTACCTTTTCCCCCTTTTGGTCAAGGCCTTTTTTTACAGTTGCATTGCTAGTTGGTCCTTGGTAGTAATCCCTCAGTGCCAGGGAGGCTTATCCCTGGGAGTCATGTCCCACACCAGGGGAAAGGTAATGCATTCATAATCTGAGTTTGGCTTAGAGAGAGGCCCACATTTGAGCCACAGGGAGGCTCTCAGAAGGTAACTCTTAGGCAACCTATAATATTAGGCTAAGTTTCAATTTCAAAAGAAAAGGTTCGTAAATACAGTCATCAATATCAAGGGCTCATCAAAGGTCCATCTTCCTTCACTAGTCACTGCCCCCATACTTGGGGGATTCTTGCTGACACATTACAGAATGTGGCAGAAATCTCCAGGATGGGAATTGGATATTTTTGGTTATTGTGTGGATCTCCAACCACCATGACAATGCCCCATGAACACTTAAACTCATTCATATCTCTATTACTTCTTTACTAAGCTCTAGGCACAGCACCAAGAGGAAAACTGGGCTCTCAGAAAGACCTTGGAGAGCAGTGGGGAGAATAAAAGAAAACTAAAACTAAATCATTTTCTTTCTCAATAAAAAGTCAATAGAGCATAACTAAAACTATAAAATCAAGAAGTTGTATTTAATTATGTTGTTTAGAAACAGGAAGGAAAATATCAAAATAGTATGCTAAAAGTAATGAAAATGATTTGTCTATGGGAGCAAGAATTAGGCCTGGTAATGGTGAGGACTGATGAAGTAGGGAACATTTGTTTTTTCTTATAAATCTCCTAATACTGTTACTTTGAAAAAGATAAAATAAAATTTTGACCAAAATGAGGTATTGGGGACAAGATGCTGTGAAATTGTGGAGAGACAAAACAGGGAGCAGGGTCCAGCAGAACTATAGCATGCTGTATATTTTTCTAACAAAGAAGAGGGGGAAGCTAAGAAAATTATTGGTATTTGATGGAGGAGAATTAAATTTTGGTTACAAGATCAACTGTGCATGCACCACTTTTAGTTCCCTTGGCAACCAGTCCCTCTAATTATGATAATGATGATTTTTCTAATGTAAAAATGCACTGCTAATTAAGTAAATAGTAATCAGGGGCAAAGCAACTCAAAGCACAGATAGGCTGCACTTAGGGGACAGGTCGATGGATGGGTCTAGGACAGCTTTGTTCCAAGTCAGTGAATGAGATAATGAAGAGAAGAATTAAGGAGCTGAATTGAACTTGCACTTCCAGGATTTCCTGGGTACTGCCAGACACACTGCATCCCCCTCTGTTTTTGGTCAAGCCAGTATATATAATAAAGTAAATGTTTCCTAAAGCTACACTGCCATTCTGTGACTGCAGCCATGACTCCTTTAAGAAACCCCTTGAATGGTACATCCTCCTTTAGTAGTCACTGCCCTTGTATGAAGGGGATTCTTGCTGTCCCATTAGAGAATGTGGCAGAGCTCTCCTGGATCGGAATTTGATATTTCTTTACTTATTGTGTGGGTCTCCACCCACTGTGACAATGCCCCAAGAACACTTGAACACATTCATATGCCTTATAGGTATACCACAGGTGAACCTCCTCCCATGCATCCCCCATCTCTGACACCCCACACCAATGATCTTCCCCTGCCACAGTTGTAACCCTTCTGTGATCCAAAACTTCTTCAAAATTGAAGCCAACATAATAACCAAATACAATTAATAGGAAAATGATATAATAATGATAGTTTTAAAAATAATGAATAAAATACAAAAACTTTTTGATTAAGTTTGAAATAATATAAAAATATAAAATTTAAAATTTAAAAAAAAATTTTAACTTATGTTTTTCACTGTAAGATCTGTTGTCTTGTATGTACAGTGACATTTGCTTCCATTTATTTGCCCAATGTCTTACTTTTATCATTTGTCTTCAGAGAAGCTTTAGGTTACAGAAAAGTCACGTGCAAAATATAGACAATTCCCATATACCCAACATCCTCTCCCTTTTCCCCTTTTCCCTATTAATAACATTTTACATGTGGATGGCACATTTGTTACAATTGATGTACAAATACTGAAGCATTGCTACTAACCATGGTCAATGAGTTACATTGTGGTTTACATTTTGTACTGTACTTTTTTGTAGATTTTGAGGGAGTTTGACATAGTCTGTACCCATCCTTGCAAGATCATGTAGAACAATTCTATCACTCCAAAAACATTCTATTCTATTCTACTCCTCCTTCCTTCTCCCCTCAGAACCCACAGTAACCAGCAAGATTAACTTATTGAAGGGCCAGGTTTGTAGTTACTTGCAACAACCTTGGGGGTTTAAAATACTGGCCTGTCTTCCTCTATTAGCCATTGCCTATGATCTCAAGAGACTCCTGTGCCTCTATTTGAGATCATAGCAGGACTCCCCAGGATGGAAGACCAATACCTTCCTGCTCATTATGTGAGTCTCCATCCCATTGATGGGCCTTGATTGTGATGACAGTACTTATGAAACTTTACTTTTGAAATTGAAACTTAGTATAGTATCATAGGGTGCCTAAGCATTACCTCCTGAGACCCTCCTTATTGCTCAAATGTGGCCTCTCTCTAAGCCAAAACTCAGCATATAAAGGCATTACCTTCCCCCCCAGCATGGGACATGACTCATGGGGATGAACCTCCCTGGCACCAAGGGATTACTCCAATGGAATGTTTTTTCCCACCCTGGTCCATCGTGGGGCGAGGGGGGGAGGATCTCATTCATGTACAGCCAAAGTTGAGTCATCTTCCCTTTAACTCTAAACCCAAACTAAGCATTCCCCTTTCTTCCCCCAAGGGCAAATACTTTGCTCTAAAGGTACTATATTAGTCAGCCAAAGAGGTGTTGATGCAAAGTACCAGAAATCTGTTGGCTTTTATAAAGGGTATTTATTTGGGGTAAAACTTAGAGTTATAAGGCCCTAAAGAGTCCAACTCAAGGTTGATTTCTCACCCAAAGTCATTTGCCACGTGTTGAAGCAAGATAACAGGCAATGTTTATGAAGGTTCAGCCTTCCTTTTCCTCTTAAGACTCCATAGGCCCAGCTTCTTCTGATCTCAGCTGTAGGCTAGAGGACTTATTTCTTTCCAGGCTCAGCTGCTCTGATCTCTTCACAAGGTCAGCTGTAAACTATCAGGTGAATGGCTCATCTCTCTTCCTGGGGCCTCAGGATCAAAGTCCTTCTCTTCCATGTCTGTGGAGCTCTCTCTTCACATGCATATCTTATTCTGTGTTCTCCTTGAGTGAGTGTCCATTTATATAGCCCACCAAGGGGATGGGGACTCAACTCTGAGTTGTCCTAATGACATAGTAGAATCAAAGCCCTAATCTTAACATAATTTAATCAAAGACATCTCAGTTGAATCTAATACAATAAAGGGTATCACAGCCAGAGGAATAGATTAGTTTACAAGCATAATCTCTTTTGGGGGTTCATAAATAATCTCAAACTGCCACAGGTACATTGGGCTTAGCACATTATATTTAGATTTAACCATTTTTTCTTTTTTAGGAGGTACCAAGAATCGAACCCAATACCTCGTACATGGGAAGCAGGCACTCAACCACTTAGCTACACCAGCTCCCCAATGAGATTTGTTTTTCTCGTTTGGTTGTTTATTTGTTTTTGTTTTTGTTTTTGTTTTTGTTTTTGTTTTTGTTTTTGTTTTCAGGAGGTACCAGGGATTGAACCCAGGACCTCATACACAGGAAGCAGGTGCTCAACCACTTGAGTTACATCCACTCCCAAAGATTTAACCAATTTTTCATCATATTTTATTTACAATTAATTAAGCATTCCTTGTCTGTCTACTAAATTCCTGGTTTCTTGAAGGCAGAAACCCCATATCTCTCACAACTCTGTATTCTGAGAACAGATTGTGTTATAAGTGTCCTTGAAAGGTTTGTTGAATGAACCTTTTAAGGTAAGCTGAAATAAAGCAAAGCCATCTTTCCTATTGAAAACTGCTTGCTGCCATCCACCTCTCAGAAGTGGAATTTGTTCTGTTATCCTAAAAGATAGGTCAGAAAGCTCCCACCTCGATGACTTTGCAAGTCTACGTTCATCTGCCACTGAGGAGACACTGAGGTTGTTCAAGAATGGTTATGTTCAGAGTATAGACATCAACTCGATATGAGAATACCTTCAAATCTAATAAATGTACAGATGCTTAAGATCAAAGAAAGATAGCCCACCTGGCCGATAGCCTTGACTCAAAATGCAAGTGAAGGTTGTTCCTTCTAAAGGTAATAATGTTTTCTGTGAGACATAGAGACACTTCAAATCAATATATATTATATTAGAGTCTTGCTTTTAGAGAGTGTGCATGTTTATTTGTTTTTTATTAAAACCTTCAAAGAGGACAGAAAGTATTGTTTCAGCACCCTGAATCCCAGAGGAAACACAAGTCCTTATATTCTGCTGACATGGCCAGGGGAAAGAGCCACGAACAGAGAAATGAAATTAGACCACTGTTTGCACCGGAGGGTGGGCACTGGGGCTGGGAGCTCCAGGGGGCAGTATCTGACTCATAGACTCCAGCCACGTGAGGCTGGCAAACCCATGAAATAAGAGGCAACAGGGAGATGGAGTAAATTGTTAAACTCCATCCCTCAGCTCATCACAGGGAGGTTTTATTCAACTGACCTGTATTCTCCCCAAATTCCCCTATCACTAACACAAAAGCTAGAACGAGCTTCTTAGAATTGTTGCCATCAAACGTCAGCACCTGCTCTGTGCCCAGCTCTTCTCAAACATGAGTGGGCATTTGATTTGCCTGGGGATCTTCCTAAGCTGCCAATTTCCAATTCAATAGATTTGAACTTCTGCATTTCTCATAAGCTCCCTAGTAGCCCCCATGATTTTGTACCCTGAAGTATGATGCCAAGTCCCCCTCGATTCATTCTTTCCTATCCCAGGAATTCACAAATAACCAAGAAGTGAGCAACACACATGATTTGACCATTTGCAGATACAAGGGACTGTCATCAATAGGTCTCTTTTAAAATGAAAATAAGTGAAAGAAAACAGGAAAGAAGAAAAGACCTAAATACAGGTTCTATTATGTACCAGTCGCTGCAGAAGTTCCTCTGTGTGCATCTCATTTAATACAGAGCAAGTTGTTATTTTCATTTCATCCAACAACAAAGTAAGGCTCAAATATTAACTTTTCCAAAGTCACTTAGGCAATCAATAGCTAGCACAGGATCTGAACCATGTTCTCTCTGACCCCAAACCTTACAAGTTTTCCATTATTTCTGGTTCTCTCGTTGTCAATTGGTAACACTTCCATTTCAATTCAATTTTACAGATATATGGATACATGTAGTGAGATGGAGACCAGTTTTGTATACGTTGCATGTGTGTGTGTGTGTGTGTGTGTACAAAGGCCAAACCCTTTGGGAGTACACAGTCCAACAGAAAGAAAAGAAACAAAGAACATAATAAGACTGCCCAGATTTAAGGTGCTACATGCTGAGCTGGAGGCTCTGGCTGAGGGGCATTCTTAACTCAGAATGCAGATGTTGGAAGAGTTGACACCTAAACAGGTTTCAAAAAGTGAAGAGAACTTTATTAGCTGAAAAGGGAATGGATACATTGCCAGGTAGTGGAGCTAGCTGGAGAAAGCTACAATGTCGTTTGCCAGGGCTGCTCTGTGGAATACCACACAATGCATAGATATAAACAATAGGAATTTAGTGTCTCACAGTTTGGGAGACAAAACTCATGACCAAAAGGATTTATCTCAGGAATACAAGCCAGCTTTGGCATTTAAAAAAAAATTCCTCAGGGTAATCCATTATACTCCATGATATTGCAGTACATTTGAGATGGTATAAAGGGTAAAAATCATATTACCATCTCAATAGATGGCCAAAACAAATTTGATAAAATTCAACCCTCATTCCTGATTTAAAATAAAAATGATATAGCTATCTAGGCTTGAATGAAAACTTCCTTAACTCAAAAACTAGATCTCAAAAGCCTATAGCCAGGAGCAGATGAGGCTCAAGCGGTTGAGTGCCTGCTTCCACGTGGGAGGTACTGGGTTCGGTCCCTGGTGCCTCCTAAAAACAAAAAATCAAGCAACAAGCAAACAAATGAAAAAAGCAACTCAGGGGAGCCTATGTGGCTCAGTAGTTGCATGCCTTCCCACATACAAGGTCCGGGGTTCAAACCCCAGCCCCACTACATTAAAAAAAAAAAAAAAAAATGATACCCAAATTAAAAGCAACTCCTATCAAGGCACTGAGGTCCTGGCCAATGCTATAAGGAAGGAAATAGCACTAACAGTATTTTTGTCATTATTGGTTTACAATTTGATTGTTTAAACTAGAAAATAAAAGAGAATCACCTGAACTAGTATTAATTAATTGAATTCAACAAGGTCACTAGAATCAACATCAACCTGAAAAAATTAAATTCTCAAAAACACCCTGGCTCCCAGGTTTTAGATGAGGTAAGTGTAAAATTTACAAAAAGTCATTTATAATACACAATTCCCTATCATAATAGGGTAAGTTTGCTATTGATTCTTCCTAAGTACTTACTTGAGTGAATATTTTATTTCTTATGTTCAGTATATATTTGCTTCTTAAATATAGATTGACGCTTGTTTTCATCTGTGTGATTAAGAAGAAATATATACAGGGAGCCATATGTCAGGTAATCTCAGAAAAAGTAGAAACTGCAACACCAAATAAGGCAGAATGTAGCTCTAATAGCTAATCAATACCAACAATCACATATAATAACCAAATAGAGAGACGGTTCAACAATGGTTTCAGAAATAATCAAGTAGTCAATTTTCCTAATGAAAAGAACAAACCAGGCAGACATAATCCCTATTCAGCTAGGAAAGGAAAATTCCACCTGGCTCTCCAAATTATAATAAAACAATAATACAGAGCATATAAGTTTCAATGCTGTTACTAGACCAGGTTAATTCATCATAATGCCAGAATGATGGGTTATATAGAAATAGCCAAGGGGGTTTTAAAAGTACATCAAAAAACTATAAGTTGTGGGAAAGAAGGGAAGAAAAAGGGAAGAGAATGAAGGAGAAGGGAGGGAAGAAGGGCAAAAAAGAATGTAAAGGAGTCATCTTAAAACATCTTTTGATGTAAGAAGAAAGGTATATCTTTCAAAAAGGAAGCTGCTGCATTGAAGAAGTTCTCAGCTTAGGTTCTCCTTCAAGGAACTTGCCACGTCCGGTGCTCTTAACTCAAAAATCACTTTGCTGATAAACCAGATCCTCTACCTTCAGCTAGCTGGAAGTCATTCTTTTTCTTTTAGCTCTGGAAAGATCACTGCAACTCTGCGAAGTATTGAAAACATCCCTAAAATTTCTAAACCTTAACAAGATACCAAAATAAGTAGAGCTGTAACACTAGGAAGATTTCTTTTATATGACAGGATGGATTAAATCCATAGTGTTAGTGTATTAGAATAGATTTAAGCATAAAAACAGAAATAATCTTTGTAAACTGTATTTTTTTGTTGTTGTTGTTTGTAATTTAGTATCACTTTATTTTTTTTTTTATTATGGGTAAAAATCAAAATTCTCACAATACATACAAACATTTGTAAAATGATATATAAATATATATGCATATATGTGTATTTGCTTACAAAAATGTTATTTATATATATATATATACATATATTTTAAGAGGTGCTTAGTTTACCTAAAATATTACACGGAACCCACTGGGATTCCCATGTTGCCCACCTCCCACACCTCCCATCACATCCCACACAAACATCTCCCACAGTGTGGCCCACCAACCTCAATGAACTTACACATTCTGGAGCCTTGCCACCAACCATAGACCACAGTTCACACTGTAGACCACACTCTCTCCCACTCAGTTCTGAGTGGTGTGTGCTGATTTAAAATGGCCTACATCCATTGCCACAACAGTACTCAGGACAACCTCCAACTCCCAAAGAAGCCCCTGTATTTCAACTGCTCATCCCCTCCCTATCCAAAAACTGTCAAGTGGCCACTGGCTCCACCTCATTGTTATAATTTCTTGCATTGCTAGAATCACCATATGTGAACAAGAGAATGCCATCAAGTCCACTCTAGTCCATAGTTCTTCCCCCAATCCTGAGGGGCCTGGGACGGTGATGTCCACTCCAACTCCAAGTGAGAGAGGGCTTATATCCCATGGATATGGTGGGTGGGATGATCCTGCCTGCAGATGCAGGCCCTCTCCATTCCCTGGGATGGCCATTTCCCATCGTTGTCTCCTCACAAGTATATTGATTTTAATTATATCTGCAATCAGTGCTGCTGTTACTGAAAATTTTTCCGTGCATAACTTTCTTTGGAAAAATGGAAAAAGAAATTGATGGCTTAGGAAACAGAGCTTCCCAGACCAAACAATAGAGAGAAAAATCAATTTTAGTTTTGATCACAAAAGAGGTCAAAGAACTCAGACCTCATCAGTTCAGTCCCACTTATGCCTCACTCTGTTTCCAAAAGTCATTCTCCAGAGGTTTAGCCAAAAGATATCCTTTTAAATCTACTGCTGAATGCAGCAAGAGTAGGCTTTCTGGTCAAGTATAGACATCTGAGACTGTCAAATAAACCCATTATCCTGGAGGATGACAATGACCTCATTGCTTCACCGCTGAATAAATACAATCTACTGAAAGGGCATTGCTGCCTCCATAAAGCCATTTCAAACCACCTGCAAGATTTAAGTCCCTACTTTAAAACTACTAGTTGGGGAAAAAAAAAAACAGTGCAAAAGGATTGTTCAGTAGTTACACAACCTCATTCTTAAATTGCATTCAAGGAATTTCCTCCAGATACAAAGTGCTCTTTGGTGGAAGAATGAAATCTGAACACTTAGAAGAGCTAAAGAGAAGAGAGAACTAGAAATTTTAACTTGAGCCAAACTACAGATGGGTCTAATTAGCAGGGCTAGCCTTTTTTTTATATATATAAAGTGTTTGCCTTTAGTTCTCTCAACAAGCCCACCACAAACCAGCCTCTTGTTTCTGTCTCTTTTTACACCTTTACTCTCCTATCAGGGGCTGACTCTCCACTGTTTCAGATTAAGATGTCATGGCAACCAGCTCTATCTTGGTGAGCATTAATTTGAATCAATGAGCTCTCTTTCATGGAGAGATTTTCATTCTAAGCTTTGTTTTGAGTCGCACAAACAAAGATGTCATTAGCTTTCCAAGAAATTACATGACCATTGTAATAGGAATGGGGAAAATGTGATGGGCCCCTAAAAAGGACATGATATGATAATGCCATCTATTTGATCTGGCAAATGCTAGGTTTTACCCTGGAAGTTAGCTCCTCCTACCTTCCTTCCTACAGAGGAGGAAGCTGAGGCTTAGAATGATTGAAATAACTTTCCAGGAGCCAAAAGAGCCATTGGAGAGTACATCTAGAATTTGAACTTCAGTCTTCCTGATTCCATTGGATGGGTCCTCCCACCATCCACTGCTTGCATTTGTACCTCTAGCTGCTCTCCCTACCATCACCACCCCTACCCCCTCAACCCATCCTCCACACCGCCATCTGGATATTCCAAGTTTCATATTTGACCATTTGACTCCATTCCCTAAAATCTGCCAGTGCTTCCCAAGCATGTGTGCCCCTTAACATGGCATATGAGGCCTGCATGAAAAACTCAATGCTGCACCCTTGCATCATTTTCTGGAAGGTATAACAAGGCAGACCATTACTATTTTAGAGTTATGGCTCCCTAGGTACTAAGGTCTCTAATATAGAGGCTGACTATAGGGCAGAACTTTAAGGGATGTTGCTGCCCAATCGTCTCCCACATGCCAGAAGAGTGATGGCCCTAACCAAGCCTAATTCAGAGGGTATTACACATTTCAGTATTAACATATCTTCACAGGACCCTTCTTACTAATCCCCAAACCCTTCCAATCCAACACTGTCAACACCCCCCCACTGGCATGCCATGGAATGAGTGGTGCTGAGTGTCAAGAGGGACAGCAGCCTGCTGCGACTCCAGCTCTCATTGCTCAGACTTTCCCAGAGGCATCATCTCATCTTTCAACATCCAAAAGAGAAAATAACTGTACTCCAATAAGCTCCATGGCCAACCTTAAAAGCCCTATGTGCAAATACTCCAGATATGAGGTAACATATTCTTCACCTTTCCCATCTCTAGGAACTTGTAGGTCTGGAATTAGCTTTGCTAAAACTTTATTAACAAGTAGGAAAGACACAAAGAAAAGCTATTATGTAGATGCTTGGCTAATCAAAGTCACCTTTCTGCTTACAGATATTTCCCAACATGAAATAGTGGAGGGATCAGTGTTTGAAAGTCTTCTGCTCCCTCCAAATTCCATTATACTATTAGACTTCA
Source organism: Tolypeutes matacus (assembly GCA_026826555.1). Lineage (NCBI taxonomy): Eukaryota > Metazoa > Chordata > Mammalia > Cingulata > Chlamyphoridae > Tolypeutes > Tolypeutes matacus. The sequence continues at coordinate 2,825,479 of JAKSZT010053840.1, forward strand.
CATGAATATTGATACTATAAAAAAACATAACCTCTACTTATTGTTGTTAATACTGCCTTACGTGTAACTCTCTATAAGCTGCGTGGTTTCTACATGCCTTCCATATCTCCATGCCTTTGCCTGTCTTGTTTCCTGTCTCAGGAAGGCCCTTCTAACTTCATCCTTAGAGACTAGACTCAAGCATCACTGCTATAAAGAAGCCTTCCCTGAACCACAGGATGGACCAGGGTTAATTCTCTATGTTTCTAGGTAACTTATGTGTGCCTGTGCCATAGTACATTATTGTTTTATTGAAATAGTCTATTTATATACCCATATCCCTTATAACTTTACCAGCACCTTCACAGAAAGAATTTCAAACACCTCTGCAGATGAAAAGATGACTGGTTGACCTGGGTATGGAGTCCAACAACCTGGGATAGGATCTCAGCTCACTAGTTACTAGATTGTGCCACTTAACCTTTGTATCCCTTAAGCATCCTATCTGTAAATGAAAATGATGGTTTTGCCTACTAAAAGAAATGCTGCTGAGCTTTGATGAACTCACATGCAAAAAACCCTAAAACAGCACCTACAACATAATATGTGCTGACCAAGGGTTCCATATTATTCTTAAAGACATCTGTTCAATTCCAGCATCAGGGATTGCTCTTTGCAATGTGACATTGCCAGATAATGTGCATGATGTTATCTAAAAACATGAGGACAAAAGAGCATGACAAAAGAGCATACCACGTTGTATAATATAGAGGAGCGAAATTGGAGTATCTGCCAACAATGTCAACTAGTTGGCTGACAGACCTCTCAAAGGCATCTCTACCAGTCTTTTCTAAATGCTGGTCCACATACTGGTGCTAAAAATGATGAAATTTTCAGTGATCTGCAAAATTAAATAATTAATTAATTAATTAATTAAAATAAAATAGAACAAGAGAACCAGGTCAAATTAAGTGATTTTTTCAGAAAGCTAAATTTATTCAAAGAACTATCCTTTATTCCAAGATTATTTCTTTATTTCATTTCAATGTTGAAATGTCCTTTCTTTTATGAAATGATGGTGAGATGAAGTGAGAGTGGGGTTTGTTTTTTCTATTTGTTGCTTGTTTTGTTTTGTTTGATTGAATTTTAGCAGCCTTCTTTGGTAAAGTTTAAAAACTTAGCAATAATGTATTTGACTCCCCTTCCTCCTTTTTTTTCTGAAATTATTCTGTTTCATGAAATCCCATGGGACTCAGACAGAGAAAATTACCCCCAAAAGAATTTATTGGAGTCTTCCTTGTCTTATAGACTCAGAAGCTTCATTTATCACCTCAGGGAAAACGTCATGAACACCAAGTCACAAGGATTAGGAGATAATCATAATAAACATAACTAAACTACACTACGCTAACCACATCACATGACTTACCACATTTAGTACTTATTATCCTATGAGACAAATTGTCCATAATCACACAGCTAGTTAGTGATGGAACATAATTCAAACTCTGAACTCTATGTTCTTCACCACCACATCAAATCAACCATACAGTTCCAAAATCTTCATTTTAATCATTTCAGTGAGAAACATAAAATGTCTCACAGACCAACTTACTTGTGCTTATGTGCCTCCACATTTTAATCTTCAAAGAAGGTGTTAAAATCATAGAGTTATTTGTTATGCGTGGAATTTGATATTCATATCTAATATTTTGATGCTCTGGATTACAGAATATCCCAGAGCTAAGGTAACATAAATTGCTAATTACGTATAAGATTAGCAGGGCCACAGGTTCTAGATATTTGAATTCTTAGACAAAATTTCTCCTGTACTGGGGATGGTGTGCAGTAGAAACTGCTGACATCTGCCTTCTGGTCAATAGTTTTGTAGGGATTTTTTTTCTTCTCATATATTACTGCCATAAATCAGTTTTCTGCCAAATCTCACTTTGGTCAGGAAGTTCGTACTTTTATGAGACTTTTCATATGTCATCCTAATCCATTACAGGATGAGAGCCTCATGCCACATTCTGGCACTCACTGTAGGTTCTGAAAGCAGCTTGTCCCACACCTGCTCTGTGATGTTGGGCAAGCTCTTGGTCTTTCCAAAACATAATTCATGCATTCTGTAAAATGGGCGAGAGGAGTATCTATTCCACAGACTTGCTAGTATAATCAAATGAGATACTATGTGAAATGTGACTCTGAGAAGAAGATACCATATCCCTTATGCCCAGTGCTTAAGAACATGTCACCATTGTCCCTCTTGGTCTGCAGCTGTGCCATTTGAGTCCTCCTTCCTTTTTCATGCAGAGTGGCACTTGTTTGCAGCAACGTAGTTTTATCAGCCTGGTTCCTGCCTGTAGAATTTAGGGAGCCCAACAACCTTCTTTCATTTCATCCTCTTTATATCCCTTCAGTCGAAGCTGACAGTGTTTCTGCTAATATAACATTCTCAAGAAACTTGTGAGTCTCCCATATATGTCTCAGGGATTCAATCCATTAGATGAGATGCTTACCCACAGATATCTCCTGGATAGTCCCATCTCTATTCCTGGCTTCTGTTTAGATGGATGAGGGGACCCATGAGTCACACCTAATCTCTTCAAGGAGCTGTCTTTGGATGCTTATTCTGACTTTTGATCCTTTGGAGGCACTAGGGAGAAAAAAAAAGATTGTACAACAATATTCTTGACTTTCTTTCCAGGACACGCTGTCCAGACAGCGAATCTCAAAATTCTAGTATCTTTTGCAATCAGGATAGACTGTTAAGTTCCAAAATCATCAAGTCTTGGTATCCTTTTATTGCTAGAGAAATTGTGAGCTTACAAAACCATCATGCATAACGTTCAGAATTCCCATACATCACCCCTCCACCAACACCTTGCATTGTTGTGGAACATTTGTAACAGATTATGAAAGAAGATCTTCAAAATATTACTGCTAACTATGGTCCATAGTTTACAGTTGATGTACTTTTTCCATACACCCCTTATTATTAACACCGTGCATTAGTATTGTACATTTGTTATAGTTCATGAAAGAATTTTTTCATACTGGTCCTGTTAACCACAGTCCATCCTCCACCACATGGTTCACTGTGTTTTACAGTCCCATGCCTTGTACCATTCATCCAAACTGTATATACTCAGTGGCTCTCAGTTTCATCACAGAGTTGTGTTGTCATCCTGGTACCTTTTTGCTTAACAGTTCTTCCTTCTCAATCTCTCCCTTTCCTCTCTCATTTTAATAAAACCTGAAAGAAGAAACCCAATCATACCTGTAACACTTTGCTTGGTAATCTCCTCAGCTAAATAGCCAAATTCATAACTTACAAGTTCTGCTTTCCACATTCTATAGGACACAATTCCACTAAGCTTTCTAGCACTATGTAGCAAGGATCCCCTTTTCTCCAGTTTCCAGCATTGTAACATGTTCCTCATTTCCTTCTGAGTTTTCACTAGCAGTGCTTTTAATCTCTATATTTGAACTAACAGTCTGATCAAAGCTACATAGACTTCTTTGCATGCTCTTCAAAATCCTTCAGCTGCTGTTCACTGCCCAGTTGCAAAACTGCTTCCACATTTTTTAAACTTTATTTGAACTTCAAAAAATAAAATAACAGACAAAAGGTAGCTTAACAAATTATGGAAGCATTGCCTTTAAAAAAATCCTGTCCAGGAATATCTATCTTATTTAATCCTAAAAACAAACTCAATTATTTCTCCAGTGTTCCAAAAGGTGAATAAATGAGCACAGATTGGTTAAATGACATGACTCAGGTCTCCTTGTTAATGAAGAAAATGAAGAAAAAAATGTTTGATCATATTCACATCTCACAAAACTAAATCCCATATTCTTTTTTATCTTTAGCATTTATATAGTACCTTCTTAGCCTTTGCTACAAAAATATTAAAGATTATTGTTAACTACAGTCTGTAAGTTACATTAGTTGTATCTTTCCCATGTATAACCATATTCTTATGGTCGAGATCCAGGAAAGAATCTGTTCCTTGCTTTTTCCTGCTTCTGGAGGCTTCCTACATTCCTTGGCCTGTGACCACATCCCTCTGCCCCTCTGCTTCCATTGCTAAATCTCCTTCGCTAGCTCTTACCCTCCTCCCTTCCTCATATAAGGATCCTTGTGATTATGTTGGACTCATGGGGATAATCAAGGGGATCATCTCACCTCAACATCTGCAACTAAACTGCACCTGCACGTCCCTTTCTACCTTGCATGGTATTATAGTCACAAGTTCTAGCAAAGACTTCATTGGGAAATCAGCATTCTGTCTAGCACACTGTCTAATGAACCATTCAGCTTCAGCTCTCAGTCACCAGTCTGTCTTCTAGTGCCTTTCATTGCCATTTTTAAATTGAGATTTGATTCACAGACCATAAACTTCACCCTTTTAAAGTGTTCAATTCAATGGTTTGTAATATATTCACAAAGGTGTGCAACAATCAGCAATAGCTTATTTCAAAATATTTTCATCACCCCCAGATGAAACCCTGTACCCATTAGCAGCCTTTCCCCATTTTCTCCTCTCCCTACTTCCTGACAATCACTAATTACTTTCTGCCTCTATGGATTTGCCTATTCTGGACATTTAATATAAATGTGATCATACATTATATGGCCTTTGCATCTGGCTTCTTTCACTTAGCATAATGTTTTCAAGGTTCATCCAAGTGATAGTATAGATCAGCACTTCAGCACTTCATGCTTTTTATGTCTGAATAATATTTCATTGTAAGGCTAAACCATATTTTGTTTACACATTCACCAGCTAATGGACGTTTAGCTTGTTCTTACTTTTTGGCTATTATGAGTAATGCTACTATGAGAACATTAGTACAAGTTTTTGCATTTTCATTTCCCTTGAGTATATATCTAAGAGTAAAATTACCGGATTGTGTGGCAACCCTATGCTTAACTTTTGAGGAATTGTCAAACTGCTTTCCACAGAAGCTTCACCATTTTACATTTCCACAAGCAATGTATGGAAACACTTGTTATTTTCCATTTTTTTAATTATAGACAGCCTGACAGGTATGAAATAGTACCTTACTGTGGTTTTGATTTGCATTTCCCTAATGAATAATAAAGCTGGGCATCGTTTCGTGTGCTTATTGTCTATGTACCTTTTTACAGAGATGTTTGTTCAAGTCCTTGACCAATTTTTTTGTTTTGTTTGGTTTGGTTTTTTGGTTTTTTTTTTACCGGGAGGTTCCGGGGATCGAACCCAGGTCCCTCCATATGGGAGACAGACGCCCAACCATTTGAGCCACATCCGTCCCCCCTTGACCAATTTTTAATAGAGTTATTTCTCTTTTATTACTGAGTTTATATTAGTTTCCTATTGCTGCTGCAAAAAAATTCTAAAGACTGACGAGTTTAAAACAACACAAATTAATCATCATACAGTTATGAAGGTCAAAAGTCTAAAATGGTTTTAATTCAGCTAAAACTCAATGAGTTTGTGTTCCTTCTGTTATTTATGTCCTTCTAAGAGAAAATCCATTTCCTTGCCTTTTCCAGATTCTAGAGGCCACCTGCATTCCCTCCTTCTTTCACTTTTTAAGGACCTTCATGAGGGCATTGGGCCCACCTGGATAATCCAGGGGAATATCCCCATTTCAAGGACCTTCACGGAATCACATCTGCAAAATCCCTTCAGTCATGCAAGGTAAAATATTCAAAAGTTCGAATGATTAGGGCATGGAAAATTTGCCTCCCACAAGTTGTAAAATATATTTCCATATATTTTGGATGCAAGAACCTAAGGACCTAATCAGATACATAATTTGTAAATATTTTCTCCCATTCAGTGGGATGTTTTTTCACGCTCTTGAGAGTGCCCTTTGAAGCCCCAAAGGTTTTAATTTTTATGAAGTCCAATTGATCTATTTATTTTGTTGTCACCTGTGCTTTTGGTATCATATATAAGAAACAATTGTCTAATCCAAGGCCATGAAGATTTACACCTAGGTTTTCTGTTAAGACTTTTACAGTTTAATTCTTTCATGTAGGTCTTTTGTCCACTTAAAATTAAGGTTTGCATATTGTGCAGTTGTCCCAACACCACGTGTTGAAATGATTATTCTTTCCCCATTGAATGAACCAGGCATATTTGTTTGAAAATCAATTGACTGTAAATGTATGGGTTTATTTTTAGACTCTCAATTTATTCCATTAGTTTGTTTATCCTTATGCCAGTACCACAAAGTCTTGATTTTTAGTAAGTTTTGCAATCAGGAAGTGTAAGTCCTCCAACTTTGTTCTTATTTTCAAGATCATTTTGTTGATTTGGGGCCCCTTTCAATTGCATATGATTTTAGGGTCATCTTTTCTTATTCTACAAAAAAAATATATTAGGATTTTGCAGTTTTCAGCATACAAGTTTTTCACTTCATCTGTCAAATTTATTCCTACATATTTTATTTTTTTATTCTAGTGGCAAGAGTGGATATCTTTAGCATCTTTGTCTTGTTTTCATCTTAATGGAAAGGCTTTCAGTCTTTCACCATTAAATAGGAAATTAGCGGTGGATTTTTCATAGATACACCTTATCAAGTTGAGAGAATTGCCTTCTATTTCTAATTTGTTGAGTGCTTTATCACAAAAGGGTGTTGCATTTTGTCCTCTTTCTCTGCATCTGTTGAGATGAACATGTGGTTTTTGTCCTTTATTCTATTAATATTTCGTATTACATTGGTTGATTTTTGTGTATTGAATCAAACTTACATTCCTGGGATAAATCCCATTTACTCATATTGTATAATCCTCTGTAGGTCTGCTGGATTTAGTTTGTTCATATTTTATCGAGGATTTTGGCATATATAAATTTTGTCTGTAGTTTCCTTGTGATGCCTTTGATTTCGATAGGATAATAATGGCCTTATAGAATGAGTTGGAAAATGTTCCCTCCTCTTCTATTTTTAGGAAGAGTTTTTTAAGGATGGACGTTAATTCTCTTTTTAATATTTTGTAGAATTCTCCAGTGAAGCCATCTAGGACTGAACTTTTCTTTGTAGCAACTATTTTTGACAACTAATTCAATGTCTTTACTTGTTACAAGTCTATTCAGATTCTCTCTTCTTGAGTAAGTTTCAGTATTCAGTGTCTTAAACGAATGTGTCTATTTTATGTAGCTTATCTAATATAGTGGTATATAATTGTTCATATTGTTTCCTTATTTTAATTTTCGTTTCTGCACAGTCAATATTAAAGCCCCTCTTTCATTCCTGATTTTGGTAATTTGAGTCTTCCCTCTTTTTCTCTTAGGCAGTCTAGTTAAAGATTTGTCAATTTTCTTGATACTTTCAAACAACCAAATTTTGGCTTTATAAAGTTTCTCGATTTTTTTTTTTACTATCCTCTATTTCATTTATTTTAATTCTGATCTTTATTATTTCCTTATTTCAGCTTTCTTTAGGTTTAGTTGGCTCTTTTTTTTCTAGTTCATTAAGGTAGATGGTTAGGTTATTTATTTGACATCTATCCTAATTAGGCATTTAAAGTTATAAACTTCACTCTGAGCACTGCTTTCACTAAATTCCATAGTTTATATGTGTTGTAGTTTTATTTTCATTCATCTCAAACTATTTTCTAATTTCTTCTTGTGATTTCTTCTTTGAACCATTGGTTATTTAGAGTATGTTGTTAAATTTCCACATATTTTTGAATTTCCCAAATTTCCTTCTGTTACTGATTTCCCATTTCATTCCATGGTGATTGAAGAACATAGCTTGCATGGTGTTAATTATTTTAAATTTATTGAGACTTGTTTTACATCCTAACATATGATCTGTCCTGGAGACTATTCCATGTGTACTTGAGAACAAAGTTTATTCTACTGTTGGTGGATGAGGAGTTCTATAGGTGTATTTTTAGTCTTGTTGATTTACAGTATTGTTCAAGTCTTCTGTTTTTTGTTGATCTGTAATTTTTCTAATCATTATTGAAAGTGGGCTATTGAAGTGTCCAGCTATTTTTGTTGAATGATCTATTTTTGTCTATTTCTCCCTTAAACTCTGTGAATTTTTGCTTTATCTATTTTGGGGTTCTATTGTTAGGTGCATATATCTTTATAATTGCTTCATCTTTTTGATGGATAGACTCTTTTATCATTACAAAATGTTCTTTTCTCTAACAATTTTCTCTAGTAATTTTTATCTTAGAGTCTGTTTTGGCTACTGTTAGTATAGCTACTCTGGTTCTCTTTTGGTTACTGTTTGCATGGTATACTTGTTTCATCCTTTTACTTCCAACCTTTTCATGTTTTTAATCAATCATGAATCTCTTGTACAGAGACTACAGTTGTTTTTATACATTCTGCCAATCTTTGCTCTTTGATTATATTGTTGAATCCATTTACATTTCATGTAATTACTGATGTCAAATTTTTGTCTATCCTTTTTGCATTTGTTTTCTATGTGCCTTATTTTTTCCCTCTACTCCTCCATTGCTGCTTTCTCTTGTGTTAATTACTTTCTAGTGTACCAACTAATTTCCTTTCCTTTTTCTAACTCTATTTTTGAGTTATTGTCTTAGTGTTTGTGCTGGAGATTACAACTAACATGTTAAATTTTAAAATCTACTTTGGATTGCTACCAAGTTAATTTTAATAGTATAGTTTGTTTCTATATAGCACCATTCCTTCCCTTACCTTTGTGCTATTATTGGTCTACAAATTACATAATTGTGCCCATCAACACAGATTAATAATTTATGGAGCTATAATGTAAATAAGATAGGAGGGGGAAAGTATTATAAGCAGAAAATCCATTTATATGTCCTTTAGGTTCACTTATGTAGATGCCTTTATAGAGATCTGTATTTCTTCATGTGGAATAAACTTATTGTCAGTGTCCTACCTTTCAGCTTGAAGAAATGTTTTAATTTCTCCTTCATTTTTGAAGGTTAATTTTGCTGGATATAAGAGTCTTGATTTACAGACTTTTTTTTTTCAGCATTTTGAATATGTCATTCCACTTCTTCATCCTCCATGATTTCTCATGAGAAATTTGCTGTTAATATTGAGGATCACTTTTTCATGATGAGTTCCTTCTCACTTTCTGCTTTCAAGATCCTCTTTTTCCTCTTTTGCTTTAATAGTTTGATTATGATGTGTCTAGGTGTGGATCTCTTTGAATTTATCGTTCTTGGAAATCGTTGTGCTTCTTGGATATGTAGATAATAGTTTTAACAAATTCGTTAAGTTTTTAGCCATTATTTCTTCAAATATACACTCTATGCTTTCCTCTCTATCCTCACCTTCTGAGTTTCCCATTAGGTGTGTATTTATACACTTGTTGGTATTCTACAAGTCTCTGGGCCATTATTCACTTGTTTCCTTCTTTTTTCTTTCTATTCCTCAGACCGGATAATCTCAAATGATCTATTTTCAAGTTTGCTGGTTCTTTATTCTGCCTTTTCAAGTTTGCTATGGCCTCTATCTCTCCAATGAATTTTCCATTTTACTTATTGTAATTTTCAACTCCAGCATTTCCATTTTTTTAAGAATATGTGACTTTTTATTGATGTACTCTATTTAGTAAGCCATCGTTTTCCTACTTTTCATTAGTTCTTTAGACATGGTTACTATTAGTTCTTTGAACATATTTATAATAGTTTAAGTCATTGACTAGAAATTCTAATATCTGGGCTTCCTCAGAGACAGTTTATCCTGACTGCTTTTTTTTTTTTTTCCTTTCTTGCTTTCTTTTAATAGAAGCAGTTGTAAGTTTACAGGAAAACCATGCAGAAAATATAAAGTTCCCATATACCCTACACACACACATAGTTTCCCCTATTATTAACATTTGCATTAGTAAAGTATCTTTCATAGAGTGTGATCTTGTTGTTTTCTGACCGTTCTGAACTAATTTTCTAGTTTGTATTCTTTGGCATGTGTAGCCACTAAAGTCCCTGCTTGATCAGCTAATAATTTGATGGGGATTTTCTTAAATACATGGACAAATAAGTCACCCAGACTTTGCTGGAAGGATCTGTGTGCACATTTGGACACACCTTCAACACTTAGGCAAATATTTACAACTCCATCTTAGCTTTCACTTTCTGATTGTGCAGAGCCTCACACATAGCCAGAGATTAGAATTTAAGGTCTTCTCAGGTCTTTACTGGGAATGTACAAAGCTTTATGCATGCATATTGTTTTCTAGATCCCCATGAATATGTTGGAGGTTTTCAACCTTTCAATGAACATCTCATTGCCTAGTTTTTCCTTTTAAGCTTTTTGATTAGCCTATTGTTTGCCTCAACTGTTATCTATCATCTAAGGAAGTTGTACTGTTAAAAACAATTGTCTCTGTTTTAAACAAACACACTTGGCAATAAAGATGTTCACTCTGAGCAAGCTCTGACTCAGATCAAATAAAGACAGCCTCATGGGAGGGATCATCCAAGGAACCACTAGACAAGTCAAATCATGACAATACTCTGGGAATGGGGGATAAAAGTTTCTCCAATGCCATTCTGCTCCTTCATTGGACAACAGTTTGCTGGTTTTCACTGTAATTATGTACTGTTGGCTTTCAGGACTGCTGTGGATCTGGGAGGGGAGGGGTAGGGATAGGGTCAGATAAATCACCACAAAACTTGCTGATTTTCCTGTGGTTCAGAAATTTATATTGATTAAACAGCTTTTCTATGGTTAATTTCTAGAGTTTTAGAAAAGTTTATTCTTACAGTTTTTGTCAGTGTTCTTGTTGCTTTTAGAAATGAGATGATTTTTAGAATTCCTTGTTCTACTATTTTCAATGATATCCTTCTTTATTTCTAATACCAGGAACTTCTTTTTCTCAGTTGTGAGCTTGCCTTGTACATTGTTTAATGTTGTTTCTATTTTATCCGTGATGTCTACATGTTAAGGAGTGACATTGTCCTTCCATGTCGATTTACTAATCAGTGTTAGTGTCTCCCAATTTTTGTAAAATGAGACATAATAGTTATCTTTCCTTAGTTTGCTGACAGAACCAGACTCAGAAGTAAACCTGGCATTCACAGTATAGCCTGAGTACCCAATCCCTATATTCTACAAAGCCAAAATATTTTTTAAATAAAAATCAATAATCATCCCCAATTTTAAAAATACTTCTAGTGAGCAAGACTAATAATATTTGTATTTAATCGATACAAAAAAAAATTCGCTTGTTATCATTATCATTAAAATCAGGATGCCCAAAATTGCCATGATTATTGAACATTTTTTTGTAAGTCCTAGTAAGATTTGTGTTCGTATGTTCACCAAAACATTGTATAAAGATGTTCTATAGCAGCACTATCGGTAATAGTCCAAAACTAGAAACTCTCTAGGACTCAGTCAGCTGTAGTATAGATCAGAGGTCAACAAACTCGAGCCATGAACAAAATTTCACTTTCCTACTTTTGGAAATAAAGTTTTCAACAAATAATAAAAACATGTAAAGTTTTGTTGAAACACATCCACACTGTTTATTTACAGATTATCTATGGTTCTTTAATGCTTCCATAGTAGATTTGAGAAGTTGCAGCAGAGATCGTGTGACTGAAAATCTGGTTCTTTATAGAAAAATTTGTCATTCCTTGTTATAGATAAATTGTGGTACCGTCAGAAAATGGAACACTATTCATAAGTAAGAATTAACAAATCACTGTTATATGCAACCCATGAACACACATCTCATGAATATTATGTTGACTAAAAGAAGCTACATATATAATGAAAACTGTATGATGCCACGTTGCAAGCCCTAAGAAGAAGCCACACCATTCATCTGAGAACCATACCACACAATATTGTTACTTAGTTGTAAATTCATTTGTGGTGGCTTTGGGGAACACTGTTGGGTTTTATGGCAGTAACGGTAACTGTTCCTTAGGTCATTCCTTGTTGCTGCCCCTGTGCCACCACGATCCTACTTCTATAAAAGCCAGTAGTCTCTCCAGTAAGGGCCACAGAAGATGTACAAGGGACATTTTTACCTGAGCAGGATTTTGAAGATGGAATACATGGTTGCCAATTACACAAGATTTGGTGTTAGGGAGCATTCCAGAAAGAGAAGAGAATAGGTACAAAAAACACAGAGATGAGAAAGAGAATTCTGGAGAGCAAAAAACACCCAAGAGTTGTTGGATCTTAAAAGGTAGAAGATTGGGGTGTTGATGTTTACAAGTGAGTGCTGAGACTGAAGAGCTGGGCAGATATCCTATACCAAAAGACCCTGCTCAGCCATATCGAAGAATTGAATGAAATCTTAAAGGCAATAAAGATGCTCTTAAATAATTTTATACAGAGAAGTGATGTAATCATATTTATGTTTCAGAAAGGTGGTTCAGTAAAATGAAATAAGATTTGGAGAAGAAAGAAGATCATTTAAAAGGCTGCTGAAATGGTATATGTGTGAAATTTATAAAGGTCTAAGTTATGAAAAGGAAAGAATGAGTTCAAGTATATTTAAGAATAATTCAGAATCTCTTGATGTACCAACTCAGTGAAATATGTTACAAACATTAAAACTAAGACAAAAATACTATTAAAAACATAAAGAAATGTTTATGACATGAGGTTAAGTGTGAAAAAAGGCTCTGTATCAATCAAGTTGCTTTGATTTCAAGCACTAGAAGCTAATCCAGGCTAATTTAAAACAAAAGATAATTCACTGAAAGGAGTTGGGCAATTAATAGAAGTGAAAGAAAAGTTGCAGAACCAGGTATTTGAATGAACAAGAAATGAAACAGGGATTCTGGGTTCTTCTTCTGGCTTCTCCACCTCAACCCAACTGTAAATGCTGGAAGGTCTCCAGGCTGTATCCTCAGCCATCTTCTCATTTTTACCTACACACTGTTTCTACGTGACCTTATCCAGTTTTGTGGATTTACATTATCCTGATGTTTCTGTCATATCCCAGATTCATACCGTCAGTTACAATTTCTATCATATAATTCCAGACTCATATATTAAATTGTCTATTCTCCATCTAATATACATCCCACACATAGCAGTTTCAAAACAGAACTTATGATTCACTCACCACCCAACTGTTCCTTCCATATCAGACACTAGCTCTACCATGCAACCATATTCTCAAGCTTCAGTTTGATTGATCCATCTATTTTTCTCTCCTGCTATAGCCAATTTGTCCACAAGTCCTAATTCCAAACCATATCCCAACTCTTCCCACTTTTTGCCATCTCAACTGCTATACCACTCTGGTCTCAGACATTAGCCCCTACCGTTTCTACTTCTGCAATGACCTCTTAACTGGTCTCACTGCTCCTGTACTTGTGCCCCCCATCCAATTTTCACATAGAAATAGTTTCAATCCTAAATCAGACCACGTCATTCCCTTGCCTAAAATTTTCCAATTGCTTCCCATTGCATTGCACTTGGAATAAAATCCAATCTTCTTATCTCATGTCCTTCTCTGATTTCATCTCCTGTAACTCTTCACTTACCTTTCTTTTTCTCAAGCATGCTTATTTCCTAATCATCAGACTTCTGCACTTGCTGTTCCCTCTGACTTTGTTTGTCTGGCTCTTTCTTATCATTTAGTCTCAGCCTTCATGTTGTCGCTAAAGAAATGCTTTTCCTAACCACTTAGTCTAAATTAACCCCTTGCCCCCATGCCAGACACTATCTACCACAATTCCACGTTCTGTTTTCTTCATGGCACTTTATATTTTTATTGTGTTCATGATATTTAATCAGCATCTGAAATAATATGCCCACTCATTGGTTTAATTATTTATTATTTATATCTCCCCTCCCCACCACCCAATTATTATAAGTTTTGGGAATACAAACAATTTGTAATTTGTTCACTTTACACCCCCAGAATCTAACCTGGCAACAAGATATATGTTGCATAAACGGATAACTAAATCTAGGTAATAAGAATAATTTATTTGCAGACAAATGAATCCCAACCACATTCAGTTTGTATTTCCTTCTTCAAAAATCCAGGAAGTGTGGACCATATGCCCACTCCTGTGGAACGGGCTGGAATCAACCCAACAAAACCACAGGGACCGGGAATGGGAGAAGAATCAATGGACAAAACAGAATCAGGATGCTGTCGCCAGGAAGGAGCGGGCAAGAAGAGCAACACATGCCCATTACATTGTGATTATAGTCACACTGTGATTGAAGTTTATAAAGATTAAGTACGAATGCAGAGCAACCAGAATATATAAAAATAAAACCATGAGGCTTAGGCATAGTGGAATAAAGAATAATGAATGTTATTTTCTAAAATTTTTTAATGCAATTTTAGTAATGATTTTACAATCGAAAAGCACAAAACAAGACCTAAACATTAAGGGCGAGAAGTTAAAAAATGGAGCAGATAAAAATATAAGTATTAACATACCAGAAAATTCAAAGGGATTTTTAAAATAATCTCTGATATGTTTTTAAAATGCTCTGAAGATGCTGTAGGTATGAAAAGGGTTATGATACATTATTACATTAAGTATACACATTCTTGTGTACCCACAGGATCTGGGAAAATATAGGCTTGAGCTAAAGGAATTCATAATAAGAATCACAAGAACAAAGACAAATGCAATTGATATTCCCTCCTCCTCTTCAATAAGTTCCCTAACTTCCTGCTGTCTTTCATGCATACCATTCAATAAGCACACACTTGAGGATTTTTGATATTAGGCACAAATGAAAGACATAATCCCTTCTCTCAAGTGGCTCACAGACAAATGAGCAATGAAAATAGGATGAGTACAATGATTAAGGTAAAAGTTTGAGAGCCATGGGAGTGTGGAGGAGACCACCTTGATAATTGAGTTATTGACGGTTATTTGGGGAAGGATTTTTTTAAAAAGTAACACCTGTGCTGAGTCTTGATGGATGAGCGGGAATGGTCCAAACAATAAACAAATCCATTGAGAGTTTAGAGAAAAGCAATATCTCTATGCATGGATTAGGAAAACTTCCCAAAATAATTTGACTGGAAGAATGAGTAGGATGTGCAGAAGCAGATTATATGGAACCATGATTCTGAGTATGTAGACCACCCAGTTTTTGTGGGATTCCTTTTGTGGGATTTGGCACTCATCAATATATTTTCAAAATTTTTAGCAACTGGTACGATAATAAAATCTGTATTAAATCTATAGAATTCATCTGGGAATTATATTTATTTTTATTTCCCAAGAAAGGCTAACTTATAAAACAGCTTATCAATTTTTACATGTTGCAGCACAAGCCATTTATCAAGTCACTCTAAAAAGGTCCAAGTGGGTTGTCAATTTTTAGAAATTGGTGTGATCTTTTGTGACATGACTAATACCAGTTGTCTGAGCCCTTCTTTGACATAGGGAACCACATCAAACTATTCCAATGGTTTTCCTGTTGAATCCTTATCTACTAGGTGACTTCTACTCTCAAGAAGTCATGATTTTAACAAAATGCTGAATCATCTCTAAAAAGTTTCTGCTGAACCAAAAGCTTGGCCAAAAACAAGAGCTAAATTTAGTAAAAAGGCTACAATTTAAACTTTAGCCTTTTGACATTGCTTGAGATTTCTTTATATATCCAATATCTTTATCATTACATTCGAAAAATCACTTATTGGACTATCATAGATAATTAGGTTGTACCTTATCTTTTTTTTTTTTTTGACAATTAAGAATATCAGTTCTATTGCCCAGATACCTGAGTTCAAATCCTGCCTCTATAATGAAGTCTTAAATAAACTTAAGAAACCTCAGTTTCTTCATCTGTAAAAGGGGATAATAATGATAATTATAATACTCCAATGAGTCAATTATGCATTTGCAAAGTGCCTAGCATGGAACAAGTGTTTCAGAAGTGTTAACTCTCATTTTATTAGTAAACCTAATGCTTTTAATATGTATTCTGCATCAGCATTTGGTGAATTTTAATGAATTCTTCTCATTAAATGAAGATGAATTTCAATAGAATTGCTTAAAAGAGGAACCCAACGTTTTGGAATCCCCTCACCCTATACCACCGTACAGGCCCAGCCCTTGCCTTGGGGTCCTTCTCTTATCTCAGAAGTGCCCACCCCTCTTGCTGGCAAAGTTCATGACCCCCAGCTGCTGATTCTAATTACCTCCCTTGACTGACTTCTCACATGCTTTTTTTTTTTTTTTTTTTTTTTTGGCCATCTTTAACTTGCTCAGAATCAAAGTCTTTGTCAGATGGAAGTCCTAAAAATGGCCATGTGAAGGAAACTCTGGGGAAACACTGGGCAGTGGGGAGTAGCCACAGATGCTGCAGCCAAGTGGACTATAGGCATTTTCCAGTGGATGCCCATAAGGCCTCCATGGGTGCTGCTTCTCATGCCAGGGACTCCCAAAACAGAACTAACAGATGCCAAGACTGCTCCCCAGTGGTGACCACCTGTAGTTTCCTTAGTCTGGAGAAGAACACAGGCGGGGCTCAGAGCAGCCCACCATGATCCCAGAGCAGCCCATAATAATGACCAGGAAGTAGGGCTTCTAGAAGCTAAATGTCATCTTTAAGGATCAATCAGAACAGGCGCCAGCTTTGGTGTTGGAGCAGAGTGCTGGCAGACCCTGTCGTGCTGTCCAGCACCCTTTCAAGTACCTTAGCATGGAGATTACCAGAGAGTCCAAAGGAGGAACTGGGGTGGCACTGAGCAAGGCTCAAGGATTCTCTGAGCTTATAATTTATCAAAGTCCACATTGAATATCCAAGAGGGGATGATGGTAGGTGTAATATTAAATGCATTTGACCACAGAATGTTTCCTTTTTCAAGCATCCCTTGGAATTAATATACTGTAAAATTCACTTTATTACACTCATATAATGGAGTTTTGATTGGACTTTGATTTCATTCCCAGCTCCCATCACATACCAGATATGTGACTTAAGATACATCATTTATTCTCTCTAATCCTGATTTCATCCCATATGAAAAAGGAGCACAGGAAAACCCACATTTACAAGTTATTATGACAGTGTAAGATGTGCAAAGAAAGGAAACTTTGAAAGGGTATGGCAGAGGCAGGCTTGCTCTTCATCAAATTGCTCACTTTCCCTCCTGGGACCACTTCTTGGGCTCCCCTGGACTTGGGTGAGGCCATGTCACTAGTTCTGGGTGAGTGGCCAGTGCCATACTCCACTTCCAAGACAGATCCATTAAAACCTTCCTATGAAAAGCTCAATTCTCTGTCTCTCCCTTTTTCTCTCCCTATCTCTCTTCCTTTATCTCATCTCTCCTTTCTCTCACTCTCCCTCTTTCTCTCTCTCTCTCTCTCCAACTGCTCATTGAATGAAGTGGACTCAGAAAGGGGAGAACTTTAAGGAGCAAGGAACTTGGGTCCCTGATTTACGTCCAGGAGAGCCTCCCAGCCAAGAGCACCCATTGTAGACAACTGATGAGCAAGAAATTAATTTTTATTGTGTAAAGCCACTGATACTTTGATGGGTTTTATTGATGACGTTTTGGTAGTTAGCCTCCTCTGACTAATGCAGAGATAAAAATTGGAAATCCAGAGCACACTGCACAGTAAATGTGTAAAAGTGTGTATTAATCAGGGTTCTCCAGAGAAACAGAACCAAAGGGATATACATATATATATTTATTGTATAAGATTTATTTTTATATGACTTATCTATATATTCATGTATGCATAAATAGATACATAAATATTATTTATTTTAAGGAATTGGCTCATGTGATTGTGGGGGTAGCAAGTCCAAGATCTGTAGAAAAGACTGGTTGACTAGAAATTCTAGTAAGAGTAATATTACAGTCTTGAGTCCAAAATCTGTAGAGGAGGCCAGCAGGGTGGAACTCAGGAAGAAGCGGACAATATAATCTTATGGCAGAATTCCTTCTGATCTCTAGACTCCTCAGTTCTTGCTATTAAGACTCCAAATGATGGGGTGAGGTACACCCACATTATTCAGGGTCATCTCTTTTACATAAAGTCAAGTGATCAAAATTCTAATCCCATTTATGGAACACCTCCACAGTGTCATATAGGCCAACTGACACATAAAATTAACCATCACAGTGGTAGATGCTGAGGTTTCTATTTTGCTATTAATAGTGTTCGTAGCGACAGTCATGTAGAAAAGAACCGAATCTTGTGATTCAACTAGGATGTTGGGAAGTAAAATCCCAGAGGCACTGATGTCTGCCAATGGGTTTGTCAGTCCTGAGCTGTATGACTCTGTAGAATGGAATCACCAACCTGCAACTCTGCCTTCCAAAGAGTCAAGTGAAGAATGCCTGTCCAGATAATACCTTTCTGCTCTTGCTGGAGTGTTCATCAAAATAAGTTAACGTCTCTACTTAAAGTTATTCCAATGTCAATTTTACTCTCTACATGGAGACAATGCTTTATTGTGGAGCAAAGGAAAAAACAGCTATAGCAAAGATAATTGGTTTCCCTCTCAGTTATTCAACTAAAATGCATGGGATATATTCATTCAAACATGAAAGGAAATGAATTTCAGACAGAATTCCAACTGAGCAGAAAATAAAGCTAACCCCGTATTACAACTTGGGCGTCCTTTAATTTCTAAGTGACATCACAAGTGGCTATAAAGTAGACACTTGTTCAAAGAAGAAACATTATTTCTGGGACCTTCATAGCTTTGTAGAAGCATATGTGGGTAGAGATTTTTAACATATATTTTCCAGGTTTCAAAAATGTTAAAGACTTACTACATACTTATTGTTTATATGTTCATGTATGAGTGATATACTTCAGTAAAAAACTTTTTTAATGAAGAAAAGAAGTTGGAGAGCCACAGAAAAGAGCTGAAGGAAGAATGGAAGTTTGCATTGCTTTTAGAAACAGTTATAGTACCAAAAAAAATCATTCATCAAATAGAATATAACATATCAAGAGGAGCCATCATTGAAACTAAAGCTATGGTATATATGGTTATAGAGCATATATTCATCCTGTGGTTTATCCTATCCCATCTCCAAGGGGGTGCAAACAGAGATAACGCCTTACACACCCTAGAGCGGAGCAGCACTGTGCAGTAAGTAAAACCTCAAGGCCACCCCATCACTGTGAAATCCCAGTTGGAAGGAAAACATATTTAAGGAGGATTGCCTGAGAGCCTTGCTGTCTTTCTGTTCCTCCAGTCTAGGCACTCTTAATGCAATCCTGAGATTAAACCAACAAGACAAGCAAGACCCCTTCTCACCTGGACCGTAGCTGTTCACTCTCATCCTGTGAAACACAACAGAATACGCAACCGCACCAAAAAAGCATAACAGGCGAATTGGGCAGACATGGAACACGCCCCAAGGAAGTGCCTAACAATGCTCTGTTACATGTATTGAAAACACCTTAGATCTAAATTCTGGCTACACTTGAAATGGTAGGAGGGCAGGTTCCATGAGCCTCATTTACTACTGTTTCCACAGAGCATATCACAGGCTTCGATAAATATCTCACTTGTTCTTTTTTTTTTTTTCAATTTAATAAAATTAATTTAATTATTGAGTGCCTGCTATATGGTGAGTTCTTTTCTTTTTTACCTTATAATTTTATGTATTGACAGCAATTTAGGATTTTACGTATTGAGACAGCATTGTGAAAGCTGAAGATTTATTTCAATGAAATCATTTCCATTTTAATAGGTATTATTTTGTTTTTCATTTGCCAGTTGGCTAATTTTATAGTATCTTCTTTTTTTTTTTTTTTTGGATTGGTGAAAGTTCTTTTTTTTTTTTTTAAGATACTTTATAACAGCCCTACGAGGTTTTAATCCCCATCTTAGAGGGCAGGAAAATAAGCTCAGAGAGGTTGACACTTGCCTGGGTTTCACTTCTAGTTACAGGCAGATGGAACCAAAACCCAGGTCCTGTGCCACCCTTACCCCCAAGCAAGCAGGGCCCATGCCCCAGACCCCACTCTTTGGGGAAGGACCTCAAGAAGCCCTTCCTGTGCCTTCCTCTAAAGTGTTCAATTTCCCCTACAGTGCTTGGGGCTGGCCGGGGCAGGCACAGACATCTGGGGTTACACTTAGCCAGTACTTGGCCCTAGTGGCATTTCTCTTCTTTGGGGTGCTTCTAACCCTCTTCTCCTCAAAGGTGGTCAATCAGATGCCCCAAGAAACTCCAGGACTCTTGTTTGTGGGGTATACAAGAACCCCACTGCCGAGACCATGTTCCACTCATGTAGTGGAGCCATTTGATTTCACTCCCAGTTCCCATCGCATACCAGCTATGTGACCTGGGGCTCCTCTCTTAGTCTCTCTAAACTTGAATTCACCCCATTTGTAAAAGGGGCACAGGAAGACCCACTTTTCACAAGTTATTATGACAGCATAAGCTGTGCAGAGAAAGGAAACTTTGAGAGGGCATGGCAGAGGCAGGCTTGCTCTTCATTAAATTGCTCAGTTTCCCTCTGGGACCAACCTCATTTTCTCCCCAGTTTTAAGTAGACCAGCTGCCTGTTGCCCTCAGCCAGGATAAGATGGCCTCTCCCATCAAACCACTTTATGCGCACTGCCTTCCCCACCTGCAATGCCTATTCTCTCTGAATCCATGAAACATCCATTCTTGAATACAAGTCTTCACCCCTTTCTCCCTGACGCGCCCTTGACCTCTCCACCCCACATTTGGCTCACCTGTGGCATTCATCAGATCCCTTTCTTGTGAGGGCTCTTTTATTCTTGGGTATCTTTGTTGCTGTCACATAGTGTTAACTGTACATGCTTTGATTAAGAACAACTCACGGACAGGAATGCTACAGCAGTTATTTTTTTTATCAATTCTTCATATCGCTCTGCTCAGTGTTATCAACAAGCTTTCAATAATAGTTGAAAAATGACTATAGGAGGAAACAAGAGGTCTTATTGTATTGTTAAGAATACTTCACTTCATTCATGCATGGTATATTGTTGTTGTTTCTTTTTAAGGGAGATTAACCCTGAACCAATTGCTTTTCCACTACATTGACCTCTTCTTTTGTATAAGTCCAGGGTAAAATGTTATGTACATTTTCACAAAGAAGAGTGATTTTCATTCATTCCTTCTCTCATCCATTCATTCAATGTGAGGTCTGAAGCACTCACCATGAATTAAACACTAGAATGAGCACAAGCAAGATAAGGATAAAAGACAAGCTCTGTTCTCAAAATGCTCATAGGCTAGTTGGGACGAGAGACATCAGAAACAGCAGCGGGAGCCCAAATGTGGAATGAGAGGAAGGAGAGGAGGAGGGAAGGAAGGAAATAAACTAGCATTCATTATTAGATTTTTATTGTTTGGAGTTAAAATACAATGCTCCAATTTTGTTTTGCTTTGTTTTGGGTTTTTTCCCTACTATAATGGCCACATGCTCTGAAACCAGTGAATGTACTGGACACACTGATTTTCTTTTTTCTTTTTAAAATAACAACCGGTCAAGTTCGTTCACGTGGAATATGAGAATTGAATGGGACTCAACTGTCAGTTCCTTGAAGCTGGAGGATATATGCCTACCTATTTCTCTTTTGTCAGGAACACTGCATAAGGTTACCCCTTTCATATTGGCAAATTCACAAAATTGAACATAAATAGCTCATCAAAATGAGCTAATTAATTAGTCA
The DNA here is from genome assembly GCA_026826555.1 of Tolypeutes matacus. Classification (NCBI taxonomy): domain Eukaryota; kingdom Metazoa; phylum Chordata; class Mammalia; order Cingulata; family Chlamyphoridae; genus Tolypeutes; species Tolypeutes matacus. The sequence continues at coordinate 2,847,033 of JAKSZT010053840.1, forward strand.
CATTAGGCTTTGATTATAATTACTCTTTTGAGCCAAGCCTGAGTATAAGACACTTGGTATTAAGAGGTACATGCTGGGAGCATAGGCAGTTCTACAGTTCATAGGGACAAGCTCATTAGGCTTTTTTTTTTTTTTTTTTAACCCAAAGTTAGGGGTGTTGTAGCTTTGGGCAAGACAACCACATCAAGTCTAGAGACAGAAATGTGGGTAGCAGTTGGAAAACCAAAGCATTGTCTCCTGTGAAAATACAAAAATTCTTGGATGTGGGGCATATGAAACATTTCTCTCATACTGGCATCTTGGGGGATGTGGGTTTAAGTATATTCTCTAATGTGAAAAGAAAAATGAACTTAATAGGGAGCGAAAGAAGACAGATAGTATAAAGGGGAAGAAAACTGCTGAACAAGAAGGGCTTCCAAAGACCAACCTCTTCTGCTCCATAATTTTGCCTTTAGAACCTGACTCAGGGGACGAAGAATTTGACTCCAAAAAAGTAACTTTCAAACACTTGCCCTTCTCACCCCAAAAATGAAACTTATTTTCAATTAAATGTATTTTGCTTATGCCTTCCAGTTAAGGCCATGGAGACAACAATTGTGGTTTTCTTAAGAATCCAAAGAATACATTTGAGTAAAGGGATTAACTCTTTGCTAAATCTTGATAAGGTGCCTTCCAAAGGAAAAAGAAGGTCAAATAAAAAGCTATTCTTAATTAAAGGAAATGCATAGAATTGATTTAATAAAATTGTAATGTTGTTTAATGACTACGGAAAATGGTGTGCAGGGCAGAAAACTGACACTTTGCCTTAATCAATGCACATTTTATTAAAATCAATGTGGTCTATTATGTAAGGCCTATTGAAAAGAACTTTAATAAAGTCCAATCTATAAAGACTAACTAACTAATTCAATTGAAATTTAAACCTGATGATAGCTACAGTGTTCACTCAGCACATATATATTGAGTGCTTACTATGTACTAGACAATGGGAAAGTATTGAAAAGTCACTTTTTCCTTCCCTTAAGGTATGTATTGTGTAATAACAAGGTTAAGATTTTGATTTTACATTAGATTCAAGTGCACCTAACTGCATAGTATTTCACCATCATTTTAAAGAACCATTTCTGTTGCATTTTAAATCAAACTTCAACTTGAACTAAATAAATGAATAAAAAATCAAATGCTAATGGCCTTTCCAATTCTAATGGATAATTCGATCTGTTAATGGAAAATGGAATGTTTCAGCTTCAAGTCTAAAGGAGTTTTGGGTATTGAAAAAAAATGGCTACTTATACTTCACAGTGTGCATAGTTTTGCTTCTCCTGGGTTTGCCTCTCTTATAATAAAAATTAGGTTTCTAGCCATGCATACTTTCCACTTGGGCTTCCAGGAGGCTAAGGAACTGAATGGAGTGTTCCAAACTATTGTCAGTTTCCAGGTTTTTGTCTTCATCCTGACTGTTCATTAAAACTTCTATTTCCGTGTTCCTTATTCTTGATTTATATTGATATTGAAGTTAATTCTATTACATCTGCTTTTGTTAAAAAGATGTTTAGATGGACAATGCCCATCCCAGGAGGCACAGGGAGTCTGCAACTGCAAGCAATACAGTTCCATCCATCTGCCCCATGGGATCTAAGCCCTTTCTCAATCCGAGACAGGGTAGGCATCACTATCCCAAAATCTTCAAGATTGAGGAATGAGCAAACATAAGGGTAGAAAGCAACTGTGGACTAAAGTAGACTTATGATTATTCTAGCAATGGAAGGACATGTATCATTGATCTAAAGACAATGGCCACTAGAGCTTCTGAGGGGAGTGAAAGGGAAGAATAGGTGTAGCATGGGGGCATTTTTGCAACATTGGAATTGTCCTGCATGACATTGCAATGATGGATACAAGCCATTATACATTTTGTCAACATCTATAAAATCGTGCAAGGCAGAGTGTAAATTATAATGTAAACTATAGTCCTTGGTTTGTACAATACTCCAATATGTGTTCATCAATTGTAACAAATGTTCCACACTAATGAAAGATGTTAATGTGGGAAAGTGTTAGGACACTATTCACCTGCCATTGAGGGTTAGAGCAAGAGAGAAAGTTGGAGAAAATGCATATGATTTTCCATGCAAACACAGGTCAGCCAACATTTTCTAGCTTACCAGGGATCAAACTATTACATTATTAAAAGTTAAAAATTTTCTGGGAGATGGTATTTAATCACAACCAGCTTATTAGTTCTGCTTGACCCAGTACAAATTCAAACACAGGTATTTTCCCTGTGTGGCTGTCTCTAATTCAATTTTAATACATGTGCCTTCTAGTATTTGGGACTGCACTTAAATAAAGTGCTAAAATAGATGTACTTGGTGAATCTAGTCCTTGCCAGGTTTGTTTCACTCGTTTGCTTCTGTTCTAGAGACAAGAGTATGCTTTTTAATAAAGCAGATCATCTTCAAATCTGGCCCATGATTAAGTACAGAGTTGAGATAATGAGCTATTATAGCCTTGCTCGGACAACACTGTCTGGCTAGGAAAAGGCAAAACTAGAGATCGAGCATGCTACAATGGAAAGAACACAGGTTTCCCAGCTTGGAGTCAAACTGTGGCCTTGCGCTTCCTAACTGTGTGACCTTGGACAGGTTGCTTAGCTTCTCCAAACCTTCATATATAAAACACATCCGTGAAGATCAGCAACAAGGGAACAAGAAGACATATGCCTGCCTAAGGCCCCACAGTGCAGTGATCAGTTAAGGGCAGTGGCCCTGGTGAACCTTGAGGGCTGAGACAAGAAGGAGACAACAGTTTGCTACACGTGGTAAAGGCATAAAGCCAGAGCTGTTGATAAGAAATGGACACTGTCATTCGAGTGACTCAGCAAACTCAATCAATCATTCGGTCTCAGCTTCCTGGGGTGGACAGCGTGGGGTACTCAAGATAATGCATTTCCTTGATTCCAAGACAATGTTTATGTTCATGTTTTAATGTGTCTGAAGTCTGCAAACAACTTTCAATTGATTTGCAAGCAATTGGACGCTATAGTACCCTACTCCTCTCCAGCCTAGAATGCTCTCCTTAAATTGATGGAGCCATTTCCAAACAATGGCATTTTGGAACGTGGTAAATAAGATAGTACTCACGCAGTATAAAGCCAGTCATTCCTTACCTGTTTTCAGTGCATTTGAAAACTCAGGGCCTCTCAAACTCATATTGTTTCTACTACATCTTTTGTATCTGTCAGGCATGGCCACAGAGCCCAAATGAAGTCAAACGTGGGTTCTAATACTTGGTTCATGGATTTCACAGCACTTTGTGTAAATGGCACCTTTTCTTCGAATGACTCTTCCATCTTTTCTCTGCAAGCACTTGTGAATGCTGTAAGCCCTTTCTCATATAGACAACTCTTACCCACAAGGGGAAACAACTCCCTCCTCTGTCCCACAGCTATTTCTTCTACAGGACTCCTGAAGTTTTGTTGCATTTGCTTATTCATAGGTAAGTTCCTCTGTACCTCACCCCCACCCTTAGAGCAGACACTATTTTTCATTCTTCTCCCCTTGATTAGCATTTACGTAGAACATGGTAGATGTTTAAGAATTTCTGTTGAAATAAATATATTCTATCCTACCCTTTGCCTGTAAGGAACTCTACAGAGAAAATAAGCTTTCAAGGCAACGTAAAATAAGTTTTAAACTAAAAATCCAAGTTGGAAAAGGGGATGCATACTTTTCAAAATGCATGTCACTATATGGTGGCTGAAGGGTAAAGTGTCATTCTCTTTTCTCCCATAAGTTCTTGGGATATGTGTTTTATCTGAGTTTCCTTATTAACCTGTATTTCTCTCATATACTCGGTCCAGAGTCCAATCTCTATAGTCACCCTTATTCCTCCTGTATGAATCACACTGCAGATGCCCTTCTTGTTGTCAAATTTATCTGACAGAGAGATTTGCTACAACAAATGAAAACACTAAATAAGCAGCTCCCATCTATTTTTTATAGCTGACATTCATTCCCAGCAAACAGCAAATGCTATCCCAGGATGAAAGCCTCTATAATTCCTGAAGTTTCCATTTTACTGTAAATCATCATGAATATTTTCATTGTGAGACTTTTTCAAATGTAAAGCAAAAGTTAAACTTCATTTATTTGAAAAATTCTTTAGAAAGTGCTACAACAAAGTTTTTTTTTCCCAGAAAGAACTGCAGCAAACATGGCCATGGGGAACACAGAGGGTTAAAAAATATTATCAGAATTATTTAACCTAACTATATTTCATAAACATAGACAGATAGAAGATGATAGATAGATAGATAGATAGATAGATAGATAGATAGATAGATAGATAGATGCGACCAAGTGTTCAAACACAAGCCAGTTTAATTACAGATACCTCATCGCCTGTCAATTTTAACTTTCATTTTTCACCAGCCTCCAAAATTACCCATACAACTGAAAGAATTCCTGAAGCTAAGATGTTACAACAGTTGCTGGCAGAGGGTTGCAAGCACTCACAAGCATTCAAGCATTCCTTGACCAGCACAACCAGGACAAACAAGAAAAGAGTTCTGGGAGAGGACCGACTAATAACAACAAGAAATCACATTGACAAAATACTTCTGATGCAGTGTCACCTATAATATCCCCAGTCACATTTAGAACAGGTGTTCTGATCTGTGCCATTTTAACAAAGGAACTGAGGCTTAGAATAATTAGGCAGTGTGCTCTAAATCATACAGCTAGTAAGTGGCAGAGGAGCTGAAAATGGCTGACTTTCAGTTTGGATCAAAGGCAGATATAAACAAAGTCACAAGGCCGTAAGTGGTTTTCCTTCTTAGTCTTTGGACTTGAACAAAATCAAGAGAAGAGCTATGGTCATTTAGGCAACGTCATCTCCCGACCAGAGTTGCTTCTCTCCATTGACACTTTGGAAGGTCCCCTGACATTCTACCTGCTCATAATGTATTTCCCACCAGCTGGTCACAATGTCTAAAAATCTGGTGATTTCATTCTTAACATTTCCTATGGGCAGTCTCTATCCCTACTTAGTGAAACAGTATCTGTGTATACCTAGTTTGGTTGTGATTGGGAATTTGTCATACATCCAATTTCTTTCAATCATACCCATCTCCAAAGATTACTAAAAACAAAATAAACAGAATCAAAATTTTAAATGTTCTGGTTGTAAAGAGCACATAAATTATGTATTACCTTCATCAGAGGAGCTAGTGATATAATTTCTTAAGTATCACCTACTATGTCTTGCTTACCTGTAAAAGGATGTCTGTGTGCCCCATCTCATACCATCTTTACAAAATCCCTATGGGGAGGGGGAAATTATTACCTCATTTTATATATGGGGGAAAAAAAAAAAAAAAAAACGTTTTAAAACTGGAGGTTAAACAAACTGTCCAAGATCACAGAGGGAAGAAGGGGTAGAAGCAAAATTTCAACCTAAGTCTGAGCACCTGTAGAGAGGATACAAGACAAACTCACTCCTTGCTCCTCAAATGAGATGAATGCTAACTATTTGAGCAAAAGACTCAGAATTGGGCTTTTAGCACTTCCTCTCCATTTGTTTTCTGGTTTCTTTTTTTCCTCTTTACTTGAAAATATCTCACACAAAAGCATCCTCTGATTTTTTTTTTTTTTTTTTCCAGAGAGGTGCTGAATAAATGGTTTTGGTGATATGTGGCCATGATCACAAACTTGTCAGAATCCAATTATTAATCTGATATTTAGGTATTTATTGCTGTCATAAGAACTCTGCACAATGGCTTTGAAAAATTGCCCTGACTCATAGTTCATATCTGAGGCTTTATCAAAGACACGTTTTTTAATATAATGTGGGTGGCATGAGGTTACAGGCCCATTGCATTCCTATTCAATAACACTCTATATAATCCTGAAAATAAAATACTGGGTCACTCTTAGGGAAAACTTCTTCCTGCTTATATTTTCTTATTCTAAAACCATAAGTCATCCAGAGAAGAATGTGGCATTTTCTAAATAGGAGAGTTAAAGAGCTTTGAGAAAATGAAAAACTGTAGTTGAACACCAAAATAAGGATTAAGACTGCACTATTTGACACAAATGTAAGACACCATTTGAAAACTCAGCAGTTAATAATGCCATATTTGATTCAATGAAGCTTTCTCTGAACCCATATGAATTACTAGGACATCCACTGAGAAGCTTTGGGATAACCATATTGCCCTAGACTATTGCTCTTTTCATTTGTCACCATAAAATATGGAGAGCTCAGAACCTTCAGGCTTTAGGGGATACTTATAGGAAGCCAAAATTGATGTCATAATAATTCATTAAATTATGTAACTCCAAATAATAAATTTATTTTCAGCTGTGGAGGCTATCCCAGGTAGGTCTCTAGGATATTTCTAAAATGGTCTTCTACAGGTCCATTATTTTCTTCCTCTGGTCCATAACCCTTATTATCCCCAATTGCTAGAGTCTTCATCAGGGAGAGAAGGGAGGCAGACTAACACCCCTCCCTACCATTGAAAGAAGACTTTTCAGAGATCCCACTCAAGCCCTCAAGGACCTCTTACTATCAGTGCTCATTCCCTGGTGAGCTCAGCCTTTTAGAAATGGAAAAGGCAGCTATTAAATGAATCTCACACTAGGGCTGGATCTCTCTTGCCCACCTTCTTTTTGGCAGCACTAAGAAGAGCTCTATAGTGGGGCTGATAACAAATAGCACATGATGAGATAGCTCATTATTTCACCCTCCCCACAAAAACCCCTGTACAGCCAGTATTACTGGAAGAAGAAAGAGAGAAAAATGGGGCATCACAGAGAGATGCTTGGTCATAAATGCACCTTGGAGGAGAAATGAAGGGTTCAACAGTATGGTGTGAAGACGATAAGGAAAGGACACCATGACATCACTGCACACCACGGAGCCAGAGCATCCCATACATACAGCAGGGTTGCAAACTCAGCACATTGACACTTGGACTGGGCAACTCTTTGCTGTAGGATCTGTGCTGCCACTGCCAGTAGCACTGCCCCCTGCTGTTATTACAGTAAAAAAAAAAAAAAGTCTCCATTTCCCCTCAGGACAAAACTGGCCCTGATTAAAAACCACTGCCAACAAGTTAAACCTGTTAAGTCTCAACGTCTTCTTCCATGTTTGTTTGACCAAGGTAGAGGTAACAGAAAGCAAGCCCTCATACAGAACATGTAAGTAGTTTATATACTGTATTAGTCAGCCAAAGGGGTTGTATTAGTCAGCCAAAGGGGTGCTAATGTAAAATACCAAAAATGGGTTGGTCTTTATAAAGGGTACTTATTTGGGGTAGAAGTCCACAGATACCAGGCCATAAAGCATTAAGTTTCTTCTCTCACCACAGTCCATTGCCACGTGTTAGAGCAAGACAGTTGCCAATGTTTGCCAAGGTTCAGGCTTCTGGGGTTCCTCTCTTCCCAGGGCTGCATTTCTCTCCGGGCTTAGCATCTGTTTCCTCCACAAGGTCAGCTGTAGATGATCAGGCGAACAGCTTGCTTCTCTTCTCTTCTTTCCAACATCAAAACTGCTTCTCAAAAGACTGCTTCAACTGTCCTTTGCCTTGCCTTTTATATTCAATTCCCCACCCACCAAGGGGTGGGGCTCAACGCCCTAATCCTAACCTAATCATGCCCAGATTAACAGATCAGTTTACAAGCATGATTCAATTACATTTTTGGAATTCATAATTACATCAAACTGCCACAGGGGTACTGATGCAAAATACCAGAAATCTGTTCGCTTTTATAAAAGGTATTTATTTGGGGTAGAAGCTTACAGTTACCAGTCCATAAAGCATAAATTTATTCCCTCACCAAAGTCCATTGCGATGTGTTGGGACAAGATGGCTGCCAATGTCTGCAAGGGTTCAGGCTTCTTGGGTTCCTCTCTTTCCAGGGCTCTGTTTCTCTCTGGGCTCAGCTGCTGTGCTCTCTCCACAAGGCCAGCTGTATCCTATCAGGTGAACAACTCTCTCTCTCTCTCCCCAGGGCTTCTGCTATGTCTAAGGAGCTGTCTCTATTCTTCTGTGTTCTTCTCCTGTGTATTCACTTCCTGGGCTCCAGCTCAAAACTCCAGCATCAAATCTCCAACTAACTCTTCTGCTCTGCCATGGCTCAATCAAAGCCTTAATCATTATTTAATCAGATAAAAGTGAAACCTCTTAATCCAATACAACTTAATGTACAAACAAGGCCAGATTACAAAGATAATCCAATATCTATTTTTGGAATCCATAAATAATACCAATCTACTACACACTCCAAGGCCCATGCCCCTTCTGCCACATAAAGAGTCTCCTAAATCAAAGGGTGGGTGATAAAGTACAGGATGAGGCTGTATCACAAGCATGACCTTTAAATGTTCGAATTTCCAATAAGAGAGAACAACATCTCTGCTTTGCCATCTGCTTTTATGGGAACCCATCAGGCGTGTGGAAGCAGGCAGACCTCCCAGGGAATGAACAGGTACATCTCCTGTGGGAAACACTTTCTGACCATCCTCCCAATGCTCACACCTTCATCCCTCTTTGCACACCTCTCTCAAAGAATATAGTTTACCATGGACCGATTGTTTTCAAGAAAAATAAAATGTTCCAACCGTATCCTAACTGCTACCTTTGTACAATGTAGAAGCAGAAAGTGTTGGAATGATTAATCAATTATTACTTAATAGTTAGCAAGCAGACAAGAAAGCCTGTTTCATAAATGCACAGGCTCTTGAGTAAGGAAACCCCAGGTTCAAATACTAGCTTCACTATTTACTAGCTCTGTGAGTAAAGCTCTCCTGTGTGATGAGATAGATCGGGACAACTGCTCGACCTCTTGGAGTTCAAGTCAGGCAATACATGAAAACACCTGCCAGGGATTGGTAGCCCAAAGCACTTCATGATTTGGACAAGGAAAAATGGATGGGGGAGGAAGTCGGGTTTTATCCACAGGACTGTCTACCCTCAGCAGGACAGAATGAAAGACAAAGGTGATTCCTCTCCCCTGTTGAGTAATAGATTCTAGACCTATTGCAGAGCCTTCTCTCTTCCCTAAAATGAGAAAGCCTATTGATCCTGCTTTGAAAAATCAAAATGTCATTTCAGGAAACATAACTCCCTTTCTTTCTCTCACAAGAAAGCATTGCTAAAAAACAAAACTACCTAGGCATCCTCACCAGCTTCGATGCAGATGAGTGGAGGCAGTAGAAGTGATGTTTCATGATTCCATTTTTATTTTAACCCTTCTCCCAGGGACATCAATATTAATACAGTCACACTTTCCAGGAGGGTAAATCGCTAAATCTTTAAAGCCCCCAGTTACAGCTTAACGGCAAGTCATGTCTCAAGGATTGCGTGTTGATGCATAGTCCTCCCGGGTAGAAATTCTAATGAGTGCAGCTCCACACCTCGGGGACACTGGGATGCACAGAGGCAGCTGTAGCAGGCAGAGGGAGGAGACTTGGAAATGCCTACATAGGACCGCCAGGTTTCACCAGCCATTCAGCCTACCTGAGCCACTCTACGGGACTTCACAAATAATTTCCATTTTCATCATGTCCTCCCTACTCACCGCAAACACACACAAAGAGAAGAACCAAGAAGAGGCCAAGTGAACATTCCACAAAGATTATATGGCAGGCAATTGCAAGAAGATGCTTAACTAACAGCCCTCTTCTTCTTTTCTTCAGGAGCTTTAGACTTCTGGTCTCTGTGTGGTCTCCTCCATTGTGCCTTCCTGGTCCCTCTCCAGCATCAAATTCCAGGTGCCCTCATGTCCCTCAGTGTCATCCGCACAGAGCTGCTTCTCCTAAGTCCCTCCTCTTTTCTTTTCTTCCAGAAAATTTGTTACCATGGAGCAAAGATATCTTGGTATTCTAATTTGAACTGAGAAACTTACTCTTTTTTACAAATCAAAATACTAGACAGAACCTTTTTCCCCCAAAATATAAGTCTAAACAGATGCCTCAATAACACCGAATGGTGTAACACTAAAAATATGCACATTTAAAGATCATATATATAGATTAAAGGTTTCTACATTTTGTTCCATTTGTTCCTCATGTTAATAGCTCTCAATCACAGCTAAATTTAATCATTAGGATCCCTACTCTTGAAATGGAAATATCTTTTGTAATTCTTTATCTTTTCTTACAGTCAAAACTATCCTAGGATATCAAGATATTATTATTTTATTTTACCACCAAAAATCCCTACAGAGATATCTGCTATAGGTTTTTTAAAAATTATTCCATCTCACTTGGAGGTGGAGTGGACATCACCATCCCAGGCCCCTCGGGATTGGGGGACGAACTATGGACTAGAGCGGACTTGATGGTATTCTGTTGTTCACATATGGTGATTCTAGCAATGGAAGAAATTATAACAATGAGGTGGAGCCAGTGGCCACTTGACACTTTTGGGGCAGGGAGGGGATGAGCAGTTGAAATACAGGGGCTTCTTTGGGATTTGGAGGTTGTCCTGAGTACCGTTGTGGCAACGGATGTAGGCCATTTTAAATCAGCACACACCACTCAGAACTGTGTGGGAGAGAGTGTGATCTACGATGTG
>JAKSZT010053840.1:2857717-2979044 GCA_026826555.1 Tolypeutes matacus
TTATACTATACCTGTGAATTTGGTGATTAAAAGATTTATCCAGTATTTTAGGATCACGATTCAATGTGCCTGAAATTTCACGTTATTTAAAACAAAACCACCGAAATGTAAAATTGATTTTAAATTATTCAAAAACTTCTGTCCTGGGCTAACAAAATCCTTTAGAACAGTGGCTTTCAAACTTTTTGATCAACATCCAGAGTAAGAAATATATTTTAGGTCATGATTCAGTTACAGGTTTGTGTGCATATAGGTGTGCATATGTACATATACTTATACCTTGGGGATATTGCAGGTTTGGTTCTAGATGACTGCAATAAAGTAAGTATCACAAAAAAGCAAGTCATGTGAAGTTTTTGGATTCCCAGTGCTTATAAAAGTTATGTTTATACCATACTGTAAGTCTACTAAGTGTACAAGAGCATTATGTCTAAAAAACAATGACCATATCTTAATTAAAAAGTACTTTATTGCTAAAAATGCTAACCATCATCTGAGACTTCAGCGTGTCATAATCTCTTTGCTGCTGACTGATCAGGGTATTGGTTGCTGAAGGCTGGGGTGACTGTGGCAATTTCTCAAAATCAGATAACAATGAAGTTTGCAGCATCGAGTGATTCTTCCTTTCACAAAGGATTTCCCCATAGTTTGTAATGCTGTATGATAGCATTTTAACCACAGAATAACTTCTTTCAAAATTGGAGTCAACTCTCTCAAACCCTGACCTTGCTCCATCAAATAAGTTTATGTAATGTTCTATATTCCTTATTGTCACTTCAGCAGTTTTCTTCCAATACAAGACTGTTGTATCTACATTGAAAATCTGCTGTTTGGTGTAGCCACCTTCATCAGTGGTCTTAGCTAGATCTAGATAACTTGCTGCAACTTCTCCATAAGTACCTGCTGTTTCACCTTGCACTGTTACGTTATGGAGATGGCTTCTTTCCTTCTACCTTATGAGCTAACGTGTTATCTTCAAACTTTTCTTCTGCAGCCTCCTCATTTATCTCAGGCTTCATAGAATTGAAGAGAGATAGGGTCTTGCTCTGGATTAGACTTTGACTTAAAGGGATGTTGTGGCTGGTTTGAGCTTCTATCCAGACCACTACAACCTTCTCCATATCAGCAGTGAGGCTGTTTCCCTTTCCTATATTTGGTGTGTTCACTGGAAGAGCACTTTTAATTTACTTCAAGAACTTTTCCTCTGTATTCACAACCTGGCTAACTGTTTGGTGCAAGAAGCCTAGCTTTAGGCCTATTTCTGCTGTTAACATGCCTTTCTCACTAAGCTTACTCGTTTCCAGCTTTTGATTTAAAGTGAGAGATGTGCAACTCTTCCTTTCACTTGAACACTTACAGGTTATTGTACTGTTATTAATTGACCTAATTTCAATATTGTTGTGTCTCAGGGAATAAGGAGTCCTGAGGAGAGGGAGAGAGATGGAGGAATGGCTTGTCAGTGGCTCACAACATTTATCAATTAAGTTTGCCATCTTATATGGATGAGGCTCATGGTGCCCTAAAACAATTACAATAGTAACCTCAAAGATCAGTGATCACAGATCACCATAACAGACTTAATAATAATGAAAATTTTGAAATATTGTGAGAATTAACAAAGTGTGACACAGAGACATACAGTGAGCACATGCTGTTGGAAAAATGGTGCCTATAGACTTGCTTGACACAAGGTTGCCACAAACCTGTGCAATAAAGTGAAGCACAATAAAATAAAGTATATCTGTATTAAAAAAAATCTTCCATAAAATAATACTTCCTTTCTTACATACATTGAACTCTGATAATTTCCAATCCATTTTATTCTATTATAGTTTGCCAAAACTATTGTTTCTTCAAGAAATCCTAGTTTAAAATACACAACATTTTAGAAGTACTTTCATGGCCTTTATAAAAAGATTCATTTTCCCCCTAAAAGTTTAGTTTTTTTTTCTTTCTGTTGACTGTTCATTGCAGAAGTATTTTACATAACCTCCTGGCAAACAGAAATAATCTACTAACTATCAAGACCAGTAAAATGGTGGAATGGGTGAAGTAACCTGAGGTTTTCTCTGCCAGTAAAATCATTCTCTGTACTATGCCCCAATTTCAAACATCCTCTCTCCTGTGTCTCCTTGCCTTCTGGTTTTTCCAGAAAAGGTGTATTACATGCCTTATTTCTGCAGAATGAAAGTCTTCATCTTTCACTTTAAAAAAGACTTTACAACACAGGAGGAAGAATTTAGGGCAGAAGAAGGCATTCCTACAGAATGTGAAACATAACTCCTTGTGCTTCTACCCAATCTCTCTCTACTTGAGAAGGACCAGATTCACTGTGAACATTTTATGGGGAATACAAAGGAGCAAGTGTACTATGTTCTAGCACACTTCCCTTCTGGACCTACTTGTAGTGATTACCAATTATATACAGCTACAATAGACTAGTTCCTACACCACATACTTATCTGAATAACCAATAAACCATAATAAATCTGAAAGATAGGAATCATTTTCCCCATTTGATTGATCTGACTCTTAGCAAGGTTAAATAAAATATCATCTGGTCTCTTTCTAAGTAAGACATGAGACTCTAAAGCCCTGCCTTAGAATCAGAGCTAAGATTGTTGGTTGTGTAAGGAGACAACCTACCTTGTCCTCCCCTGACTACAAGTAAGGAATAAATATGTGTCTTATGAAGGAACTAATAAAATGTTTTCAATCAAACTAAGTCAATAACTATAAATTAAATAGCTTATCAAATTGAACCCAAATTCAGTTAAGTGTATTCTTTTCATTAATTTCTTGCATCAGGATATGCTCCTTGGGCAAGAGGCAAAAGGTCCACAACCTAGGTTATTTTTTGCAAATCTTTTTCATTTTTACTTTTACTCTTAACATCTCTTTTAGCTAGCTTTGTATGTACTCGATAGCAACCTTCATCAGTTCTCTCTGCTTTTGTTCTTAGAGTTGTTGCAACAGAATGATATGGGTAGCCCTTTAAATAAATGAGCAATTGTTAGGCATTTTTTTATTTTTGTTTTTGTTTTGTTAAGAGGTATTAAGGATTGAACCTAAGATCTTGTAAATGGGAAGCAGGCAAACAACCACTGAGCTATACATACTCCTCTGCTAGGTCTTTTAAAAGTCTCAAGGTTTAATACATGAAATTACTAAAAACAAGGCGTCATTTAAAGAAATAAGCACCTTCACGCTTTGGAGTTGCATTTGCAGAAGTGAGGTGTGATCTGCCCATTCTTTGTAGCAACCTGGACCCACCATGGTAGAACAAAGAAAATCAGCAGTGGTGCCCTTTCCTACAAGAAAGTCAGTTGTAGAAATGGGTAGGAGACTCAGCCTACGCAGCTCTGCCCAGGAACTATTTATTTTGTCAAGAAGTGACAATCACCCACATCTAGACATCCTTATACATAAAGTATTACTCAGGATTATAACTTATGGATATTTCAGAAATGGCCAACATATGGATAAAAATTAGATGTCTCTTGATGTTGTTTAAACCTGCAATAAAGTTAAAATTTCAATTCTTTTCAATCTGGAAAAGAAACATATCTCTTCATATGCAGGAGCCATTTAAATGAGCAGGTTAATTGGATTTTGAAAAATACCATTTTCTCTGTTCAAAAATAATTCACTTAACTTAATTTTAAGCACCTGGAACCTTTGTAATAATAACATGAATGTTTGGCCTAGGAGATTAAAAAAGAATGGAAAAAAAAAAAAGATAAAGAGACAGAGCTAATGTAGGAAGAAAAGTAAATAAAGAAACATGAAGATTAAAAAGTCTTCGGGATATTTGAATCATTGCAATGATAAGGCCATTGAAAGAAGATAAATGATAGATAAGTAATCACATCTTAACCTTTCATGATAGAAAGATCAAAGGGTATGTATGACAGTAAAACACATAGTTATAGAACAAAATATGTGAATAGTTATATTTTTTGTATTAAATAAAAACTTATTAGATGCCAAGAAGTCACAAAGTTCTCTGCTAGGCATTGAAAATATTGGATAGGAATCCCTGGTCTATGAGCTCAAGAAGTTTATAATCTAGAGCGGAGATAGATATGTAAATAAGCTACTAAAATGCAGTGTGTTAAATACTGCTTAAAACATAATGCAAGATTCAATAGGAACATTATCCTCATGATCAATGTCATCAATTTCATAATTGAGCCTTTATGATAAATTGTTGGGAGACAATTACTGTTGGATTTCTCATATACCTACATGGTCCAGCCCTTCTGAGCAAAGGACATGTTTGAACAGGAAATAGCCTTATTATGCAGAGTTCATGTATCCTGCTGAATTTAAAGACTTTCTTTCTTCCAAGAGACTTTCCAGGAGACTAAAGATAAAGCCCTCTTCTTCCTCTCTCTGGAAGCATTTGCTTGCATTCCAGGGTCTAAAACCTAGAGATGCTTTTCCTTTCTCCTTTGCTTACATTCCAGAGTAATTAGTAATCACTCTTTCCAAAGGGAGGCTGGGCCCAAGTGTCAGCAAAATCACAACAGCTTGGAGTCTCTTAATTTGGGGGCTTTTCTCCTGAGGTATACCCTTCTGCTTGTGATGGTAACCTTCTACCCTCATTGTTTGCCCCTGTGGGTATTGGGGCATGGGAAGCCTACACAAGAAGTTGTTCTGGCTGCTGTTTATGGTGTGATTAATAAACCATGTGTTTTCCTGACACAGGTTTCTTGTGTTTATGTGTACACATATTTATGCACATATGTACAGATATCATAGTATTTCTATTTCTATCATCAGCCAATCATATAGTTCATTTCTAAGAGAAGTATATAAATACCTATGTTAATAGTTGTTTTGAGCATTTATCACCCATGTTTCTAAAGGGGGTGATGTGGTCAACTAAACAATGAAAACCCCTCTTCCCATCACAAATGGTGGGCACTCCTCATTCCAACTGCCCCTGTCTCTAACCCAGAGTCTCTAGATTGAGGCTGTGGCTCTGTCCCTAGTTGGTTGAATGTGGTCAATGTATTGTGAAAGAGACCTCAAGGACACCTGTTTCTCATAAAATGCAGGTCCTATAGTGCCTAGGTTAATATATGCTTAATATATATCTACTTGTCTCTTTCTTTCTTTTTAATTCCCTACTAGGGATTCACATTTAATTCACTGTTGCTGGAAAGAGAAAAAATTGTTGCTGAGTTTTGGGGGCAGCATGAAAAAAGCCCTGTGCCAGGAGTTAGCCAGTTATGAATTTGAATTCCAAATTGGCTACCCCATTGCTCTAAGGGCAAATCACTTAGCATATCTATGCTTTGGTGTCCCTGTACAAACTGGATTAACAATAATTATTCTCTCCATTACTAACAGCTGTAAGAATATTCAAAAGAGACACTACATGTGGAAAAGGTAACATGCTATATGCACAATTTTTATAAATCTAATTATCATTTTCAGTAGTTTTTAAAAAAACAAATCAGTTTTATTGATACATATTAATAAAACATGCAATTCATCCAAAGCAATACAACCAATGGTATTTGGCATAATCACATAGTTATGCATTCATCACTTCAATCATTATTAGAGCATTTTCAATATTTCAGTAATAGTAAACAAAAAACAGACAAACAAACAAGAAAATTCTTCACCTCTCAATCTCTGTGTGCTTCCCCCACTGTACATAGCTGGTGTTTCTGGCTATTCTATCCTGTGTAATAATCAATGGCTTTTAATATAATCACAATGTTGTACATCATCATCTCAAAAATTTTAGAACAATTTCATTAGTTAATACTACAAAACGTTAATATCAGACCAAAAAAAAAAAAAAAAAAAACAAAAACAAAAAACACAAAAGCCATTATGCTAAGTAAAGGAGACCAGACACAGAGTACTAAATATTGTATGATTGTATTTATAGGAAATGTAAATATAAGTCAATTTATAAAGATGAAATGAGATTAGTGGTTATGTAGATCTGAGGAAGGAATGCTAAGGGGTGTGGAGTCTTTCTGATGTAATGAAATTGTTCAGTAGTTTTTAAATTCAAAAGAAATGCTTGATTCTTAATCTTATTTCACTTCTCATAGCATTTGACACTGTCAACCTCTCCTTCTTTCTTGAAACTCTTCTCTAGATTTCTGTGACACAATATGCCCCTTTGATTAATTCTCTTATCTTCATTCTCAAGCTCATCCTTCTCTATGTAGACATTTTACTACGTGAGTAAATTTTGAAGTTTGGAAGGTTTGGGCTTAGGCTCTCGTCCCTGTGCATTTTCTCTAGCCTAGCCCATTCACATCATCACTTTTGCACAGCTCACTTCCAAATGGAAACCTTTATATCAGATCTCATTTCAGAACTGTTGACACATATCCAACATCCCACTTGAAATGTCCACTTGGATTATTCAAGGTATCTAAGACTCAATATCCAAAAAATAATTTTATGAAAGTCAAAATGAAACCTTGTTTTCTTCCAGTGTTTGTGACAATTAAAGTCACCAAGTCCCTCCTGTTACCAACCCAAAAATCTAAATATCTTGTTCCTCACTCCTCAAATCCATTCCATCTAGGTCCTATAGGATTTTAAGTTCTGTAGCTCTTAAGATACTTTGGCTACAAGTAACAGAACAATATATGGATTAAATTTATTTTACATTTAAGAATCTTTAAATATGTCGACTAACAAGAAACTCTAGAGTTAGAAAGCTCCAGGATTGGTTAAGAACCTTCATGTTTTCATCTAGAACCAAGATTTTCTCTACATTTCTCTGAGCTATCATAGCACAACTGCATTGTCCTCAGACAATCTCTCTCATAGTTGCGAGATTGCTGCAGGGCATCTCAGTATCACATCCAAATTCAACAACCAGTGGAAAAGAAAGCCCATCTCTCCTAGAATGTCTCTTTTTAAGAGTGTGGAAACATTTTCCCAGAAGCAACCCAGTGGCCTCTCCTTTACATAGCAATCCTAAATCAATTATTGACAAAAGAACTGAAAACAGCTTTCCCTGTAGCATGGAGGAAGGAGGGCACAATTCAGTCTTTGCTGGCAAAGAAAATGGTGCAAAATGGATGTTGGGCAACAGTATTTGCATCACCTCCTAAGTGTCTCTCAGAACCTGACCATTCCTTCCCTTTCAGTTTCAAACACTTGAGGCAGACATTGCTGATGTTTACCAATCATTGGAGTTCTCTTGCAATGCACACTCTCTCCAACCAGGAACAGTGGTCTTGAGCTTGAATTGTTAACCACACTCACAAGATACAATAGACTTTACTAAGCTCAAAGTTTCTGTGGCATTAAGAAAGAATTAAAAAAAAAAAAAACAATCAATGATAAAGCATAGGGCTCTCAAAACCTTCCAGCACAGCTTTCAATTTCCCAACACTTGGATTAAGTGCATTCATGAGGGATAAAACTGAGAGGGTGAGGACACCCTTATCTCAGGGAAACCAGAAGCTATGATATCCTTTAAGATTTTTCTCCTTCTAAATGACATCACGTTGTCAAGGATAACTGACTAGCTCCCATGATCCAACCCAGCTGTATCTCATCAAGATAGGTTACTTACTCAGCAAATGCACTAAAAATTGATATACAGATGTTGGTTTAGTACATAGGAAACTCAGCAAGATTTTTTTTTATCTGTCTTGGATTTCATATACTCTCACAGAATTTCAAGGAGGATTTGATCTTGCATCATATTTCCAGGGGTCCATTGGCTAGAGCTGGATTTCACAATAGTAGCATTTTTGGCATTTTGTTCATGCGAGGATGTTTAACAGCTTCCTTGGCTCTGCCCATTAGATGCCAGGAGCACTCCCTAATGGTAACAAGCCAAACTGTTTCCAGACATTGCCAAATGTTCCTTGGGGTCAAAATTTCCCCTGCTCCCTCCCCACCCCCCAACCCCCCGCCTGCCAGCTGAGAACCACTAGGTTCCAGGGAAAGCTAGAAATCAGCTACTAGCTCTTGCCTTGCAGCACTGTTGCAATCCCTTACCCTTTGAAATACAGCACGGTGCAAGTGACTTATTTTCGCCAATGAAATCTGAGCAGAAGTTACATGTGTCATTTCCTTGGGGAAGTACAAATTCTTCACTCTCTCTTCTCTTCTGCATGGACACCGAAGTACCATGAAATCAAAGCACACTGAAATACCAATCTTGAAGGACAGCGGCTCTAGACAGTTGCCAGGGTCCCGAGAAGACTTAGAAGAAATGATATAAATCTTTGTTTGATTATTTTTTAGAATCATTGAAATTTAGGGGTCGTTTGTTACATTAGCATAAGCCTATCCTAAGTGGTACAGCACCCTACACTAAGCTACTGCTATCTCTGGTGTAGACAGCTATAGTAATCTCTGAAATGGTCTTCCACATACAGACTTGTTCTCCTCCAACTCAGTAAGTACTCTCCTTGCCATTCATTTTCAAAATGCAAATCTGATCATGTCATCTCTCAGATTATAATCCTTGACTCCAAATGACTCTCCATTTTGTTTAAGATAAAGTTCAAATCCCTAATATGCCTATGAAATAAACCATTGCATAATCTGCTCTCCAGCTGTTTCTTTTCTTCCCTAGCTTCACATTACACATTAGTCTATCTCCTTATTCTGGAAATATTGGCTTTCAGTTCCTGGAAATTTCCATTACATGGATTTCACATATGTTATTATCCTCTTCTTCTAAACCTAGTTAACATTGACCCTCTTTCCAGAGCTTGTATCAGTTGCCACTTCTTTAGAGATGGATCCCTAAACTTCCCAACTAATTCAGATTTTCCAGTTAAATAGTCTTTGTCATAACTCCATGCACCTATAGTTAACATGTGCCTCACTCTGCCTCAAAGTGTCTATTGTAATTTTCACCTTATCTTGGAAGAGTACATGATGAAGATCTATCTTATCCAACAAACCTTAGGGCCCACAAGGTCAGGCAAGTTTCCCCTAGCACCTGCTCTGTCTATAGTTCATAATCAAATGCTTTTACATAATGGACACTTTAGGAAAGAAATGTTAGAGCACTGATGTTTCATTTAACCTTCCATATAATTTCTGATTACTCAAATGAGATTGTTTTGAAAGCTATAAAGCTTTCATGTTGCTTGAGTGTCTGAGTGGATTTGTTGGCCAGTGGGCACTTATGGAGCACTCACCTGAAATAATCAGCTGGAACCATGAAATTTATTTATTTACAACAACAAGTAGAAAAAGACTTTCTTCTTATTCTATGCTCCATTGAAATTGAAGTAAAATATAGAACAGTTCTGGACTGGTTGAAGTATTAATAACCATTGCATCCAGCTAGAGAGCAGAGGCTAGTAATATATGATTTCATCTATCATTGTTGTTCATTTATTTTGTTTGTTTAAGAATAACACCTCATATCAGTATAATTTCTTTGAATTGTAAAAGCACATTCATTCCTCCTAGTGGTGATGATAACCCTAGTGAAATTAGAGCGGGGAATCTATTACTGCTGTGAAAATGAGTCACAATGGCAAAGAGAACTTAAGTATTCTAAAATTTTTGAGTTCCTAAGTCAATAGTAGAGTCAAAATATAACCAAGGTGTTCTGACCCCATATCCATGGTTATATGTTGGCTCATGTACCTCCAAATATTCATGAGACGAGAAATCCATGGCTGGGAAAATGAGAATGTGGAAGGAAATCTGGAGATGAGGTCACAAAAATTCTATACTTTATCTTATTTTCCAGTTAATAAAACAGAGCTATCAAACAGTGTGTTTAGTAAAATGACAAACATGGTCATATTCCAACAGAAATCATGCTGCTGACACAGCGATTAATTTCCATTTAGTGAGCATTCATTTAGTGTCATCGTAGCTATTAGTATTACTGCTCTCATTGTAATTATTCACCGAAATTTAATTTCAAGAACCATTTCAGGATTACCTCTATTACTCTTCCAATCATTTTCTTACACAATAACTTTCCACAGAATATTTGAGAGGAGAGTGAAAAAAAATAAAAAGAAAAGACTTCTAGGAGTTATCTGCTGCACTGTAAAAGGGAGAAAGCCTAAGCTTAGGAGAGGATCTGTCGGCCAAGACTGCTGCTTTTCTTTTTTTTTTTTTTTTTTAAGATTTTATTTATTTATTCATTTATCACCCCCCTGCTGTCAGCGCTCGCTGGGCCAGCCAACCACGCCTTGCGGGCGGGCCTGCCTTCACCAGGAGGCCCCGGGAACCGAACCCGGGGCCTCCCATATGGTAAACGGGAACCCCACTGATTGAGCCACAGCCGCTTCCCGTCTGCTGCCTTTCTAAAAGCAATTTGAGGATGATTTGCAATAAGCACAAATTATGTAAGAGTCTCAGTGTGTGGAAAAGTTAACTGGAACTAAATCTATACAGTAGAATTCTAGTAAGGGACACTCAGTGCTGGAGCTGGATGATTGTACTGTATGAATTTTTCCATAGAGAGTAGGGTCTAATAGAATAGAGTAGAAGTAAGCACAAAACCTACAGCCACTGGAGTTTGACTCTTGGTCCTGCCATTTATGATTGTGTTTGGGAAAATTCCCTGAAGTCTCTAACGCTTGGACAGCTCAGCTATAATTGGGGCAACTGTGGGACTGGAATGATACCGTGCAGGCCAGATGCTGAGCCCTGCACCCTGGTGCATGTTAACTAGTACTCTTACTACCATGCCACACTGCTGCAGTAGCCTTGGTGCTCATGCTGATAAATGATGTAACAACAAACACACTTCTATCCTTTGTCAGAGCTATCACCTTGGGTGCCCCATAAATGCCCACTCTGAAGGACAGCCCAGAAAATCTCTCTCAGTGTAGGAGACTCGGGCATTGAGGGGCACATGCAGCTCATGTCTGAGGAGTTAGGACCTTAAAGAAACATTGCCTGGACATTCCTTCTGTGGCAGATTTAGGCTTGTGCTGCAGAGCGATTTCTTTTTGCCCTTTGTCCAACCATTTATATTTTATAACTCGCTCATTTCTGCCTAAACGACTCTCTTTCAACATGGTATCAGGAGGCTTACAAGTGTGTGAACTACATGAAAGCCAGCCATTTATGCCAAAGTTCTGAATATATGTATGACGAGCATTGAAATTTGTTTCTTCTGAATATATGTATGATGAGCATTAAAATTTGTATCTAGCATTATTAGGACTTTTTTTTTTTATGCCTATAGGTTTCAAATCTCCGAGGAAACATTATCTGTGACTAGGAGAAATCCCAATCCAACGCAGGCTGTAGGGACAAGCTAAAATACAGAAATATCCTATCTATTGATTGAGTTCTTACTCCAATACCTTATATCTCCACCCTCTCTGCGAGAAAAAAAAAAGATGAAAGAGGTGGGAAGTAATTTAAATTATGGCCTTCCTTGAGCCTGGCCTTTTTCCAGACTTTTCACATAATTTATCCCAATAGACGATTGAAGTCAGGAAGACATTGATTCAATTTGGCTTTAGGTTAGTGAATATTCTTATTTTTGTGTTTTTGTTTAAATTGATTATTTGAGATAAGGTGACATTTTGGTACCAATTCTACCTTAATATTTAGTTTATGTATATGTGTGTATGTGTTTAAACATTGAATTTTTCAGGGTTGATTAAAAATACATATTCAGTTTAGGTTGGAGTTCCAGTAGATTAGAGTATTTCATTTAAGATTTGTTTCATTTTTCCATTTGATTTCAAGTCAATTGAATATAATGATCTTTCTGCTTTTAAATGGGCTTTAACTACTGTTTTAGTTTCCCAGCTGCTAAAACAAACATGATACAATAGATAGGATTAAAAACAGGAATTTTTTGGCTCATGGTTTCAGAGGCTAGAAAGCTTGCTTCCTCCTGAGGCTGCTATCTTCTGGCTGGCCTATAATCTATGGGTTCCTTGGCTTTTCAGTCACATGGTAACTCATGTGGCATCTTTGACTTTCTCTTCTGGGTTCTGTTGACTTCCAACCTCTTGCTGCTCCTCAAGGCTTCTCTCTCTCTCTGTCCAATTTCCTTTGCTTATAAGAATTCCATTCATACTGGATGAAAGTCCACCCTCACATTCAGTTTGGACATACTTTAATTCACATCATCTTCAAAGGTCTTATTGATAAATAGGTACACACCTACAGGACCAGGGGTTGGGACCTGAATATGGTTTTTGTGGGGACATGACTCAATCCCCAATATTGTTTCCCCTAAACTCCCAAAAGACCTGTTCTTCCCACATGTAAAATATATTCAGCCAATGTAGACTTTTTCAGTCAAGCATCTCCCAATTCTTCCAGCCTCTACCCATTACTCAATTCCAAAGACATTTCTATATTTTTAAGTATATGCAACAGAAAAACCCCACTTTTCAGTATCCAAAACAGTTTTGTTTTTTGGTTGTTAACACAATATCATATAATGGATTAGGGCTTAAAAACAGGCTTATGGTTTCAGAAGCTAGAAGTCTTGCTTCTTCCTGGGGTCAGTATCTTCTGGCCAGCCAGCAATCTTTGGGGTTCCCATTTGGCTTTCCCTTCACATGGCAGCATTTTCTCCTTCCTCTTCCAGGTGCCATTGACTACCAGTTTCTGATTGTTCCCTGTGGCTTCTCCTGGATCCAATTTCTTTGCTCAGAAGGACTTCAGTCATATTAGATGAAGGCCCACCCTTATTCAATATGGGCACACCTTAACTAATAACTTCTTCAAAGGTCCTAGTTACAAATGGGATCAGGAGTTGGGAACTGAACATGCCTTTTGTGGGGGATGTGATTCAACTCCCCCAAATCATACCACCCATAGTACATGCATCCATAGTATTTCCAAAATGTGGCCATCTAGGTACTGCTAGAAAACTTTTATGGCTGGGAACACATCAGTTCAAGAGATATCCCATGGCATTTCTGTATGGAAATTTCAAAGTGTTTCTTTATGAAAGATAGTCTTTCATTAGTACTGTTGGGTGGTCCTGGACCTGTCCTCTGGATCTGAAGAGATACAACTGCTTCTTCTTTTGATATATTGTGTAACTATGAATAGGAGTTCTTACCCTTAAGCCAGTGATTCAATTAGCTTAAAAACTGACACTGTTCTAAAATACCTCGTGGTATCACCTGACTAATTTGAGAATGTTGCTCAGGAGAGAGGCCTGGCATGCAGAGAGAAGAAAGCTTGAGATTGAGTCAGGAAAGGCAACAAAGAAAAATTGGCCAGTGAGGTGAATTTTTAAGTTTCTGACTTTTTAAATATTGTTCTTATTGATTTCAGAATGATCATATTATTTTCTTTCATTTTTTTCTGTTTCCTAAAGTCTGTTTTCATTACTGTACTGAATTTGAGCTTGAATTTTCCATGGGCCAGGCAGAAGTGTTACCTGTATAGAAAGAAGCTGAATGTCTCGGACAGGAAGGGAATACTTTTAGAATACAACCAGTAAGACCAGCCCAGCCAGGAGCCAGGAAAACTGAGCCATGGAGATTCCTAGACTTCCTGTTAATTTTAAGAAAGAAAATAATCTGAGAATAAAAAGGTCAAGTCTCTAAACCAGCATCTGCAACTGATCGACAGAAAAGCTCTTCTCAATACAGCAAGAATTAAAACTCAAATTGAGAAAACTAACAAAAGCAGCAATAATCTTCAGAGGAAAGCCAAACAGAGGCATAAGTCAAATAACAATATTAGATAATGCTATAATAATAAGAAAGAAACATGACAAGATAGCAGAAGAATTCTTGGGGACTGTGTGTTTTCCTTTTTGTTGGACACAAAAGCTGGGAGTGTGGACTTTGAAAACTTCTCAAAGGGCCAACTGAGAAGTTATAATCCTACAGAACAACTGGTTGGGAAGAAGAAGAGGGCTGAGACAATGAGCAGAGTCAATGGAGGCCATTAGCTGCTGGGTCTCAGCTCTAACCCCATCAAAATCTGTATCTGAGAGTATCTTCCTTCTTCTCCAGTAGCAGGGCTACCAAAACAGTTGCTGTATGTATTTATGGAGCACTCCCTCCCCCATATATACCATCTCTGGTGCCTTGGGAGAGTACTGCTTTGATTAGAGAAGTAGCAACCCCACCATGCACTCCAGACAATGGAGACTTTATTTATATGCATATACATATATTTTAATGAGGATATATCAGGTATTTTAACCATAGTCCTCCACTTCTTTCCATTCCCACTTCCTTTCTGTCATTCTTTCCTAATTATTGAGTGATGTTGGAATGGCATAGGCACTTTTAGGGTCCAACTAAAGATAAGCTGAGTTGGAAATGCATTTAGCTTGATATATTTATAGTTGTTTAACTGTCACTTCTGTGTATAATGTGGGAATGGCTTGGATTCTAGGAATAGTCCTACCACCCACCATGCCAAATCAATTGATGTGGCAAGAAGGCATGGGGCCAGAGGGGTTTCACAAATGGGATGTGTCATTTGGTGCCAGAGAAGAAGTATGTATGTAGTGATGAAGTAGCTGGAAGCTAGTCTGTGGAAATTCTTCTAAATCTCATAGATCCTAACTTGATGTATTTTCCCCATATTTGGCAGAAAATCCTAAAAATTTACACGACATTAACAATAACAACTTGTGTAGCTGAAAGAAACTCTTCCAAACTATTGAAAATAAGAAAAATAATTTGGATCAAGTTGCTAGATGAGATATGGGATTACCTTTCTATTTTTACAAATGATGACCATACAAAATTGCCATATCAAAAGGCAATTGCAGAATTTGTAGCTTAAAATATAGATAAAAGGTTTTATAGAGGTACGATAGTATGTTCTTTTTATAAATTTTAGGCTGTTCATGATATTCATTATTTTTTTAATAATTTCTGCTGTGTTCAGATTTTTTCTCACTCATGTTCAAAGCTAATTTGTATTTTTAGTTTTTCATTCTCTTACTTAAAGAGCACATCCCAAATTGTTAAACCTCTGGCCCCACAAAACCTACATCTGTACTTGCTTCTTTCATTCCACTTACTTTACTATTTCGTCTTTTACTTGATTACATGTCTATGTTGCCTTCTAGATGGCAAGGACTAAATCTAATTATTTTTGATATCCCCAGCACCTAATATAGTAAGGCCTAGCAGTTCAATAAATTTTGTTGATTGGAAATCTAATTGATGGCTATTGCAAAGAAAGTGGAAAATGGCTATGCTGTGCCTCAGATAAGAGCAATAAAGTAACACAAAGACCTAAAGTGGTATTTCCCACCCCAAACCCAGAGAAACTTTTAAGATCTCACTCCCATTCATAGCACTGAAGCAGCACAGCTGGTAGCCATGAAAGAGAAAAAAACATCACCATAACATCTCTTCTAGCCTGGACATCCATGTGTCTCATGGAGAGGAGATGCACAGGAAGGACTCTTTCCCCACAGGGTGGGGTTGGGTTGAAGAAGCCATGTTTCCAAGCATGGGGAGGTTGGTCCAATGTTTGTGTGTAAACGACAGCATCCAGAATGCCCTGATGAGGGTTTGCACTGTGTGTTCAAGGAAGAGCAGACTCCATCCTACTTAGCAGAATGGAGTGGGCTAGGTGGAGCTAGAGACATATAGCATGCAGACCTGAGCTGAGACACCTTACAAAGGAACAATCTGCTCAGGTAGGAAGTCAGGAAGTGATATTTGGTCACTGCTCCTAAACTCTCCTTTGGCCACCCTCACTAGTAAGCAGATAAGTCTTCAGTTGCAAGATAGTTTTATGAATGTCCATATAGGCTTGATATGTATACATGTTGCATATTAATTTCCTTTTATAACCTTGTATTAAGAGACTTGTTAAAGTTGGGGTTGGGGAAATACCTTATCTTTCTCCCTGGGTAGGGTTGCCAGAAAAAAACTAAAGGACCTTCAGTTAAATTTGAATTTCAGATAATCAAGGAATAAACATTTTTAGTATAAGCCTCAAATATTGCATGAAACAAATTTATACTAAAAAATGTTCATTTGAAATTCAATTTTAAATAGACATCCCATATTTTTTATTTGCTAAATTCAGCAACCCTAATGGGAGCTAAACATGGTCCACTAAGATATTTTTAAATAGATGGCCAAGGAACATGATGGAGATGAATGATGAATAGCAACCACGATGCAACAAATTTCTTAGAGGGCAGGGATGATTTTAATATTAATTGACATTGCAACAATTTTTAGGCAGAAATATGCACCTATAGTTCTGATAAACTTAAACTATAATTATTGAGGCAAGTTTGGAGTAAGGGCTGAAACAACTGCAAGAAGAGATTCAATATGTAACATGTAATTTCTCTAATTTACAATTCAGGGGACTTTGTTATCACTAAGGGAATGAATCTAAGTAGCCTCAAAGTTGCTCTGTGACAAAATACCTTTCATTACACATGGGTTAGAGTTGATTTCTATTGACAAGAAAATAACCGAGTTAACAATTGTCCTGGTTTGACTCTTTTGTGGACCCCAGAAATTTATGTTCTTGAGCTAACCCATTCTTGTGCATGTGAACCTAGTTCTGTGAGACCTTTTGGTTAGATTCATTTATGGGACCTTTTGATTATATCATTTTTGGTTAGATTGCTTCAGTTAAGGGCCTATGATTAGATTCCTAGACCAAGGGTGGACCCTAATCCTTTTACTAGGGTCTTATATAAACTGAAGACTGAAAGAAGAGGCACACAGAGAAAGAGAGCTGCCATTTTACCCTGTAATGTAAGAGAGGACTCCAGGATCACCTACAGCTACAGGAAGACAAAGAAACCCCAAAAGACTGAGAGAGAGGCTGGAGGCTAGAATCAGCAGAGCAGCTAAAGCTGAAGCAACAAGGCCCAGTGTACTGGCAGTGAGACTAGCCATGTGCCTGATGTCCCACAGCTGAGCTAGGGAGAAAGTGAGCCTGGAGTAGAATACAGAGACCAGCCACAATTTTACCTTGCCATGAGGCAGGAGTCCAGATCGCCAGTGGCCCACCTTTGGTGAAATAGCATCTCTGATGATGCCTTGATTTGGACATTTTCACAGCCTCAGAAATGTAAGATTTTGCCCTAATAAATTCCCATTACAAAAGCAAATCCATTTCTGGTATTTTGCTTTGGTGGCTGTTACCAAACTAAAACAACATGCAAGTATTATTTTGTATTATAATTAGCATATTTTAGAGACACTTTATTCTACAGGAATGATGTTCTTGAGGGGTATAGAGTCAGATCTTGGTTCTATCTCTTACAAAACTTGGGCAAATTACTTAAATTCTTTGCACCTCAGTTTTCTCACATTTAACCTGGGTCGAAAATGATACCTGTACCAAGAAGTTGCTTTGAGTGCAGATAAAAGAACATATCTCATGAAAGTATTTTATGCAGGCTCTGGAACCACATCAGGTCTCTGTAAATATTAGTCATTATTAGACATCAAGGGATAGAGATGGAGGGTAGGTCTTTATATAAATGTAGAGATGAAAAAACAAGAAAGAGAGATGAAAGTTTCAGTTATAGAGAACATGCTCAAATTGGGGGTGGGGATTCAAAGATACAGGAAAGCAGGAGAAGCAAAGCCTGTGCTGAAACATGACGTGTTGGTTGGGGTGGTGATGAAGCGCCTACAGAAAAAGTAAACAGTTTTATAGAAAAGACCCCTATAGTTGTATTTCGAAACAAATGGTAGAAAAACGGGGCTTCAAAACAATAGCTTTACTCCCTGTGAGGGAGGGAGACATATATCTTGCAGGAATTAAATGCCATTGAATGCAAAGCATTTAACTTAATATCAATCACATACTAGGTGATTAACAAATTCTTCTCCTCTCTTCCCCACCAATTTCTCTTGAAGAACACAGGTTTGGACCCAGAAACTAGAAGGGAATGGAAGTCAGCAACACATAAGTAGGATAGTTTGGAGTATTAAGCCTATTTCAGGTGAAGTGAGCAAAGTCTGTATGTTGCAGTTTGGATTATTTTATGAATCCCCAAAAGAGAAGGATTATATTTTAAACTAATCTATTCCTGTGGGTGTGAGACCCTTTCATTGCATTAAATTCATTGGGGGTCTTTTATTAGATTACTTGATAAGATTGCTTTAGGGCTTTTGATTAGATTATATCAGTGAAGTGTGAGCCAATTTGGGTCTCCGCCTTATGGCTGGGTCTGTTATAAATGGAGACAGAGAAAGAGACAACCAGACACAGATAAAAGTTGCCATATTTGATCCTGCAATGATGAAAGGACCAGTTTTGACCACAGCTGAGCTGTAAGGAGGGAAGACCCTAAGAGGCTCAAAGAACTGAGGCACAGGGAGAAAAGTGTCATATGCCTGATAACTCCAGAAGAAAGCAAAGCCACTGAGGCTGAGAAAGGAGGCTCCATAAGACACAAACCCTATGCCAGGTTTGCCTACAGCTGCAGAAAGGTGGAGACTTTGGCAGGGATCGGTGAACTTCTTGTTTCACCACATGGCAGCTGACTTTGATGAGAAAGCACCTGTTATGGTGCCTCAAGTTGGACTGTTCATGGACTTCAAACTTTTACCCCAAATAAATATCCTTTGTAAAGGCCAGCCCATTACTTGTACTTTGTATTGGCAGCCCTTTGGCAAACTAAAACACCATATATGTCTGTTCTGCCCTTATGAGGTGGTCAGGTTGATTATGAGGACTGATTGCTTGTCTGGACTGATACAGGCAGATAGGGAGAAAGGGGCCCTAAAGAAAAGAGAGGGAGGAGAATCCAGGGTCCAGAACCTTACTCACCTTCATTGGGAGATGGCTTTTCCACCCTTTTCATCATCTTTAAGCAGTTAGTGTTCCTTCATACCCATCCAGGGAGAAGATGTGGTACCTGGCTCCATTCTCCCAGGGCGTCACTACAGAAGGGGGCTCTTGGAGGGATAATCTTTGCATTTAGGCAGGTATATCCTCTCATCCATAAATCCCTCCTTTCAATGGTGGCAGCCCATCCACTTACCAACGTGATGGCAATTTTCCTTTCATGGGAAATCTCCCTTAAGGGTCTACTTAGGAAGCTCTTTGTTTGATATATTGGCATGTTAATATGAATAGCACTGGGTTTTCTGCAGCAGTAAACACCAAAAGCTGAAGAAAACCTGGGAAAAGCTGGCAGGGGAATTCCATATTCTACATCCTATTATTGACTGCTAAGTGGGAAAGAAAAGGATCCAGAGCAATAATTAAAAAGTTTTGAACACAAAGCCTGATATATGTTAGAATTTAAGAGGCCAGATTAACCAGTTATTGCCAATACATGTGGTAAATAGAAACTGGAGGAGCTAGCTAGCTCATATTCCAGGCCTCCTAAGACCCATTGCCCAGAGTCTGTAACTAGGATTGGCTCATTTCTACATTTGTTCTAAGGCTGAAGCTCATGCATTTATTTGATTAATGGTGAATCACCATTTATACTTGGGCAAGGGACTTTGGGGGAAAAGTAAGGCCTACTCTTTCGTGCATAGGTGTTTACAGTCACATAAAGGAGAACTATTATGGGCACACATAGTTTAGTGATGGAATATGATCAGGTTCACAGCTGGAACAAAGGAAGGGTAACTTGGTTTCCTTTGAAAGTCAGGCCAATTTGGGCTTGACAGGTCCAAAGAAGGTGGTGCTATGGTGATGACAACAGATGCAATTCCAGTCCCCATAAATATTGAGTGTGTGGGGATAGAGAGAGAGAAACACACACAGACAAGACCAGATTGATTAATTTTTGGACTATAGTATTTCAAGAATGAAAACATATAGATGTTTTTCAATAATTCTGTTTTTCAATAATTCTGGCCCATTTTTCCTCTATATCTCTCTGGCTTAGAAATGAAAACAGATCATTTTCTAGATCGTCTGGCTCCATAGAAGGAGAGTTTGCTTATGAGAGATCTTTTCCCAGAGGGTGTGGTTGGGTTGGAAAAGTTTGGACCCTCCCAATTGTTAGCTGTATTCAAGCATAGGGATCCAGCATGATGTTTGTGTTTGGATCACATTTGATGGTTTCCAATGTGACAACAGAGGAAAGGTGTTTTGATATATATTTCCTAAAGGAACTGATTAAAATGGATGACCTCCTGAGAAGACCAAACATCTCCCATGCTCCAAGCCACCTAAAGCACTGCCATAAATGGTATATTTTTTTTACAACTTTATGTTAAGGTTTCTATTTAGTTTCAAAGATCAAATCAGCCGACATAGAAAATGGAGAACAGTTACCTCATGGAAACACATATGTCCTAAGCTTCCTCTGATGGGGTTAAACAGGATCAAAGAATGATAACAAGACAGAACTTGCATCACACCCTCATGAGGGCTGCAAGTTTCAAGTCTCTTAGGTTTGGAAATCCCACAGGGATATCGCATGTGTGTTTGTAGTAGTCCTTCTTTCAAGTTTGCAACCATCATATTTCCCTTCCTCTGTTGCTCTGGATGCCACCCCATATCTCCTTAACCCAATCCACACATTGATACTTGAATAACTGGTATCCGCTGCCATCATTCTAAAACTGCCACTTTCTCTCTTCTCAAAACCACCACACACTAACCCACTTTTCAGAGTAGCCCTTCTCTTACTGGTTGGTAGAAGTTTCCAGAAACTTTCATTCAAATGCCCACTTTGTCATGTTTATTCATAGGAGACTTCCTGTCTCGCAAGAAACGTTACTGTTTCTGAAGCCGACTCTAACTGGTTCTAGTCACAGAGCTTGCTAGGCCTCCAATTTAGGTCCAAGCATAATTGCAACCGAGCATGCTCCTTTTTACCCCACCTTTCTCAAAATGGATTGGCCCACATCATCTCACTCCATCACTCACCTGCCTTTCCCAAAATGGATTGGCCTGCAGTACCTCACCCCATCTTTTGTCACTCACTTATGCTCACTTTTCCCAGACAGTATAAAACCCCAGCTCCCATTTTGTTTGGGGAGAGTGATCTGAGGCTTACCTCCAGTCTCCTTGCTGTCAACCATACAATAAACTCTTTCTTTTCTCAAAATCCTGGTGACTCAGTATTGGTTTCTGTGGACATCGGGCAAATAGACCCTCTTTGCAGTATCAATTCTATGACTCAGGCTTCTGGCTCCATTTTGCATGTTTACATGAGGCAAAATCACTCATGAGCAGGAAAAATGTGTCACTTCCACTTAGGGTACTCTCTTGTTTTGTAGGCAACACAATCATGTGTTGAGCTTTATAAAGTTTTTTTTGGCTGAAGGTCTTTTTGGATTCTATGTAGGTTTGTTGTATATACCTTACTGCAGTCCTTTGGTAGAGGTCAGTAGAAGCTGTGAAAAAGAACAATCTGAGTGATAGACAACATGCTGTATTTTGTTTCTTCATTGATCCAGACCCAAAGTCAAGTCTGTACATCCAAAGTCTCACTTTTCACTAGTTGAGTTATTTTCCAGAAGGAGTCTTGTTCTCTCGTGCAAATAGGTCCCTAAAGGCCTGCCTGGCTGTTTTTTAGGTGTTCTACAAAATTCCAGAAGTTGTGACAAGTACATAGCATAGAACAGCCTCTAGGACTCTTAATATATTAGGATAACCTTGCTCTTTGTAATTTGCTCCAAAGGGAGTGTCTTTTGATGGCAAGCAAAATGGGAGATACTGTTGATTTACTTAACTTATGGGTTGGGAGTATTTTTAAAAAATTAGTCAAAAATTCTGAAATATGTGCTACATAATGAGAAGCACCAGGCTTTTAGCAGTCCTTTCATTAAGAGCTCCAGGGCTCTTATAAGAATTTTGTCATGAAATTTGGGAGCAAAGAAAAAGAAACTAACATTTATAGTCATACGATATGTTCAATAATTTGATTATTTGGACACACCTTTATGAGGTCTTATTCCTATTTTATATATGAGGAAATTCAAGTTCAAAGCAAATTATGGAGTATTCAAGGGACAAGTCTATAGTCTAGTCCCAACTTATTCCAAAGTCCATTATTTTTTTGTCCACTATCATAGAGTTCAGCCTTTTAAAATTACTGAG
Organism: Tolypeutes matacus; assembly: GCA_026826555.1. NCBI lineage: Eukaryota > Metazoa > Chordata > Mammalia > Cingulata > Chlamyphoridae > Tolypeutes > Tolypeutes matacus. The sequence continues at coordinate 2,879,657 of JAKSZT010053840.1, forward strand.
ATGAAATACCAGAATTTTAAGACAATCAAAACAAGTTTTAGAGATTAATAAAAAAAAAAAATCATATGTAAGGGAAAGCAAAAAATGTATATTAACACATACTCTTCACTCTGCAGTGTTGTCTAATCCAAGACTTCCTTTAAGGCCATGGCAGGGGATTTGACCCAGGCAGTCTGGCTCCAGAACCTGTGCCATTAAATGTGATGACTTTTTAGAACAGGGCGACACTCAGCAATGGTAGATCTATTAATTTACTAATCAGGACTTCCCCAAATATCGAAGGATATCAAAGGAATGGGAAATCTAAAAGACTTAGTGGGGGAATCCAAGATGTAAATACAAGATACCTCTTGGCATCACTGTAATCATGTTTTACATGTTTTGGGCAGATGCTCAATTTTGCCTATTTCTTGGATTGACCATTACACCTAAAACTACTAGGGCAGCTGGTAGCTCCCTGTGAGAAATCATCCCTGCCAGGAATGTTCCCCTGAAACCCACCAATCTGTGTTCCATGAAAGGTAAATGAAATGGACTTTATTGATTAGAAAGAATGTGGACTTTGGAGTCAGAAAAACCTGGTTTCAGATCATAGGTTTGTCCTTATTTGATATTTAATCTTGAACAGACTGCATAACTTTTACTTATGTCAGTTTCATCAATGGTAATATGGGGTAGTAACATCTTCTTCATAATGTTGGTCTTAAATTATCTAGAATAGATGCCTAGGGGAGCTATTCACTAAACTTTGGCCCTATGAATCATGAAAGAGAGGCTGCAACAGTCACCATTTGTAACTAAAACAGTTTTCTCTTCATGGAGTGGAGGTTTTAATATTCCTTTTGTTTCCTTGCTGTAGGAAATGCACAAGAAAGGATCTTTTTGAAAGAAAAAAAAATGCTATTTTATGTAAGGAAAACACAAAAGTCACTATAAACCAGAATGCAAATGTTCCAACATAAGAAAGTGTTCTGTTTGGTAGTAATTATAGGGCACAGTTTAATCATACTATATACATAGTTTTGCTTTCTTGAGATATTTTGAAATATGCATTTCTTTGCCTTTTTGCTTATATTATGTATTGTGTTTATATGCAGAGTTTTCAAATTTGGGACAGAAATTAAGAAATTAATATAGCACAATAAAAGCCCAATGTAGATATTATTATTCATTATTTCCTATTTCAGATATTACTCCATTTAGTTATTTTTATAAAATTTATTTATAGCTTAAAGCCCTAATTGGGAATTTTCATCAGTCCATTATATTATGTTTCCATCTATATTGGGTTTGTCATTTGTTTTTTACATTCTGTATTCTTTTTTAATTATTTTTTTTTCCTCCATTAAGTGTGCATTATTATTTTTTAAAAACTCATTAATGCTTCATTTGAGAATTTTACCTTCTAGGAGGTCCAGTAATACAATGTTTATCTTTTATTGTGAGCTAAAATCTATATTTCATCCTATACACATTGATTTTCTAAGAAATGTACTGGGTGGTTGGAGTGTAGGTGGGGTAAGAAGGTTGGATAAACTTGGGGCTGTATCCAACATTTGCTGGAGAATATTGAATCCATTCTTTCTTCCAATTTTTAGGAAATGTCTTGGGCTCTGGCTTAATCTATCTACTTATGTATGTGCACGTTTGTGCATATGTGTATTTGTGTGTGTGAGTGTGGGTAGTAAAGGTAGAATCTTGGGCTTTGCTTGGTTCCCTAAGTCCAGCATGAGGTCCTGGAAAATTTAATAAAAAGAAAAAATTGACTGTCACCCCCTAACCCCCTGCCTTTTGCCGAGATGCTGGGCTAGTTAGTAGAACTTTAGAGAATTAAGAGAAAAAAATCTCAAATTTTTTTCTGAGATATTTCAATATCCCTCCAGTTTAGCTCTTTCCAAATGGTGCGTATTAGTCAGATTTCTCAGGCTTTATCAGATATTTCTTCTTTCCATAGCACATCTTCTGGACAGGAAAATGGGACTAAAGTGTGCACTATGCCACATTCTCAACTACATCTCTTTCTTTGTTCCTAAAATTTCAGTTTTATTAAATAATATTGCAGATCCTTTCTTAGTTATTCTGTTCCTGGTAACATTTTATACTTTTTTTTTATTAAGAGAGTTTGAAATAGTTTCACTCTGCAAAGTTTACCAATCTGTTTTAGTTTTATATATAAAAGCAAATAAATAATTCATATACAGATGGATAAAGGAAACAACTGAAATATTCAATGATAAGCTAGTAGTTAAGTAAATTGTAGTGCAGCTGTACTATGAAATAGCATATAACCATGAAAACATATTTATGGAAATTAAAAAAATAACATAGGAAATGCTTGAGTTAAAATGTGAAATGTTAAAGAAGTACATAGAATAATTTTAAATGTGTGAAAAATGCTACGTTTTTCATTCAAGAGGCTCAGCTGAACATATGTGTTTACCTTTATTTTGTCCAGAAATTATAGAAGAAATATAACAATAGCAATATATCACAAGCAATGTGGTAGTGACATATAGTCAAGAAGGGAGCTTCTAGGATGCCAAACTAGTATAAAAATCTTGGAAATTTTGAAAACCTGTGAAATTAGATGACCACAAAACTCAATTATTCTAAATGGTCTTGCCTATTACTACCAGGCTAATTGTGTAAACATAGGTTTTATCATATAATTTCCCTTTTCAGGAATTTACAGTAGCTCCCTGTAAATAGTTTAATTGAATACTAGCTCATCTGCCTGATATTCCAAGTCTCTAGGATATGGTCCAACACTCATTCAATTCCCAGGATGGGAAATAAACTAGTATCCTATTTTCTTTTCCACTTCTTTCTAACTATTGCCCTTCAAACTTTTATTTTCTTCTGAATTTGCTCATCTTATTTCTTCAGTCTGAAATGTAGCTCCCTTTACACCCACCATTACATGGATCGTCCTACTTTTAAGATTCAAAAAGTGAAGTTTTTTCTGACATCTGGGGTCCCCAAATAATGAATTCACTTTGATGACTTCTCAATGATTGGGCCATCCTTGTTGATTATACACTGTTTTGTGAATTTTATTCTTGATTCAGCAATTATCTGGCATTCAAATTTGAAGATTTTTGAGATTTTCCACTTCCTTGTACATCTCATGGCCTCAGGCCATGGACACAAAGTTCTTCAGCCCTAATGCTCCAGACATATAAGGCCATGCTCCATCTCTGGGCTTTAATACATGTCACCTCCTTAGCCTGTAAGTACCCTCTCCTGCCTTAGCTCTCTCAATCCAAGCCCAGCTCTCCTTATAGAGTTAAATGTTCCACTCTCAACAAGCTCATCCTTGTGCTACTTCTGTCCTATGCATCTTCCTCAATTGCAACATGGTTCATACACTAATTATTTGCATCCATCTCTCTCTTTCACTAGATGTGCAAAGTAGGCAGAATTCTAAGATGGCCGTCATGATTTGAACTCCCTGGTCTTCTCCCTTTGAGTGTGGGTTAAATCTGGAGATATGATTGGCTGTTACTCTCATGATTAGGTTGCTACTAAATTGACTTTGGGTTAATTAAATGGGAGATTACCTAGGTGAGCTTGACACAATCGGGCCACTCCTTACAAGGTACTGGGCACTTTCTGTAGTAAGAAACTCAAAGCTTGATAGTGTAAGAAGCCCTATGAAGAAGGCCACATGGCAAGGACCAGAGAGTGACCTCTAGGAGCTGAGAGCAGTCTCTGTATGATAGCTAGCAAGACCTCAGTCCAACAACTAAGAGGAAATGAATTCTGACAATGCCAATGAGTTTTAAATATATCAACTCCTAGTCACCTTCCAAATGAAGAAGCAGCTGGTCAACGTTTATATAGACATTTATAAGCCATGGGAAGTACTGATTGGAGGACAAATCTAAAGTTTACCAAACATTTGACCCAGGGAAACTGTGGGATAATAAATTTTTTTTTTTTTTAAAGCTAATACGTTTGTGGTAATTGGTTGCATAGCAATGGAAAAATCAACATAATATGAGTTTTGCAGTTTGGGTTTCAGAAAGCAGATTATAGAGATTAGGAGGAGATAATTGGGGAACTCTCCTCATATTCGGACCTCTGATGGAGAGAGAAGGAAACAGGATTGTGTAGAGGAAGAAGTTGAGTTATACGGCAGTCAGATGGTCAACTTCAGTGGATGTCATCAGCAGCTCTAAAACTGGTATGGCCCTTCTCCTTAATTGGATCTAGGAGACCTGGGCTTGATATTCCTTCCACAGCCAGTTATTGGATGGAGGCTGCCCCAAGGAAAGCAGCATAGCCTTGAGCAAGGCAACTCTCTTCAAGCAAATGCCATTCCTAGAGAGGGCTGACAGCAGACAGCAGCAGGGGGAGTGCCCAAAACACAGCACCCACCACAAGCCTTTTTAGGTCAGAAACCATGCTTTTCTTTTTGTATTCCCTACAGCTACTGTAGTGCCAAAGAGACAGAGATTATTCAACACATATTTTATTAAACCAATCTGGTTGATCACACCCTTACTTTGCTAGTAAGAGGTCCAATATGCATGGGCAGCAATTTTTTTTTTGGTGTTAGTCACTAGGCTTTCATTTAACATGTAATCACTAACCACTTTTCATGTGCCTGGCACTCTGAGCTAGTTGGAATGAGACAGTGTACAAAAAAGGCAAAGGTCCCTATCCACACAGATGAGCAAAAGACAGTAAATATAATAAATAAGTAAAAAAGATACACACACACAAATGTCTATAATTTGTTAAACATAATGAAGAAGTAACCTACATACATACACTCACATATGTAATTTGTTAGAGGATGATATATGTAATGAGGAAAATAAATTGCAGGGCTTGGTAGAGGACATCGGGATTGTTAGATGAGACAGGAGAATCCGGTAACAATTTTAAACAGGATGGCAAAGGTGAGTCTCAATGAGAAGGTGGTATTTGAACAGAATTGAAAGAAGTGAGGAGGAGAGCCTTTCCAGCTGAAGGAACAATCAGGGCAAAATCCCTAAGGAAGGGCTGTGCCCATCTGTTTGAAAACATCAAGAAGGCCAGTGTGGCAGACGGTCATTGAATGCTCATGCTCTGTCTTTTGCTGGGGTGAGCATTGTATCTGTGTTTTCTCAGTGATCCCTCATGGGGACCCTGTATAGAGGATAGCATTATTAATATCTATACTTCGTTAATGAACGCACTACGTCTTAAAGATGTTGTTTCCCTTGCCCAAGATCACATAGGTGACCAATTAAGAGAATTGTATTAAGGCTGCCTGACTCCTATGTCTATAATCATAATGCTATCCTGGCCTCCATTTGGTTTTGTTGTATCGAACTCCATGAAAAGCTTTAACCTTACAATTCAAACTCCTACTGCTGCTTAAAGTGTCAGTTGGTAAGAAGTCTTAATGCTTTCTTTACCACTAGAAAGTTCATTTATATTCAGCTGAGCAAATGTATTCAGCCTTAATTTTCACCATATTGCTACCATCTATCCAACAAACATTTGTTTGTTTCCACGTTGCAAGTTGGGTTCCAAAGAAAGGCCTTGGGCATCAATTTCTGTGAAACAAAGATGAAAGAAGGGCAAATGGGCCATGGGAGAAGCCAAGCTGTGAGGTAGCCTTTGTTGTCATGCAGGAAGCTCTGGAACTTAAACAGCTCTTCACAGTTTGTTTTAGTTTGCTAAAGGATGCCCAAGCAATATACCAGAAATATGTTGGCTTTTATAATGAGAATTTATTAGGTTGAAAGTTTACAGTTCTGAGGCTGTGAAGGTGTACAGTCAAGGCCTCATTAAGAGATGCTGTCTCAAAAAGCTTCAGGTGTGGGCGATCAGGCATATGGCAGCATCATCTAAAAGATGGTTGCTCTCCAAGCTCACTGTGGGCAATCAAATACATGACAGGGCACAAAGCTGGTCCACTCATCTCTCCCCTCCCCTCTGGGTATCCTCTCTTCAGCTTTGAGTTTCTCTGTGGGCTTAGCCTCTCTAAAACCTCTTTCTATACCTCGGTGCTCCGCTGATTCTAGCCTCCAGCTTCCGGGAGCTCTCCTTTTGTTTTTGAGGCTTTTTTTTGCATGTGTCTTTTTAGTTCTCCATTTATAATGAATTCCTGTAAAAAGGTTAAGTCCCACCATTCATGGATCACATCTTAAGTTAAGATCCTACTTACCTACCCCCACAGGAATGGATTAACTTAAACACATACTTTTCTGGGGTTCTCAAAAGACAAACCAGCACAGAGTTTGATCAAGATGGCCTGGTCTTCTTTCTCCTCCATCAACTCATCATTGATTATGAGTCACTGAAAGAGGATTTGGAGCACAGCACCTGTCAGCATCTACTACAATCCACGATGCTCAAAAAAAAGTGGTCCTGCAATCTGAGCTGTGCTAGCTGCTACGTGGGAAACAAGCAGATCTTACTGATGCTTTCAGGGAACTCAGTGTTGCTAAGTTCAAACTTGCTGATATCAGAAAAGGAGCTTCATCATTACGGAAAGACAAGTAGGGGAAATACACATATCCCTTGTACTTGATGTGCAGAACCAGATTTGGTATGGATGTGTAAATTTAAAGCTAATGAGATTTTACTACCCTGCTGCTGCTATAACTTCCTAATCATCTATAAAAGATTCACAAATGATTCATTCTCCTGAGAGGGGGATAAATTAGACCTGTGAAGTTGGACATATTAGGCTGTTGTTTGATTTTAGAGGGTAGTAGAAAAGAGGAGAAGTAGCATAGGAAAATGTAGCACTCTCCAGAAGGTTCTTTCATTCATGCTCACCCATCCTTCCTCTTTTGTGGTTGCTACGGATCTGCTTAGTCATTTGCTGCCAGGACCGTGTTTGAGTGTCAAAGGGCTGAATTGCCGCTGACAGACAGTGATAGTTAGATGTTACTGTGGTACTTACCAGCTTTGATGAGCAAAGATGGAGCCCAGCTTAGAGCTATCCTTGTCCCAAGATTTTTCTTTCTTCCTCTCTTTTTCCCCTGAGGAGAGAAAGGTGATGTCTTTTGTATTATATGGATTTACTTTTTTTAATGTCCCCAGGTAAGCCAATCTCAAAATACAAAATGTGAAATTCTCCTGCTTTCCACAGTTTGTCAGCAAAGAATTTAGAATGTGTCTCACTGCCATTTTAACATAGAAAAGCCACTGACAGAATTCCCACTAGGTTTGTAATGAGAGAGAGCAACATTTTCATCTATGAATTAGTGTATTCCTATGAATGATTGTGTGCAGCTGAAAATAAGGATGCTGTTTTGTATCATCTTATCTCTTAAGAAAGCAGTGACTTGTATTTTTGTATAAACACTCTGTAGCTTTTATCAATACTTAGGAAAATTCAGCAGGTGTATTTCCAGAGTACTGAAATATGATAATCCCACATGTTTTATTGACATGCACCAGTCCTTTTTTCGGAACTACCCATTTGAAAATTCTACAGGATGCCTCATATCAATTATTGAATGTGCAGAGGTAAGCCTAAATCTTAGCTTGACAAAGATGTTGAAAACCACACTGTTCTGGCAATTGTTATCAACATGGAAACTAAGATATTTGAGAACACTCAAGTTAACCTTCTTCACTATTTAACTCCATAGAAGGGAACATAAATTCTCCAATCTCTGAGATTGTCAGGAGATTAGGGCTTCCAGTATGTTATCACCCAACCATAGAATCAGAGAATGTAGTTAGGTAAAACACATTGATTGACACATCCTTCACTCTGGTGCCTGACAATGTTAGATCTCAGGGAGCAGAGAAAACAATAAGGCGAATAAAATCTCTAGAAGCCCCACAGCTAAGAAGAATCGCTTAGTTATATAGAAGTAATAGGAACCTTGGGAGGAGTTTATAGTTTACTTGCTCATTGACTGAGGCATTTATTTATTTGATCATGAATCAAACATGTATTGAATGCCTATTGGTTCCAGGAATTAGGGATAGACGATAGGAGTTTGCAGTAAATGGACAGAAATTCATAAAGCAACAAGAATAAAGACTTTTCTAGAAGTGCCCTCAGAGAAGTATGGGAATATATGGTCTGAAATCCAAGTCCTGACTGGAAGAGTTGGAGAAAGTCTTTGTGCAGAAGTACCATCTGACCTTTGTCTTGAATATGAGTATGGCTAAGCCAGCAGGCCCGGAAATAGGTAGCAGGCAGTGGAGGTATATTGCGGTTACATAATGAACAGAAAGAACTCTCATGTGTAACATCACCAAGTGGTTAGATTGGGAAACTGCAAATAACTCAAGATGGTGAAACTAGAGGCCCTGAGGCTAGAAAGAGAGAGAGGTAGTTCTGGAAGAGGAGAGCAAAGAAGAGATCACTGAGGACTTAACAAACCATGCTCAGGAGGTTGGACCTTATCTTGCTGTTGACAAGAAGACAAAAAAAGGCTAAGCAGGGGAGTCCCTTGGGCAATTCTCTTTAGACATGACTCATTGGGGTTTCATATTCATTAGGATTATGAAATTAAAAATAGAGGTTTTTGAACAGCATCTTTTAAAAATGAAATAGAATAGAAAAAGAAATATGCTGATTTTATTTATCTGAGATGAATCTCCCCAGTTCCTACCAGCATTCCTTAGGCAAGGCTTTTATCTAACTCCTTTTGAATCTCAGTCATCTTCTTCCGAATTAGCCCAAGTAGTGTTTCAGTTCACCTGAGTTCAGTTTCACAGACACATTGAATCTTCAGCATTTTCCATAGATGCTCTCTCTACATAGCTCATCTCATCTAACTTTCTCAACCATCTGATGCAGAATTTGTCATCTTCTCTTCACAGATGAGAAAACTGAGGCTCCTAGAGGGGCAGGAACCTGTCCAATGTCACAAAGTTTTACAATTGGTTTGATTTCAAATTTGTCCATAATCCCAGTAATGCATAACTCACATTTGCCCTGTTTGGTTTTTATTCTATTTTAGAACCTGTTAATTTTTATTGAAACCAATTATGAAAAAAATAGTACTTAGAATCCAGGTCCCTGGATATTAGTAATTTTTCCCCTTTCTTAACCATGTATGATATCACATAGAAGGATCCAAAGAGAGATTTAAATAATTGTGCATGGCCAAGTAACAGCAATTGTTGAAAGTCTTCCTTTACCCTTAGCATGGACACCACACTTGAGATACTTATATCTTAATGCTAGAAAGTCTACAGGTTTAGCATGCATCTGACTTTCCTGAGATTCCTTTGTGAACCAAATGACAGACAGACAGCACAAGCCCTCCTCTAATGCTAGGCTTCCTAATACTCTCATGAGGGAAAGCACAAAGGGTTAAGCAGCAGAGTTGTTTAATAACTGGATAAATGCTGGATTTGATTGACTTAAAAAAAAAAAAGTTATTCTACCAACATATATACAACCTGAAATTTCCCCTTTTAACTACATTCACCTATATGACTCAGTGCTGTTATGTTCACAATGTGCTACTGTCACCTCCATCCATTACCAAAACATTTCCATCATTCCAAATAGAAACTCTATACATTTTAAGTCTTAACTTCCTATTCCCTACTTCTACCCAGTCCCCTGGTAACCTACATTCTAGTACTGACTCTGTGAGTTGTTTATTCTAATTGTCTCATTTTAGTGATATCATACAATATATATCCTTTTGTTTCTGGCTTACTATTCAACATAATAGCTTCTAGGTTCATCCATGTTGTTGCATGTATCAAAACTTCATTTCTTTTTAGGACTGAATAATATTGTTTGTGTATACCACATTTTGTTTATCCATTAATTGGTTGATGGATACTTGAATTGTTTCCGCATTTTGACTATTGTGAATAATGGTGCCATGAACATTAGTGTTCAAATATCTGTTTGAATCCCTGCTTTCAATTCTTTTGGGTGTACATCTAGAAGTGGGATTGCCATATGGTAATTCTATACTTAAATTTCTGAGGAACTGCCAAACTGGCTTCCATAGTGACAGCATCATTTTATATTTCCACTAGCAAGGAATAGTGTTCTTCTTTCTCCATATCCTCTCCAGCACTTGGAATTTTCCATTCTTTAAAAATTGTAGCCATTCTAGGTGGTGTGAAATGGTATCTCAATTTGGTTTTGATTTGCATTTCCATAATGACTAATGATGTTAAACATTTTTTCATGTGCTTCTTGGCCATTTGCATATCTTCTATGGGGAAATGTTTATTCAAGTCTTTCGGCCATTTATTAATTGGGTTGTTTGATTTTTTGTTGTTCAGTTGTAGGATTTCTTTATATATTCTATTTATTAAACCCTTATCACACATGTGATTTCCAAATATATTTCCCATTGTATAGGTTGTTGTTTTACTTTCACAATAAAGTGCTTTGAGTCACAGGTGTTTTTAATTTTGAGGAGGGCCCATTTATCTATGTTCTTCTTTTGTTGCTTGTGCTTTGGGTGTAAAGTCTAAGAAATCATTGCTTGACACAGGTCCTGAAAATACTTCCTTATATTTCCTTCTAGGTTTTATAGTTCTGGCTCTTACATTTAGGTCTTTGATCCATTTTGAATTGATTTATGTATATGGTGTTAGGTAGGGTTCCACCTTCATTCTTTTGCAAATAGAGATCCAGTTTTCCCAGGACTATTTGTTAAAGAGACAGATTCTTTCCCCAACTGAATGGTCTTTGCCTCTTTGTCAGTGATCAGTTGGCCATTGTATTAATCAGCCAAAGGGGTGCTAATGTGAAATACCAAAACTGGGTTGGTCTTTATAAAGGGTATTTATTTGGGGTAGAAGTCCACAGATACCAGGCCATAAAGCATTGTTTCTTCTCTCACCAATGTTCATTGCCACGTGTTGGAGCAAGACAGCTGCCGGCGTTTGCCAGGGTTCAGGCTTCTGGGTTCCTCTCTTCCCGGGGCTGCGTTTCTCTCCGGGCTTAGCTCCTGTTTCCTCCACAAGGTCAGCTGCAGACGATCAGGCAAACGGCTTGCTTCTCTTCTCCTGGGGCCTTCTTTCCAACATCAAAACTGCTTCTCGAAAGACTGACTCAACTGTCCTTTGCCTTGTCTTTTATATTCAATTCCCCACCCACCAAGGGGTGAGGCTCAACGCCCTAATCCTAACCTAATCATGCCTAGATTAACAGATCAGTTTATAAGCATGAATCAATTATATTTTTGGAATTCATAATTACATCAAACTGTCACAGCCATGAAGGTGAAAGTTGATTTCTGAGCTCTCAAATAGATTCCATTGGTCTGTATGTCCGTCCTTGCACTGGTACCATGCTGTTTGGATTAGCATGGCTTTGTAATAAGTTTTAAGGTTGGAAGGTAGGTGTTCTAATTTTTAAGGATGGCTATGGCTATTTGGGACCCCTAACCTTCCCATAAAAATGTGATGATTGGATTTTCCATTTCTGCAAAGATAGTTGGGATTTTGATTGGGATTGCATTGAATCTGTAAATTTCTTTGGGTAAAATTGATATCCTAATAATATTTAGTATTCCAATCCATGATCTTGGAATATCTTTCCATTTGTTTAGGTCTTCTTGGATTTCATTTAGCAATTCTTTGTAGTTTTCTGTGTACAAGTCCTTTACATACTTGATTAGATTTATTCCTAGATATTTGATTACTTTAGTCATTATTGTAGATGAATTTTTTTCTCGATTTCTTCTTCTGAATTTTCATTACTAGAGCATAGAGAAACTACTGATTTGGGCATTCATCTTGTACCCTGCTATTTTACTGAATTCATTTATTAACTCTAGGAAATTTGTGTGTGTTTTTAAGGAATTTCTGTATATAGGATCATGCCATCTGCAAATAAGGAAAGCTTTACTTCTCCCTTTACAGTTTGGATGCATTTATTTCTTTTTCTTGTCTAATTGTTCTGGCAAAGTGTTCCTACAATGTTGAATAACGTTGGTGACAGTGGGCATCTTTGTCTTGTTACTGATCTTAAAAGGAAAGTTTCATTCTTCTACCACTGAGTATGATGTTAGCTGTGGTTTTTTCATATATGCCCTTTATCCTGTGGAGGAAGTTGCCTTCTATTTCTAGTTTTTTTTTTTTTTTTTTTTTTTTTTTATCAGGAAGAGGTGTTGCATTTTGTCAAATGCTTTTTCTGCATCAATTGATATCATCAGGCATTTCTTCCCCTTCATTGTGTGAATGTGATGTATTACATTAATTAATTTTCTTGAGTTGAACCATCTGTGACAGTTTGGGATTATTTTTCTGAACCCCAAAAAAGATAAAAATTGTGTTTGTAAACTAATGTATTCTTCCGGGTGTGATACTTTTTTATTATATTGGATTCATTTGAGGGGTCCTTGATTAGATTACTTGTTAAGATTAGGGCTTTGATTTGACCATGTCATTAAGGTGTGACTCAGGTTGAACCCCTGTCCCCTTGATGGGCCAATATAAATGGACACTCACTCAAGAAGACACACCAGAGAAAAGAACTTTGTCATTTTGATCCTGCGATGTGACAGAAGGGAAAAGGCTCAAACAGCTAAAGCCCAGGGGAGAGAAGGACCATTTGCCTGATAGCTTATAGCTGGCCTTGGAAAGAGAGTTGAGACTGATATAGAAGGCCCAGAAAGAGATGAGCCCTATGCCAGGAGAGAGAGGAAGCCCTAAGAGACAAATTCTATGCCAGCCTACATTTTAGAGAGAGGAAGCCAAGAGGGGAAAGTGGAACCCTAGCAGAGATCAGTTACCATCTTGCTTCAACAAGTGGCAACTGACTTTGGTGAGAAAGCAAACTTGAGTTGTACCCTTTAGGACCTTGTAACTGTAAGCTTTTACTTCAAATAAATGCCTCTTATAAAAGCCAACAGATTTTTGGTAATTTGCATCTGCACCCCTTTGGCAGACTAATACACCACCCTTGCATACCTGGGATAAATCCCAATTGATCATGGTGTATAATTCTTTTAATGTGTGTTGGATTTGGTTTGCTAGCATTTTGTTGAGGATTTTTGTGTCTATATGCATAAGAGATATTGGTTTGTAATTTTCTTTTCTTGTGATAACCTTATTTGGCTTTGGTACCAAAGTGATATTGGCCTCTTAAATTGAATTAGGGAATGTTCCCTTCTCTAGATTATTTGGAATATTTTGAGCAGAATTGGGATCAATTCTTCCTCTGTGAAGCCATCGGATCTTGGGTTTTTCTTTGTTGGGCGATTATTGATTGCTGATTCAATCTCTTTACTAGTTATTGGTTTATTGAGATCTTCAATTTCTTCTTGAGTCAGTATAGGTAGGTAGTTTTCATGTTTCTAGGAATTTGTCCATTTCATCTAGGTGATCTAATATGTTGGTTTACAGTTGTTCATAGTCTCTTCTTATAGTCCTTTTTATTTCAGTAGGGTTAGTAGTAATGCCCCCTTTTTCATTTCTGATTTTAATCATTTGTGTCCTCTCTCTTTCTTTGTTCAACAGTCTAGCTATTATTTTTTCTTGTAAATTTTATTGCCTTTTTCAAAGAACCAACTTTTGGTTGTGTTGATATGCTCTCCTCCCCTCTCTCTCTCTCTCTCTTTCTCTTCTGCCTTCCCTCCATCCCTTTCTCTTCTCTATTTCATTTTTCTCTACTCTAATCTTTGTTTTTCCTTCCTTCTTCACACTTTGGGTTTGCTCTACTTTTCAAGTTCTTCCGGTTTTGAGGTTAGATTTCTGATTTGAAATCTTTCTTCTTTTTTTATATGAGGTACTGGGGATCACACCCAGGATTTTGTACATAGGAAGCAGGCGCTCAACCACTTGAGCTACATCCACTCCCCTCTTTCTTCTTTTTTAATCTAAGCATTTAGCACTATAAATTTCCCTTTCAGCACTTCCTTTGCTACATCCAATAAGTTTTGGTATGTTGTATCTTCATTTTCATTCACCTCAAGGTATTTCCTAATTTCTCTTGTGATTTCTTCTTTAAACCATTGGTTATTTAATAGAGCATTGTCTAATTTCCATATCTTTGTGAGTTTTCCATTTGTGCCTCTGTTATGAATTTCTAGCTTCATTCCTTTGTTATTGGAGTAGGGGCATTGCATGATTTCAACATTTCTGAATTTATTGAGACTTGTTCTGCAACCTAAAATATCATCTATCCTGAAAATGATTCATGTGCACTCAAGTTGAACATGTGTATTCTGTTATTGTTGGTTGAAGTATTCTTTATATGTCTGTTAGGTCTTGCTGGTTTAGAGTGTTGTTCGATTTTTACATTTCTTTATTGATCTTCTGTCTAGATATTCTATCCATTATTGAAAGTAGTGTATTAAAATTTCCTACTATTAATGTAGAACAGTCTATTTCTCCCTTCAAATCTGTCAGTATTTGCTTCATATATTTTGGGGCTCTTCTGTGTTAGGTACTGTAGCTGTTCGGCAATTTGATGTAATTATGAATTCCAAAAATATATATTGGATTATGCTTGTAAACTGATCTGTTCATCTGGGCATGATTAAGTTATGATTAGGGCATTGACTGGGCCACATCAGTAGGGTGTTAAGCCCCACCCCTTGGTGGGTGGGGAATAAAATATAAAAAGCGTCACAAAGAACAGAGTTGCAGCAGTTCTGAAGTTGGAGTTTTGATGTTGGAAAGAAGGCCCCAGGAGAAGAGAAGCAAGCTGTTCACCTGATAGTCTACAGCTGACCTTGTGGAGGAAACAGAGGAGCTAAGCCTGGAGAGAAATGCAGCCCTGGGAAGAGAGGAACCCAAGAAGCCTGAACCCTGGCAAACGTCGGCAGCTGTCTTGCTCCAACACATGGCAATGGACTTTGGTGAGAAAAGAAACTTAACGCTTTATGGCCTGGTAATTGGACTTCTACCCCAAATAAATACCCTTTACAAAGGCCAACCCATTTCTGGTATTTCGCATTAGCACCCTTTTGGCTGACTAAGACAAGTACATATATATTTCCAATTGTTATGTCCTTCTGTTGAATTGATCCCTTTATCAGTATATAATGATTATCTTTGTCCCTCATAACAGCTTTTGACTTAAGGTCTATTTAATCTAACATTAATATAGCTACCTCAGCTCCCTTGTGGTTACTACTTGCAGAGTATGTTTTTTTCCATCATTTCATTTTCAACTTACTTATGTCTTTGAATTTAAGGTGAGTCTCTTGTAAACAGCATATAGTTATGCCATGGTTTTTAAAAATCCATTCTGCCACTTTCTGTCTTTGGACTAGAGAGTGTTAATCCATTTATCTTTAAAGTCACTCCTATAATGCAGGATTTTCTCCTACCACTTTCCTATTTAATCTTTGTAAGTTTTATACCATTTTTGTCCCTAAATTCTTCTATTAATGCCTATTTTCTATTTATTTGTTTTTTTGTATTGTACCATATTGAGTACATTCTCCTTTCTATCTGGACATATTTTTCATATATTTTCCTTGTGCTTATCATGCGGTTTTAAATTTAACATCTTATAAATAAAACAATCATATCTGATTTGATACCAACTTTATTTCAATAGCATACACATACACTATTACTATACGTGTCTGTACCCCACCATTGTTTGTAATTGTTACAGATTATATCTATGTAAATTGTATGTCCTAAACAACAGGCTTATCATTATTTTTTATGCATTTTCATTTTAGCACCTGTGTGTAAGAAGTGGTGTTTCATACCTAAAAATAAGTAGTACTGCCATTTTTATTACTCAAATGATTATCTTTACTGAAGGTCTTTATTTTCTTTATGATGATTTAAACCAGTGTTTAGTGTCCTTTCCTTTTAGTCTGAAGAACTCCCTTTAGCATAGCTTGTAGGGAAGATATAGTAGTGATGAACTCTCTTAGATTTTCTTTCTCTGTGAATGTCTTAAGCTCACCATCATTTTTGAAAGAGAGTCTCACTGGATATAAAGTTCTTGGTTGGGGATAGCAGATGTGACTCAAGCAGTTGAGCTCCCGCCTACCACATGGGTGGTCCTGGGTTTGGTTTCTGATGCCTCTTAAAGAAGACAAGCAAGACAGCAAACTGTCATGATGGGCTGGCGCAGTGAGCTGACACAACAAGATTATGCAACAAAGAGACACAATAAGGAAACACAATGAGAGACACAATAAGTGGGAGTGAAGGTGGCTCAAGCCATTCGGCACCTCCCTCCCACATGGCAAGTCCCGGGTTTGGTTCCTGGTGCCTCCTAAAAAGAAGACTAGCACACAATGAACAGACACAGAGAGCAGACAGCGAGTGCAAAAACAACGAGGGTGGGGGAGGAGAAATAAATAAAATAAATCTTTTTAAAAAATTATTTGTTGGCAATTATTTTCTTTCAGTACTTTAAGTATTTCAACACACTGCCTTCTTGCTTCCGTGGTTTCTGTTGAGAAATTGTCACTCAATCTAATTGGGACTGATTTTGGGGAAGTGAATTTGTACATCGCTCTCTTGAACCTGCAAGATATGCCAGGGGCTGAACCCCACTGTGCCTGCCATGAGAGTGGGGATGGGTGCCAGTAATAAACACCTGGAGAATAGAATTTACTGATATTTACCATGATTTACCAGCCTCTTCCACCTGCTCTACCCTTGGATACTGTACAGTGTTCTACTGGAATTTGGAGTTTCAAAATAGTTGATTTAGATAATCCTTGCTTGTTTAATAATTGTTCTGATGGAGAGACTGATTCCTGGAGCCTCCTACTCTGCCATCCTCTCACAGTTTCTCTAGTTGACATTTAAATTAGGCAAATTAAGGTTGTTGTCAGCCTTAAAAACAAGAACATCTGTGAAATGCTTGATAAAATGGTAAGGTATTTACTGATTAGTTTAATTCAAAAGCAAGCCACAGCCTACAATTAAATATTCTCAGACAAATATCTTCTCCTGTTGACATGTTCTTTAAAAATAACCAAAAGAAAAAAAATTGTATAGGAGGTTGGAGACCTTCCCAGAGATCACAAGGAAGGAATCAGGTAACCATTGCTCATTTGCAAAGCTCCAAAATGTGCATACATAGCCACTCCCACTTGCTGAGATGTTGGTGGGATGAATTCATATTTGCAAAACTTTCTAAAGTCAAGGAATAAGTCAATGATATTTTGCAAATAAAATGCAGATGAGATATGTACTATGTATGTAACTGTTCATCAGAAAGTAAAAATATTGCTGCAATTCTTTTCTAATCAAAATAAAAAAAAAAAAATAGCATCTGCTTAACATTAAATCCCCACTGATGATGGCTTTTCCCTGTAAAGAAGCAGTTTGGTGCAGTGGTAAAACACGAGTGAGAATGATGATATCAGAGATCTGATAATGAAACGAATACTGAATCCCTGGTATCAGTACATTTTAATTAAGATCAGGGCACAGGTCACACACCAAATCTGCCTCAAATTCTTTTACAATTAGTAAGAATATGCATGCCATGGTAGCATGGTGTTGGTCCTATCCTGGACTTAATTTTTCTTGATTTACAAAAATGACAAAAATTGAAGTAAATGACTAAGGTGTTATGGAGGAAATATACTCCAGAAAAACATATTCTTAAACTAAAATTCCTGTGGGTGTGAACCTATTACAAGCCATTACAAGTAGGACTTGGGGCTGGGGATCGAACCTGGGGCCCCATATGTGGGAAGCCAGCATTCAACCACTGAGCCTCATCGGCTTCCCTAGGTTGGTTTTCCCATTTATTTGCTTGTTGTTTCCTTTTGTTTTTAGGAGACAGCAGGGACCAAACCTGGGAC
Organism: Tolypeutes matacus; assembly: GCA_026826555.1. Taxonomy (NCBI): domain Eukaryota; kingdom Metazoa; phylum Chordata; class Mammalia; order Cingulata; family Chlamyphoridae; genus Tolypeutes; species Tolypeutes matacus. The sequence goes on from JAKSZT010053840.1 coordinate 2,897,347, forward strand.
CTCCCATGTGGGAAGCAGTCACTCAACCACTTAAGCCATATCCGCTCCAGTAGGAACTTTTGATGAAGTTATTTCAGGTAAGGTGATCAGGATAGGTCGTAATTCTATTACTAAAATCCTTTATAAGTGGAAAGAAATTCAGATAGAGAGAAAAACATGGGAAGCAAGAAGCTGAGGTTCAATGGAACATAGAGGAAAGCAAGAGGCCAGGAGGGTCTGCCATGTGCATTGCTATGTGACAGAGGAGCCTAGGACCAAGGATCACTGCCAGCCAGCTCAAGAATGACAGTCTTGAGGAAGAAAGCATCACCTTGAGGATGCCTTGGTTTGGACTTTCCCCTAGACTCACAACTGTGAGCTAATAAATTCCCAGTTGTTTAAGCTAACCTGTTGTGTGGTATTTGCTTGAACAACCATGGAAAAGCAAAACAATGAGCTTTGTAATTTCTTTTGGCTCTAACAATTATCTGAATCTAAGAATAAACTGAAAAGCTACTTGTGGATTTTTAAAGTATTGATATCTTGTAGGAAGGATAGATATTCTGTGCTACTGTGAGAGACATAACTCCTCATAAAAGTTATACTGAGAAATCTTTTTTTGCCTGACATAAAAGGTGTATCCTCTAACAATTAGGATTATTTAATAAAAGAAAAGTGTTTTTTTGTAAGATAGCAAGCTCCAAATCACTGGAAATGTGAAGCTCTATTTCCACTTATGCTATTCCTTCCAGTTTGTATACCCTTTCCCACTTTTTAACCTAACTAATTGATATTAAGACCCAGCTTACTTACCACCTCTTGTGACAGTTTGAAGTTCTTTCCTGATTCCCCCCGCAAAAAAGCCACCATTTTGATCCTGCCATGTGAGAGAGAGGACTGCAGGAAAACAGGGAAGCCCCAAGAGGCTGAAAGAGTTCCTGAAGTCTGCAATCAGCAGAGCACAGAGGCATTGAAAATTGACCCCCCCAGAGGTGCTGGGCCCATGGAGCAGCTCAAGGCTGAAGACATGAGCCCTGTCACATGCTTGATCATGCACAGCTCAACTCTGGGAGAATGTGAGCCTTGAGAGGAAAGCAGGGACCTCAGCAGAAGTTAACTGTCATTTTGTCTTGCCATGTGGCAGGATGCCAGGATCACTAGTAACTAATTTTCGTGAGAAAGCATCTCCGATGGTGCCTTGATTTGGTCATCTCACAGCCTTGGGCTGTAAGGTTTTTCCCTAATAAAATTCCCATTATAAAAAGCCAATCCACTTCTGGTTCTTTGCATTGGCAGCCTTTGGCAAACTAAGGCACCTTTACTGGAGAAACTTTGTAGGATAACCTGTGTTTGGTGAAGACACCCCTTTCTATGTTCTCTTAGGCCTTCATGCTTATTTATTTTTGGTGGCCAGTCTCAAGAGCAAAGATGTATCTATAACATTATCATGATGAGAAACTGGAACCTCCCCAAAGAGGGAAATACTTGAAAAACCATGGGCTATTCATGTATGAGATACCTCACAGTCATTTAAAGTTTTGTCCATGAGAAGATTTTTGTAAGAATGCAAAATTATGTTGCTTTTTAACTACCTGAACAGAACAAGGTACAAAGTTGTACATATAATAACAATTCAAAGGTTTTAAATGTGCCTATAAAAGTTGAAAAGAAATATCTACCTTAAGAAAATGAATTATTCTTTCTAAGTGGGTAAATCTTTATGGGTAAATATTTATTATTTCTTTATATCTGTCTATGTTTCCATATTTTCTATAATGAGTAAGATTTACTTTTATCACCAGAAAAATGCTTACATGATAAAGCAAAAAAATTATGCTTACTTCGTAAACCACGAAAAGAGTTGGTATTCATATAAGCCTGGGCACCTGGAAAGTGAACAAATCTCTGGGAACCGTGCCATAAGTTAAGATGAACCAGGAGCATGCATGATTTCTGATCAGCTGTCCTTCTTTTTTGGAAGCTTCTTTTGGCCTTCATGCCCACCTAGTATTTGGGGTCATGGACCACCTGCAGGAAGGCTGAGGCCCACAAATGAAAAAAACCACTTAGGATGAGCTGAATTCTAGGTTGTTAGGATAGAAAATGTGTTCCTCTAGAAGTGCTCCCTTTTCACCCCATATTTCCCACCCCCACTATGGCTAAAATCCTGGAGAGATTGTTTGACTTGCTAGTGTAGACTTCTGGCCACTTCCCTGTAGTTTCTTCCAGCCTATATTCTGCCCTGGCCTCAGCTCATAACCCCATGCTGCCAGGGATCCCGGCACAAAAAGGACCAGTAGGGCCAAGAAAAAAAAAAGCTCTGATGTAGATGCCAAGAAAGGAAAGAGTCACTCCACATCAGGGAGCTGTAATCCATAGGAAGGATTTGGATCCATTGAGAACAGATGACTCGGATCAAGTGCCTGAAATAGGCAAGAAAGAATCGACCTTGTGAAAGTCGTGCTCAAGCAATTCATCTAGTTTAATTTCCCTCTGTCAACAATATTCTAATATTCCAGGCTCAGTGGTAGGCTTTAGGGTAATAGAAAGGCAAATAAACCAATGCCTAAATGACTTGCAACATTGGGTAATATGCACTATAATAGACTTATATACTAAGTAGAATGCAGTTTGTACATGACCATGTTGCTAATCACAGGCACATATGGAGAATTTAAGAATGAGTGAGAATTTACCACACAGACAATGGGAGAGGGAAGAAGAAATTTTTAGGCAGTCAGAAGTGCCTGTGCAGAGCCTCAGACATATGGATGGAGAGATTAATTCATTAATATAAGTAATATGTATTGAGATCTTGTACAGGTTATGAAGTATAGTGGGAACTGTTTTAGGCAATAGGGATCAGCTGCCACACTTGAGCTTATATTGTTAGAGGGGAGGAGAAAAGCAACCAATTAACAGGTAAAACTATAGTAGATACTCTGCCCACAAGGAAGTGGAGCCTACCCCACACTCCTTAAGTGTGACCTGCACCTAGTGACTTCTTCCCAAAGGTTGCATTATGGAAAGTGGTTAAGGGGAGTCATTTTACAGTGGAGAAACCTGACCAACACAACCTCAGTCAGGTGATCAAGGCTACCACCAATAGTGATAAATCATGTTGACAGTATGTTCCCTTGATTGGATGTGATGAAAATGGCACTCTGTGGTCTTCTTTCCCCAAACTCACAACCCCAGTCTAATTATGAGGAAAACCTGAAACAAACCTAGTAGAGAGATAGTTTACAAAATACATGACAATTCCTCCTCAATGTCCTCCAAATAATGTGTAAGAAGCTATCACACCCATGAAGACCCTAAGAAGACATCACAACTAAATGTAATGTGGGATCCTGGATGGGATCCTGGAATAGAATGAGGACATTAAGTAAAACTGAAGGAAATCTGGATAAAATATGGAGTTTGGCTAATAAGAATATATCAGTATTAGTTCAGTAGTTGTAACAAACATACCATAGTAATGTAAGGTGTTAATATCAGGGGAAACTGGGTGCGAGGTCTATGGGAACTTCTATACCACCTTTGCAATTTTTATGTAAATCTAAAACTGTTAAAATATATAAATGCAATAGCAAATGATTATTAGTACTTTGAAACAAAGTGAAACAAGGAAAACTGTTAGAAGGTGTTTGGAGAGGGAGGAAGATATCTGGAAGGGATTATGAGGGAGGCCATTCTGAGCAGGTGCTATTTGAAAAGAAGCCCAAGTGAAGAGGACATGAACCTGTCAATATCAGTGGGAATGGCATGACAGCAGATGGGATAGCAAATTCAATGAGCCTAAGACTGAACCATACTTGGTGTGCTTTAAGAACCGCAAAAATGCAAGTGTGGATGGAGTGTAGTGGGCTAGTGTGAGAGTTCCATAAGAAGTGATTGGAGAGGAAGATGAAGCTAGATTATGTAAAACCTGAGAGGCTATAGCAGTGGATTTAGATTTTACATGGAGTGAGATGGAACAGAGTGCTGTGATTTGCCTTATTTGTTCTTTAGATTTTTCTATTGCTATATGGCTGAGAGACAATAGGGGGCAGAGTGGAAAGGGGAATATTTAGAAACCTATTGCAGGGGAGCAAATGAATGTTGTCAGTTACCTGAGCTAGGATGGTGGTGGTGGCACTGGGGCGAAGAGGTATATTGAAGAAACATGGTGTGCTGATGCCTTATACAGAGTGAGGCAAAAAAAGAGAAATAAAGGGTGACTCTTCAAGAGCAATTGGGTGGATGGTGATATCATTTACTAAGTTTGGGGATATGTGGAAAGGAGCAGATATGAGAGGTTCAATTAGAATTCAAATTTGGACACATGAAATTTGCAATGCATTATAAGCAGGTCAGCAGAAATTTGAATAGACAGTTGAAGAGGTCAAAGGTAAGATTAGAGTTGAAGTACGCATGTAGGAGTTATCAGTTTATACGGGTGTTCTTCCAAGCCATAAGAAGGGGTAAATTCATATTATAAGTTACAGATCTCTGAAGACCAAAGCCTGAGACAATCCAACGTCTAGTAGTCAGAGAGAAAAGCCAACAAATGGACATTCCAGAGACACAGAAGAAACAGCAGGAATGATTGTGTTCTATAAGGAAAGTGAAAAAAATTGTATTGAAAAATCAGGAGAGATCAACGGTTTCAAATGTTGTGATAGTTAATTTCATGTATCAACTTGACTAGATTATGGTACCCTCTTTGGTCAAATACTGGCTTAGATGTTGCTGTGGAGGTATTTCATAAATGGGATTAACATCTACAGTCAGTTGACTTTAAGTAAAGGAGAATACCCTCCATAATGTGGGTGGGCCTCATCTAATTAGTTGAATGCAACTAATCAGTTAAAAGCCAAGTACTGAGAAAAGAGCCAGGTTCAAGAGAAAAGAAGAATTTCTACCTTAATATTGCATCCTCTTTTTCTCTGAATTTCCAGCCTCCTGGCCTCCCCTATAGATTTTGAACTCAAGACTTCAATATCAACTTTTAATGGAATTTCCATTCTGATTGCTTCCCCTAAGTAATATGGACTTAATCCTTCAATATCACTCTTATGGGAATTTCTAGCCTCTGGTCTTTCCAATGGATCTTGGACTTGCCAGTCTCTACAATCACTAAGCCAATTCCTTAAAATAAATCTCTCAATAAATGTCTTATATATATATATACTGTTGGGTCTATTTCTCTGGAGAACCCTGACTGAAACAAATGCTTGGAAGGGTAAAGTATGATTAAGGTCTGGGGATTGACCATTGAATTAACACTCTTGACAAGGCAGTTTGAGAAGGGAGTGAAGGGGATGAAGACAGATCAGACTGGGTTCAAGAGAGACTGGGGGAAGAGGAAGTGAAAACAGCTAGTATAAGCAACACTTTTGATGATTTTGCTCTAAAGAGGAGGGAAATGGTATAGCTGGTGAAGGGGTTATAGGATTAAGGGAATTTTCTTGGTAGGCATTTATTAATTATAAAGTTGATTAGAATGATTCAATAGAGAAAGAAGAGTTGATGATATAGGAGAAATCAAGGAAACTTGTAGGAGCAAAGCACTTTAGAAGACATGAATAAAAGGGATCCAGGTCACAAGTGAAAGGGTCAGCTTAGTAAGATAGAGAAATGAAGCATTCCTTCACTGTGTGAGAATGATGGAGTACAAGAGTGCAAATGGGAGTAGGTTAATAGATTTGGTGGTGTGAGTTTGAAGAAGTTCTCTGATTGCATCTATTGTCTCAGAAAAATGAGAAGCATGGTCACCAGCTGAATATGAGAATGAGGAGGGGATTTGGCATTTTGAGGAGCAGAGAAAAGGTGATAAATAGTTGTTTTGGAGAGCGGGTGAGGGAATTGGCTGAAGATATATACTAAGTTTCCTGGGAAGGACTTAGGTCATAAATTTAAAATGAGTCCTGTCAGCATGTACTGTGATTTTCTTGAGCCTTAATTAGCTGCAGAGGTGAAGGAAGGACTAGCAGAAAGTTGGGTTTAAATCAGGTTTGGGGTTTTGCAGATGATTGTGAGGGAGGGAATAATGGGCAAGGATGAGAATGATATTTGCAAGCAGTGATAACAATGAGGATAGACTATAGACTCTGACCTGGAAAAGAAAGGAAGTGACAACTTGGGAGAAGATGGATAATAAGAGGTGGAGGTGTCAAGGGGTTGGAAGTCCTACTTGAAGAATTGTTGGAGAGGTAGATCAGGAGGAGGTAGGATGAAAGACTAAGTGTTGCTACCCAGAAGACTGGATGCTTGAATGGAACTTTTAGCAGTGTTTTATTTGTTTGTAAGAATAAGGTCTACCAAATGGTATGGGGCATGGGAACAGTTGGAGCAAGAAAGCTGGAGTGTAAGACAAAATGATTGTAGAAGAAGAGAACAAGATATTGAGAAGCCAGAGTATTAGATGGATATTGAGTCAACAAGAATGATAACAACAGTAGTAACTGAGAAAACAATAGTTAATTCAGGAGCTAAAATCTTTCAAAAATGAGTAAGAATTGTGGGATGTGGTGGGAGGTGTGGGAGGTGGGCAACATGGGAATCCCAGTGGGTTCCGTGTAATATTTTAGGTAATCTAAGCACCTCTTAAAATATATGTATATATATATATAAATAACATTTTTGTAATCAAATACACATATATGCATATATATTTATATATCATTTTACAAATGTTTGTATGTATTGTGAGAATTTTGATTTTTACCCATAATAAAAAAAAATAAAAAAAAAATGAGTAAGATTGATAAGAAGGATAGGAAATTACAACAAAGAGAAAGAATAGGTGGTATAATCTGAGGGTATTATGTATCAAAGAAACTGGGAGGTTTAGGGAAGAGAGAGAAACAATGTTTTGAAAGTGGTAGCAAATCTCAGAAAGGATGCTTATCCCAGGCTCAATGATATAAGAAATCTCTGACCTCTTGACAGGGCTGCAAGGAGTGCATAACTTCGGGTTTGGAGAGGAGAAGGTAAATTGCTTATTCAGAGCAGTGGTTGAATATATACTATGGGAATTTTACTCTTCACAGATTTGAAGTTCTAGAGGAAGTATTTTGAGTGGCCTGGCAGGGATGAGAGCTTTAATCAGATGTGAGGGCTTGCAGAACAGTAGATGAAAGAGCAAGTCTTCGACTTACTATAGTAGTAAAGGCAAAAAGGTTCTTTGTCAATGGTCTCTTGGGGGAAAAAGCACCATTAGTTCTAATGTCAATCTCCATCATGGGATAGGTCACTTGGACAGCTGCCAGTGGAGTGACAGGCAGGGTTGGTGGAGGGATTGGTGGTGCTGCATGGTCCTCCAGAAAATCCAGCTGTGCACATTTTTGACACTAAGGAATGAGGCTAGAACAGCATGCTACCATCAAGGAAAGAAGTCTGGACTTAAATCTTTCATATTTAGGGTAGCTAAGTAAGTGATGGTCTGGTCACACACATATGGTTCAGCCCTTTAAACAGCTTTAAAGGGGTCAGGCACCAGCATGGCCTAAGATCTCGGCCCAGATATGCTTATTGAACTGATAGACACAAATAGCAATTGCAGTGATGACTACTATTATGATACTGTCTTAGGAAGTGATTTTATATTAATGAATCTATGAGAAAAGAAACTGGAATGAGTTGAATGAGAAAAAAATGCATGTGAAAAAGAGCCAAAGAATTTCAGTCAAAGAGCTAATCCAGGGACATTTCTCTGCAGCTTGTAAAGACTCCTACATCATGAGATCAGCAAGAACTGATTGACAAGACATGCTGTAGGATACCACCTGGCAAGGCATTTTGGTCTGACTGGATTTTATGCCTTTACCTAAGACTGCTCCCAAATATACACCACAGAGGGCAAAATAATGAGTATCTGCAGAAGTCCTTTTGAGTCCTTTCTTCTAGTTCTTTTGCCTTCATCTCTACTCTGGAAATTTCCAGGGTTTACTCCTAGAGCATGGAGAAGGTTCCTTAATTTTGACTCTGCATATTCTGGATGACACATTGTCATTGATTTCTAGCTCTTCATGATTCTGCCCCACCTAATGTGGCTCTTGTCTTCCAATGACAGCTTGGTCTTGGCCCATCTGGCAGGGCCTTCCTCTGGCCTCCTCACAATGGGTGATGGAAAGTTGTGTTATTCATTTGTACATTTATTTGACAAATATTTGGCCTCATACTCCCCACAAAGCACTGTTTTATATCTGGAGTGTAAATAAAACACTCTGCAAAGCAAATATTTTAGTGGAGAAGAAAGATAATTACATGTAAATACACGAAAATCCAGTCTCATAAAAGAAAGCAAAGTAATGTAAGGGAGGAAAGGGGGTGCTATGAGGATAGAGTGGTCTGGGACAGACTCTGTGGGGGTGACATGAAAGCAGGGACATACATACCATGGAGGACCCAGGTTTTGGGAAGAATATTCCAGGCAGAGAGAGAAGAGCAAGTGAAAATTCCTTAGACAGGATGAGGCCAGCATGTCTGAGTAACAACAGGAAGATCAGGGCAGATGCTGCTGCTTCAGCCAGGGGCTTTGATGAGGAGAGGTGAAGGACTTGTTCTTCTGTTTTAAGTCCAAGTGTGTATGTATTTATGCTCATGTGAGCATGTGAATAATCTCTTTGAATTAATATAGATGACAGGCTGTGATGATGAAATTTATTAAAAATGAGTAATTCACTTAATATTTGCTTTTCATTTTAAATTCTTTTTTCTGGGATTTCAGAAGGCCACATTCTCTTAAAGGAACATTGAGGCCATAGTATCCTGGCATCAGGATGACAACTTAAAAACATTTTGAATTTGGTACCAGAGAGCTCTTTTAATGGGAAAACATTGAAAAAGAAATTTGAGATGTGGAGTTAAGGCTTAGGAGTAGATGAAAATTTAGGTATCTTCCACATAGAAATGATTTTTGAAATCATGAGAGTATACACAGTTTTCAGGACAGAAGTGAATGAAGACACTGTGGAGAGGAAGAAGATCCAAACTGAGAAGAAACCTAAGGAAAAAACAGTCAAAGATGGGAATGAAACCATGTCAGAATGATGTTAAAGAAGCCAACAGAGTAGACAACTTCAAGAATTTAGTTGTTTACAGTATCAAATGAAAGAGATGAATTCAGTCAACAATATATCAATGTTCATCATTCATTGTAGTCCATGATGAAAATAGTTTCAACAATATGCCACAAAATGCTAGGGAATACAGAACAGCAATCATTCCAGGAATGAGTAAGGTTTTCTGGAGGAAAGTGATATGAGGATTGACTCTTAAAGCAACTGTAGGAGTTTCCCATAAAAAGAAGGAGAGAACTAAAAATACTAGCTACTGTTTTCAAAGCACTTTGTGTTCTGTTCCTCCTCAACTAATCTGAGAGGATGTTATAGAATATGGTCCTGGTGAATATGATGTTATACTAACTGAAAAGAATCTCATGTCAGCTAGTCAATTACTAATAATGACTACATAATTTTTTTTGATGCTTAGAGTGTGTAAGACCCAGTGTAATGTGCTATGGTAAATACCAAGATGGGAGAGACAAAATCTTGTTCTTAGTGCTTATGTCATGTTTACAGACAGAAAAAAAAACATGGAGGTCAATTTATAGAGCACAGAATATGTGCCTGATCCTATGTTATGTGTAGGAGGAGAAATACTCAGAAGCTGAAAGAGAAGGCACTGGAGGAGAGGGAAGAGATGAGCAGATGCTGCCCTGTGCCTGATTGCTCACAGCTGCAGCTCAGGGAGAAAACAACTTTTGATGCTGCCTTGATTTGGACACTTTCATGGCCTCAGAACTGTAAGCTTATAAGTTAGTAAATCCTCATTGTAAAAGCCAACCCATTTCTTGTATATTGCTGTGGCAGGCTTTAACAGAGTAAACACTATGTATATGGAATTTTTTTCTTTATTTCCTCCTCAAAGCCATTATTATCAGTGGTTTGGAACTGTGTGTATCCCCAGAAAATCATGTTCTTAAAGATAATTCATTTCTGTGGGTATAGATCTATTGTAAGCAAGACCTTTTGATTAGGTTACTTCAGTTAAGGTATGGCCCAGGGTTGGTCTTAATCCTCTTCTTGGAGGCCTTTATAAATGGGGTAAACATGGGAAGAAAGAGAGAGAGAGAGATAGATAGAGAGAGAGAGAGAGAGAGAGAGAGAGAAAGGGGGAGTTAGAGGGAGAGAAAGCCAAGGAAGGAAGAAGCTGAAAGCCACAAAACCTGGAAAGAAGGAGATACCAGCAGATGCCACCATATGTCTTGACATGTGACAGAGAGGTCTAGGATTGCCGACAATATTTGGGAAAAAAGCATTGCCTTGATGATTTGGACATTTTCATGACCTCAAAACTGTAAGCTTGTAAGCTAATAAATTTCCGTTGTTAAAAGCCAACCAAAATTGTCTGTTTTTGTCAGCTTAGCAAATGAAAATACTACGCATTGAGTACAGAGATCAAAGATACAAAGCCTACCTATTGAGAATTTATAGTATAGTGCAGCTTAGACCCACATGAAAACATACACTTATAGTTTCTTGTGATAAATGTTATGACAAGGTGCTGTGGTTGCAAAAAGGAGGGCCACCTAACTAAAATCTGGTGTGAGGTTCATGAAATGCTTAGAAGAACAGCTCCGTGTTGAGCTCAGTCTTGCAGGAGGCATTATCTAGGGGGTTAGCTAGGTGAAGTTACCTAGGTGAGGAGAATGTCTTATAATGAAAAATTCTGAGGAAGCATAACATTTGAGTATGTGGAACAATTACCTGCAAAGTAGGATGTGAGGATAGGAGTGAAGAGAAACAAAAGTGTAGAGAGGAAAATTTGGCTAGAAAAATGTGGCTCCAGATTATCCAGAAAAGACTGGCTTTAAAGCTTTTTGTTACTTCCATATTTCTTAGCAAGCCTCCAGATAACATCATCTTTATCAACAGCTTCTTCAGACCTCCTGGTAGGCTAGAGCTCTGCTTCAGCATGATGGATCCCAAATGGTGGCCATTAGTCATTCCGAAGTCTTAGCTTATTTTATTTATGACTTGCTCCAATAAACACAATATTCCTACATGGGATTTAATGTGAGCTTTTGTCAGTGATTACTATTCAACATGTGGCCTCTAATCTCCCTGGCACCCCATGGCACTTAATGAGCACTCATTCAACTAGAATTTATTAATCACTTTCTGCACATCCAGAACTCTGCCAGGTGCCTTACCCAACCTATATCCACATGATATTCACTAAATGTACAATATCATTCTTTCTGTTAATATTACTTGAAATGTCACATAAGCTAAAATTAAAAAGCAATGGATATTTTTAGAAGGAATTAATCATAACTAGAGAAGTACAAAGGCATTCCTTGGCTTATATGATGACAAAGGGTGAATCTGTTTATTTGCTACAAATTTTTCTACCCTACATTTATGTATTAATTTAACAAATGACTATTGAGCATCAACTGTATGTTGAGTAACAATTTAGATACTTGGGATGCATTGATGAATGAAAGACATAAAAACTCTGGCTTTCATGGAGCTTATATCATTGAAGGCTTATAAAGACTGTATATATACACATAATATAGAGTATTCTAAGGTGACACGTACAACAGAACAATATTGAAAAGGTTAAGAGAGCTGGTGGAGGTGAGGCTGCAATTTAAATGGGGAGGTCAGTGTTGACTTTATTGAGAAGGTGACATTTCAGCAAAGACTTGAAAAGGTGAAGAGCTAGCTATGCAGATTTCAAGGGAAGAACATTCTACAAACAGATGTCAAGGGAAGAACATTCTACAAACAACAAATATCCAGTGTGAATACTCTCAGGAAGGAGCAGACCATGTGAACTTGAGGAACAGCAAGATGCACAGTAAGTGTGAAGTGGACAAGAGTCAGGCCGCGTAGAGGGAGAGGTGGTTGGAGAAGCTGTTGGGAGCAGAAGACCTTGTAAGTCCATATATAGCTCTGTCTAAAGACTTTGGATTCCATCCTGTTGAGATGAGGGTAGGGGCTTTGAAGAGAAAGACAGAGAGAGACAGAAAGAGAAAGTGAAGGGGCTTTAATGAGTAGTACAAACAAAGGTCATTTCATTTCCTAGTCAAACCAGGGGTGCTGCTTAGAGCTTTCATCATCATGTTGAAGGGCCTCAAAAATGTGTGTGGGTGTTAGTGATGCAGGATGCATGGGAAGAGGTTCATCTGGGACAACCTATAAGGCTTACGAAAGGGTTCAACTGTTCATGGGGCATTGTCATGGTAGATAGAAATGCACACAATAACCAAAAGATTATCCAATTCCCATCCTGGGGAGTTCTGCCACATTCTCTAATAGGACAGCAAGAATCCCCTGAGTACAGGAACAGTGACTAATGAAGGAAGATGGACCATTGATGGTCCCTTGATATTGATAACTGTCCTTATGAACCTTTTCTTTTGAAATTGAACCTTAGCTTAGTATTATGCTTTGCCTAAGAGTTACCTCCTAAGAGCTTCCTTGTTGCTCAAATGTGGCCTCTCTCTAAGTCAAAATCAGCATATAAATGCATTACCTTCTCCCCAGCATGGAACATGACTCCCGGGGATGAGCCTCCTTGGCACCGAGGGAAAAGACCTTGACCACAATGGGTAAAGGGTAAAGATAAATGAATTTATACCGCTAAGAGTCTTCAAAGTAAGTCGGGAGCTCATTCCAGAGGTTACGCTTATGCGTGTCTCAGCAGGATTTCATTTACTGCCAAAGTAAATATTGCTTCAAATAGGGGGCTCCTGAGGGCTCTGGAGACATCCAGACACTTATAGGCAGGGCTGACAGCTCAGAAGTTTGGCACCCTGCTTGTGGGTCCTACTTTGGAATTTATGCTCTCCATGTGACAGAGTTGGACTCAGTTGTTGTTTCCCTACACAAGGCTCTTCTGCCCCTTCTATTTGAACCTATAGTTAGTGCAAGAGTTGATAGGTTTATGTCCAAGAGACTTAAATCTTTGGCTTTCCATATGCCAGTTGAGCCCTGAATCTTAACAGAGTTGCAAAACCTACTCTCCAGTTCATTGCACTCACGTAGGACAACTAACAAGAAGATAATGATGGACAATGACCACCCCAAGGAACAGAGAGAGTCTGCAACACCAAGCAAGATAGTCCAATCCATCTGCCCCATAGAATCTAAGCCCCTCTCAATTAGAGGCAGAGAGAGCATCACCATCCCAGAATCCACAGGATTAGGGAGTGAACGATAGACTAGAATAGACTGTTATTCTACCATAGACTTGTTATTTTAGCAATGGAAGACCTTTTATCATTAATGTGGAGGCAGTGGCCACCAGAGGTTCTGAAGGAAGGGAGAGGGGAAAAATAGGTGTAATATGGGGGCATTTTCGGGACATTGGAATTGCCCTGAATGACATTGCAATGACAGTTACAGGCCATTACATATCTTGTCATAACTTACAAAATTGTGTGGCAGAGAGTGTAAACTACAATGTAAACTGTAATCCACAGTTAGTGGCAATGCTCCAATATGTGTTCATCAATTATAACAAAGGTACCACACTAACGAAGGATGTTGATAATGTGGGACAGTGTGGGAGGTATATGAGAATCCACTACATTTTTTTTTTTTTTCAGGATTTCACATTTTATTTATTTTCACATGTACATTTAGGTAATATCAATTACATTCAGACTATTGTGCTATCATCACCAATATCCATTACCCCAGCTTTTTTTTTTTTCTTTTTTTTTTTTATTATGGGTAAAAATCAAAATTCTCACAATACATACTAACATTTGCAAAATGATATATAAATATATATGCATATATGTGTATTTGCTTACAAAAATGTTATTTATATATATATATATATACATATATTTTAAGAGGTGCTTAAATATTACCTAAAATATTACACGGAACCCACTGGGATTCCCATGTTGCCCACCTCCCACACCTCCCACCACATCCCACACAAACATCTCCCACAGTGTGGCCCACCAACCTCAATGAACTTACACATCCTGGAGCCTTGCCACCAACCATAGACCACAGTTCACACTGTAGACCACACTCTCTCCCACTCAGTTCTGAGTGGTGTGTGCTGATTTAAAATGGCCTACATCCATTGCCACAACAGTACTCAGGACAACCTCCAACTCCCAAAGAAGCCCCTGTATTTCAACTGCTCATCCCCTCCCTACCCAAAAACTGTCAAGTGGCCACTGGCTCCACCTCATTGTTATAATTTCTTGCATTGCAAGAATCACCATATGTGAGCAAGAGAATACCATCAAGTCCACTCTAGTCCATAGTTCTTCCCCAAATTCAGAGGCGACTGGGATGGTGATGTCCACTCCAACTCCAAGTGAGAGAGGGCTTATATCCCATGGATATGGTGGGTGGGATGATCCTGCCTGCAGATGCAGGCCCTCTCCATTCCCTGGGATGGCCATTACCCATCGTTGTCTCCTCACCAGGTGACTTGGATGAGTCCATTGAGCTGTAGGGTAGGAGTTGCAGCTCCACCTAGATTTCATGCACACCTGGCACATAGGTAGGCGGGAGGCTCCAGTCTCTGGAAGTATACCTAAGAAACTCCAGCATCACATGTAGGTTTGAGTAGAAGGGACTGGTGAACCATGTGCAGGGAGGACTTATTTGAGTCTAATTCTGTCACTCTCAGGAGCACAGATTCCAAAATAGAACCCACTGATAAGGCATCAGTCTCTGGGGCTATCCCCCCTTATATAGGACCAGGGTGTCTCCGGAGCTCTCAGGAACCCCACTGAGTGGGGTGATAGGCACTTAGATGTTCTATGAGCTCCTACTGAGGTGTGCATAAGAATTACCTCTGGGATGACCTCCCGACTCTCTTTGAAGTCTCTTAGCCACTTGAACTCATTTGTCTTTATCATTTCCCCCTTTTATTCAAGGTCTTTTTCCAGTTGTGTTGCCAGTTGGCACTTGGGAAAAGTTTTCAATTAGCAATACTCGTGCCTCGGATAAACCTCATTGGCTACGATACTGCCACTGCACAAAGCTGCCAGTTGGCACTTGGTATTAATCCCTCGTTGCCAGGGAGGCTCATCCCCGGGAGTCATGTCCCACGTTGGGGGGAAGGTAATGCAATCATATGCTGAGTTTGGCTTAGAGAGAGGCCACATTTGAGCAACAAGGAGGCTCTCAGGTGGCAACCCTTAGGCACCCCACAACTGCAGGCTAAGTCTCATTTACAAGAGCAAAGACTCACAAGGGTAGTCATCAATAAAAAAAATTAAAAAAAAAAAAAAATCAGTGGGTCATCCTATTTTGACAGGGACTGTCCCTACACTCAGAGGACTATTGCTGCTCCCTTGGAGATTGTGGCAGAGCTCTCCAGGCTAGGAATTCAGATTCCCTCATTTATTGTGTGATTATCCACCCATCGTGACCATGCCCCATCCCCCGATCCTTTGAATGATTTTGTATATCTTTCATGTATATTCAGTTGAACCAATCCCCACGAAACCCCCCCCAGACACCCTCCCCCCAATAATCCCCCGCAGTACCCATTGTAACCCTTCTGTGATCCAAATTCTCCATGAACATTTAGTCCATATGTTTGTCTCTTGCATGTAAGCTTATCACACTTGTTTCTTTTTCCTAGTAAGTGTATTTGATTATTTTATGGACTAAATCCACTACATTTTTATGTAGCATTTATATAATCTAAGTATCCTTAAAAAATTAAAAATATAAATAAAAAATATATTAAAAATGCATGTGGAAGAACATAGGGTGATGGAATCAAACGTTTCAAAACACTATCCTTGGTAGATGTAGTAAGTTGAATGGTAGCCTCACAAAAGATATGTTAACCCAGAACCAGCAGATATGACCCTAGTTGGAAAAGGTTCTTTGCAGATGTAATTAAATTAAGGCTCTTGGGATGAGACCATTCTGGATTATGGGGATCTCTAAATCCAATGACTAGTGTCCTTATAAGGGAAGGGAAGGGGAGAAAACACCTGAAGAAAGAAGGCCAGGTGAAGACAGAGGCAGATATTGGAGAGATGCTCCTAAAGGCCAAGGACACCAAAGAAGTTGGTGACCACCAGAAGCTAGGAAAGAAGTGTGCAACAGGTTCTCCCCACAGTTACTTCCAGGCCATGTGCTTCTGAGACGAGCTACCTGTGTGGTAGCTACTTCCTCATATGAAAATGAGTAACACTAGTCAGACCTGTGTGGGTCTACTTCCTCATATGAAAATGAGTAACACTAGTCCTTCCACAGTGCTACTTTGAGAATTAAGTGAGATAATACATCTAAGAGACTTAGAGGTTTTGAGGAATGAGATGCTTGCTGGCCATATGCCGTTCATCTATTGGTCAGTTCTCCATAGGCATCATCTATTATTATCACTGAGAAAAGGGTTTCCTTCAGGGGGTTAACAGACATTTTTAGCTCCATGTCAGGAAACTATCTTCTGCAGACAGACTAGATGAGATGTGATATTTTCCTGCACATCATTTTCAAGAACTTTTTCCTTGAGAGCTTCATCAATCTGAGAACAACAAGAGATGTTTTAGTACCAATTCTCAGGTCCATAGCTGTGTTTTGGAGCACATCACAATGAATGATAGTATTTATATTTTCCCCTAAGGTTTGTTGTTCAAAGTATTCAAAGTTTCAAAGAAATGTTTTTATATACCAAATACAGCTGTAAAGTATGATTTGGGCAAGTTTAGAGCAAATGATTGTTTTAAGGATTTGCTGAAATTAGCTCATTTCCCTTTGACCAGTAATGACCTTGCAACAGAAGAACATTGTATTGGTCTTTAAATCTGTATAGAAAAATGCAGGTATTCTTATCTTTACTGTACTTGTCTTTAATATTAATTGACTGTCATCATAGCAAGGCCAGAGGCTTCTGGTGGATTAGCAAGCAGAATGCTGGGTATTACTGCCTGATAGAAAATGCTGCCGGGACTTGTGAAAATTGAAGTGCTTCTGTGAGTGTATATTTTAATTTTTTTATTTAAAATTTCTGACCACCCTGCCAAAGCATAGTTGATAGACAGGCAGAGCATGAACCCATCATTCATTTCCAACTGAACTCCTTCACTCTGGAACATTTGACTCCACTTTAAAGAAAAAAGAGAAATCAGCTTTTGTTTAGTTGTATACTCTGGTACAGAAAGCTTTGATTCTTCTGGACATAGTTGAGCACAATTCCTGTTATTAGTGAAGGCTTTATAACTAAAAGCAAAAGACAGTAACAATTGTATATTTGAAAATCATTGTTGATATCTTTGGCGATACCACCTATTTGGCACTTAAATGAAATTTCTTCTAAAATTTGTATTTAAGCAATTTTTCCAAAGCAGTTAGTCTGTGCATCTTTGTAAGTGCTCTAGTGTTGTGATTTAATTTTTAAAGCAAATCTTTTTCTATTTCATGAAAACATTTCTGAGTCTCTGTGGATTCCTTATTCTCTTTAATCCAGTATTGCCTAGCCTAATGTGTAGGGGAAAAGCTTTGTAGAAAACAAAGCTAATGAACCAATCAAACAAAAAACATCTATTTTAAGGAATATAATAGATAAACAATGTTTACTCCAATTGGTTTTAAATCAAGAGAGCTTGGCTCAGATTTTTGATATATAGCACATTGTAGAGTTTCTGTCTGTTGTAAAGCACATAAATACACACAAACTAGGAATGCACCGAAGTTTGGCATCGGATTTGGTTTTTGACCAAAATCTGGTATTTGGCTTCTGCTTCCGTGTTTGGAAGGCTGAATGGCCAAAAGTTGACTTCAGTGTCATTTCTGGTCTTCATAAGCTTCTACATGAACAATAATGCTGTGGTCAGGTAGGTTGCTATTAATCTAATCACAATGAAGACATGAGTACTATAAATAACACAGGCCATTTGCATTTGTTAAGGCCTTAATGCCCTTTTTCAGACATAGGTAAAAATTCTACCTGTATCTTGACTTGCCTGCCTAGTTTATACATTGAATTTTTTTCACTCCGCTAAAATAGAATTGCATATTTACTATTGCTAGTATAAAATGCTACAAAAATTTAATGTTGATAATGAAAGCAGTTAATTTTATGTTAAAAACCAGTAAAGAACTCTCAGTTTCATAAGTAGTGTTATTAGTTGGTTGTTACTATGAATATTAAGAAAGAGCACATTAGCCAGATAACTAAATTATGCCCTTTTTGAACCTAAAAGTGTTTAGAAAATTTAAATAATAAAATATTAGAGTACATCATAATCCCAATCAAAACATTCAAAGCATTTAATAATTCATTAAAGACTACATAATTGTTAACTTCTTAATTCTAAATAAACCATGGGTCATTAAAAATTTTCTATGTAGAATTCTCAGCATTTTGTAAAGTTGAATTAAAAGCAAAATGCCATGCCTGACATTTCAAAATTCCAAATAGAGAAAGACATTTCCAAATTCACAGTAAAACCTCAACCACTTCAAAAAAGCCATCTTCAATTCAATTCAAATATAGCAAAGAATATTTTACAATATTGAAGAAAATGAGAATACGCTAGAGAAAATAAAAGAGATACCCATGTATTTGGAAAGACTATTGGGAAAATCCTAGAGTAAAACCCAAAAGCATTGAGGGGACCCTGCTCTATTAGGCATCAATGCCTGTTGTTGACACATGAATAGACAGACAATGGAATGAAATCACAGATCAAAAATAAACTTCTAATATCCCTGCATATACACCATCACAAGGTCAAATGGAAGATGCAGAATAGTTACAAAGGTATAATCTAGCAATTGAAAAAAGCTGGGAGATTATTTTCTTGGACTATAAATATCAATTTTTCCTTAAAAATGCTATTCATATTTGTTATAATAAAACTTGAATAATACTGTTTCAAACCAAAATCCCAGATTTATTCTTGATCAAAGAAGTCAATTCCATGATTATGATCATCAGTTTTGGCCTCACCTTTACCTATTTTTTTTTTTTTTTTTTTACTTTTTGTTGTAGTGGCATATATACAACAGAAAATTTTCTATTTTAACCACTTTTAAGTGTACAATTCAGTTGTAGTAATTACACTCATAATATTTTGTTACCATCACCAACATCTATTACCAAAACTTTCTCATCACTTCAAATGGAAACTCTGCACCTGTTAGGCAGTAGATTCCCCTTACCTTCAAACCCAGTCCTTGGTAACCTGTGATCTACTGAATCGGTCTCTATGAATTTGCTTATTCCAGGTATTTCATAAAAGTCAGATCATACAGATAGATAACATTTATTTCAATATCATGATTTCTTCAAGGTTCATCCATGTTGTAGCATTTATCAGAACTACACTCATTTTTTATGGCTGAATAACATTCTAGTGCATATAAATAGGACATTTTGCTTATCCATTCATCTGTTGATGGACACTTTTGTTGGTTCCACTTTTTGGCCAATGTGATCAATGATGGTATCAACATTGATGGACAAACACCTATTTGAGTCCCTGCTTCAAGTCTTTTGGGTAGCTACTAAGAAATGGGATTGCCAAGTCATATGATAATTCTATGTTCAACTTTTTGATGAACCAGCAAACTGATTTCCACAGTGGGTGAAACATTTTATGATGCCACCAACAAAGCACAAGGGTTCCAAATTCTCTACAACTTATCAACACTTTTTAAAGTCTGTTTTTTTAATAATAGCCATCCTAATGGGTGTTAAGAGGTACCCCTTGTTTTTGATTTGCACTTCCCTGAGACCTGCCACAATTTAATGCTGCCCAAAGGCAGATTAAAGTGCTCTTACTTTGAACAAATCCTTTTTCTAGCATAGTGATTTCAGTAAGAAAAAAAAAAACCTCTTTGGAATTTGAAAGGCATTATAGCCAATATAACCAAACATGAAGGACCTTTGTTTTTTAAATTTAGTTATATATTTAAGAACAGAAAGATTGTTTACATTTTTATCAAGTTCTTAAATTGAACTATAATGTACAGATGGTATCACCCAGAACTAAAAGTTGTGTCATGCCCCTTACTAACAAGTAGGGCTTCCCTGATATGATAACTTATCTTATCTGTGTCTTCACTATCAAGCACCTATTGATGATATTTATTCTTCAAACAATAAGTATACTTTTCAGTTCTCCCCAAATACATTTGCATTACAATATAGAATAGACTTGTTTAAACTGAATATGCCCTTCCCCATCAAAGGCATTTTGATGGATCTCCTTCAGGGATTGTACTGCCCCCCCCACGCCCCCAGCTCCTCTTTCCTTCTACCACCCCAGATAAGTCATAACTCCATGGGATGTGAGAGCAGCATTATGAGATTCCCTCTCTGATATGTATTAGAAGATAAGTTATATGCCTATAGGATCCAAAAATTGTAAATTATTAATACCAAAATTCCTTAGGATCATCTACCACACCTCAATCTCCAGAACAAGAAACAGAATTAGTGAGGTGTATCAACTTTTCCAGGTGATATAATGAGACAAGGACATGAAATAGTTATAAGGCAATAATGGGACTTGGAAGATTAAGTGATGAAATGAGTGCTGCAGGTAGCAATTACTTTAAAAAATGGTGAAAATAGAAAGGACTTGGATTGTTTCAAAGGACTAGTTAAATTTTCACAGTACAGAGAAATACAGGAAAGCATTCTAACTTGGGAAATAGGAATGGGCCAAGAGGTGTTTGGCCCATCTGGCAAGTGTACATTGGCAAAGGTAAGGGACTTAGCACCCATTAGGAGCCAAACCCCATGTCTTATGCAATATTTGTTTCATCATAATTTAAACAATCCAATGAGGTATGTATCACTACCCACCATCTCACACTTGAGAAGACTCAGTCTCAGATAATTTTAAATGATTTTCCCAAACACAGTCAGTAAGTTAGTGCCGTGAAGCCTGTCTGACTACAGGACCCACGTAACTTCCATCCGAGTACATTTCCTTCCAGGGTGGGGAGCAATGGAGAAATTGGATGGGTCCACATTGCTGGAGAATCTTCAAAAACCCACCACGATTTGTGAAATATTAACATTTGCTGCGTTTGTTTCCTGTTATTTTTATGTAAATAAATTAGTTTTAGTAATTGTTGAAACCCCTCTTTCCGTTTCCTATTCTTCCTTCCCAGAAGTAATCATTTTACTGAAGTTGGTGTGTGGCCTTCTGTGGCTACATAGGTGTGTTTGCAAAGACAGTGTAGTCTTTTTGTGGGTCTTTAACCTGGACATAACTGACATCATGCAATACGTCCTTTTGTAACTATCCACTTGTGTGTGTTGTAACTGTTTTGATACATGTAGGTATAATTCATCTATCTATGATGATTTAATTTACTTTTTTAATCGGCTTCATTGAAAGAATACCAACACCTTAATTCTTCTTTCATCCTCTGATTCTATCTTATTACAAACAGCTCTGAAAATACTGTTATTTTCCGTGTTTCTATGTGCATGTATTTGAGAATTTCTATGATGTAGCTCCCTAACAGTGGTGTTGCTGGATTACCAGGCATGCACACTGTCTCCTGACCTTTGAAAGACTCTCCTGGCTTTTCAAAGTGATTGTGCCAAATTAGATACCCAGTAGCCAAGTTTGAAAGATTTTATTTCCCTACATCTGCTCCAAAATGAGTTATTATCAGAATTTTCACCATTGGTCACTTTTTTAGTATGAAATGACATTTCATTGTTATTTGTAATTGCATTTTCCTAATTGCTAGGGAAGCTGCATGTATTTGTATACCTTTAGTGGCTCTTCAGGTTTCCTCTGTGGGCATAGGGCTTGTCTCTTTCTGTGCCTCCTCTATCAGTCTTGGATGCTCTGCTTTCTTCCTGAGTTCAGCCGCAAGCTCTCAAGCATATGGCTTATCTTTCCCTGGGCCTCAGCTCTTTGAACCTCTCAGGAACTTCTCAGCTGTGGGAGAAACTGGAATCCTTTCTCTCCCATGGCATTATCAAATATGGCAGAACTCCCTTTTATATCAGATCCAGCAAGAGGGCAGAGACTTCATCTGATCCACACCTCACTGACATGGTCCAATTTGAAAGGACCTCACACCCCAAGGAATGAATTAGTTCGCAAATATAATCTTTCTCTTTCTGGGATTCATAAAAGAATTTCAAACTGCCACACCACCTGTGGGTCCCATGCACATCTGAGTTATTCTGCAAGAATGGAGTCAGAATTAGAGGAGGACTTTGACCTCAGATCATCAGATCATCTCTATGGGTTGATGAAGTTCCCTGGGTCACAGTCTTGTTGAGTGTATGAGCTGACCAATTGACAAGCATAGAGTCTTTTAAGTGGACTAATTGGTAGCATGTCACATGCTATGGGCACTGTAAAATTAGAACTTCACAAATATGCCCAGAGCCATTTTTATTGGAGGGTCATTACTCAGAGGCTGAAAGCCAAACAAGCATCAAGCAGCAGCTGGGCTTCTCTCCCAAACTGCAGACGTATAAAAAGTGTTTATCTGAGACAAGTTGTATCACAAACAGTAAGTTTTGATCATATCCCTGCTTGATAATTATATCTTTACTCTTCCAAACAATCAAACCCCTGGTTAGCAAAAAAAGAAGCTGAGTTTTATCCTTTAGTTTGAGCCTCACAGTCCAGGAGAAGCAAGACCTCTCCTCCATCACTGGTCTTTCAGCTCTCATTAGGAGGGTTGGAGAATAAATACCTACAGCTATGATCTTTCCAATCAGCCTCAGGAGAACTACAATCAAGTTGTGCCATGCACAACTACTCAGTGTCAATAAGAAAAAAGTAATCCCCTCTGTGTGAATGCAGTACTATTCAGTGTGCATGACCTGGTGGGAATATTCTGGGCTGTGTTTTGGCTCATCATTTCCTTATTTGGCTGCCCACAACAACTGTATATTCCATTCCTGGCTGTCCATTATAGCTATGTCTGCTAAAAGCTGCCTCCCTTTGACGGTTGTGCTAATCCAGAGAGGAATTTGGGAAAGGGCAGTAAGAGACATGCACTTAGATTTCCATCTTCACAGAACCTTCTCTAATACGTTTACATTTTTTTCCATTCATATTTCTAATTTACAGAGGACTCATATGCACATAAAGTACTTTTATATCCTGTTTTGATTGGTTATGCTGTATCATTCATATTTTCTAGTGTCATTAAATGTTAATAAATGCACATCTTTGGTTGCATATTTTATTGTACAGGTAAATAGTGATCATAAAGTCTACATATGTAAAGCTCCCCTTTTAAGACACAAGTTATTTTTAATGCTTTTTATCTCAGTACATAATGCCATGATAAACATCTTTGTGCATAAATCTCAGTCTTCTTTTCATATTGCTCCCTCATTTATTCATTTTGCACATATTTATTGTGTCTACTACATACCAGGTACTGAAGTGCTCATGATACATCAGTGACAAGTAATTGAGGGGAAATCTGGTATTCAAAAGAAATATGAACATTTTGATGTTCTTGACAAATATTGGCAAATTTGCACATATGGTTTTAAAGTTATAGATGGGCTTCAAAAACTGAAAAAAATGAGGCTTTGGGATTCATCTTTGATATGTTGGGGTTTGGGATTCTAAGTCTCACCTATCCTTCACTACATACTTCTAAATATTAGAAGATATATTCAAAGAGCCGATAGATAAAAGAATATAGAAATAGTCGCTTTATATAATTCCCACTGACCTCAACTCTGCAATATCACTTTGAAAATTAACTTCCATGCAGGGACTTAACAAGAGGAGGAGGTTACCTTGTTAAAGGCTGTGTCATTTCTCATTGCATTGGAGCTCTGTGGCCCTGTGTGCTCACTATATGCCCCTTTTGATAAACAGGTGAATAACGCAAACAGATAGAATATGAGTTGAGAAATTTGAGAGGAGCGGATGTTCAACTTAATGCTCAGTGTCTCTATGGAGTTAATCTCATGTTCTGATCCATTTTGAGGATTCCTGAGGAAACAGCCTATCTATCTTGCTATTTCAAGGAGTCAAAGAGGTCTGCAGGACACGGTCTCAAGAAAGTAGAAAATACTTTGAATATTGGTCTCCTCACTCTGGGGGCTGCCACAGCTCTGCTTGACATTTCACTAGACTGTTAACTCCAAAGGCTTAAGAGAATGGGAAAAGAGATGGAAATGTAGGCAAAAGTTAGCACTTCTAACTCTATTGACACGACAGCAAGCCTCTGCCTTTTGGGCTTCTACCTCCATCCCCTGCCCCAAGGAGCTGAGGAGTTACTCCTAACAAATGGGCATCTCTGGGCCAAAAAGTCAGAAATCAGGTATGTACCTTCACCTTCTATTTCTTGTGTGTTTTCCACTTTCTTCCTTTGGTGAGGTTTGGCCATTCAGGTTGTTAAGTCTCTGCCTCCTCTTATTTTCTATCACAGCTGTCTATGAGGAATCATCAGAAGCTTATCACACAGAGTCCAACATTTTCAATGTTCTTCTACCTTGCAGCATACCAGAAATGTTTAAAGTTTTGAGATAGGGAAGGGGATAGGGAGTTGGAAGCTTCAGTTAAACTTCTAAGCTAAGACATGAGCTCCAGCCCATATTTTTGCCAGAATTTTGCACAGAAAAAACTATTCTAGATTTCCATGGGGTTATTGTTTCTTCTGTTTGAAACCCTCTCTGGAATCCAGTGGGGAGAAAAAGTGGTGGTGAAGGCAGGATTTGGAAATTTTGGGGTTCTCTGATCATAATAGCACTGTGATAGTACCAAAATCCCCGAACAACTCACACTTGCCAGTCTGGCAACCATGGAGACACATTATTACAGTAAGTTGCCACAACATCGTGAAGGAACAGAAATTGATTTTTCTCTAAATCAATGATCATGATTATTGGCATGTAATTTACCCAAAGTTTCATCTTCTAGAGATAGTTGATGTGGCCAGCAAACCTTGAGCATGTCCAGAGATGCATGTTGTCAGCATTCAGTGCACGTATAGAAGACACAGCTACTGAACTCAACAGCTGAAATGCATCTCCAAAGCCTAACAGGTAAGTTTTACATATAGTTTTATACATAAATAAAATAGAAAGCTTATATTAACATAAAGTTCCAGCACGTATGTGGGTAATTATATGTTGTTGATTTATATAAATTGGGACCAGGGGAATAATAAGATTCACTAAATGTTGGCTTTAGAATGTGAATATCTATACAGCATTCCTATTTTTATTTTAAATTTTGACCTCTATGGCTATAATACTCAATATGATAATGATCAAAAACTATTTTGACTTATTTCTCTGACAATGAATTGGCAAGTGCACAGGAAGAGAAAATTACCTAGCAACAATACCAAGAAATGGATATTCTAATCCACACTGTCTGAAGTTCAGATAATTTAGGTGATTTGTCCAAGGTTAAATAGTTGGCACATGACTAGGAATCAAACCCAATTGTCTTCCCTTTCTAGGATACCACGCTGCTCCCTTTAACTCTTACTGATGATTCTCAATGGACTGTCTTTAGACCCTAACCCTCACATTTCTTTGGAAGATAGGGCAATCTACTTTCTCCCTTAGCCTGATTATGGAGAACCTGACATGCCTTGAGAGCCAGGAGGGATGCCAAAGGCTTTTGTGCATGGGGTGAGTTTTACCTTTTCTTCTGCTCTTGTTTCATGATTAAGTGGAACTGCCAGGGTCTTTCTAAGCTTCTGGCCTTCATATATGGAGAAGCAGGGATCTGTGCTTTCTCCCCAGCTTCTTTAGTTTATTGATTTATATTAATAAAGCATAAATCCATAAATGTGGGTTTCTTGTTAGGGCTTTTCCTCAATGGGTAGTGACTAAGAACCAGTAGTGTGGGCTGCAGATTAAAACCATGCTCTGGAGCCATTTTATCTTAATAAAGAAGATATTGTTATACTTCTTTGGCTAGCAGCCTTTGAATGTATCTTCTAATATTTAGAACTTTGGAAATGATGGAGAGGCCGATCTCAGGATTAGAAGTCAATCCTAAGGCTTTAAATAGTCTGGTGTTTGAAGACCATAGATAGAGAAAATCAATGAAATAAAAAGTTGATTCTTTGAAAAGAACAACAAAATTGACAAACCTTTAGCTAGATGGACCAAGACAAAAGGAGAAAAGACTAAAATTATTAAAATGAGAAATGAAAGAAGAGACATTACTACCCATATTAAGGAAATAAAATGTATTAAAATGGAATACAATGAGCAATTTTATGGTTTTAAATTACATTACCTGGATGAACTGGTTAAAATTCTATAAGAAAACAACCACAACACAATCAAGAATCAAATGAAAGTGAATAAATCTATGATAAGTAAAGTGACTGAATTTGCAATAAATTTTTTTCCATGAAGGAAATCCCAGGAACATATTCATTCATTTATCAATTTTATCAAATATTTAAAGAAAAATGACCATCAATCCTTTCCAATCACTTCCAAAAATTAAATGCTATACTCGTTCTAAGAGACCAGTATTACCTTAACACCCAAACCAGACCAAGTCATCACAAGAAAATAAAATTTAGACAAATAACACTAAAGACTATATATATATACATTATCAATGAAATGCTTGCAAACCAAATTCATTAGCATATTAAAAGGATTATGGAAATTGCTGTCAATATGGGCAAAAATAACTGTTGGGGAAAACAAGAGACATGTTCAAAGCCTGGGACAAAAAGCTGAGGAGTGAGATACTTTGGGAAATTAGGATTTTGATCAGCTTATATGTATACGAGGGTATCTAGAAAGCCATCCACATTGCCAGGGCAGGACACATGTTCAGAGAAGACCTGAGAAGACTCTCAGCTTTCACCTCTGGCTGATATTAAGCTCAGTACAAGCAGAAAGTGAAGGCTAAAGCAAAGTTGTAAATAACCTGTTTCTCCAGCAGAGCCAATCTGCAAAGACCAGGACAGTAATGGAAGAATCAAGGACCAAAAGTTATAAGACAAACATGTATATTAGAAGAAAAGCTAAAACTTGTAACATGATAGATACTGTATATGATAGTAAAACCTCACGTAAAACATGACTATAATGATATTGCATATGTAAGACTGTTTTTACAAAATAGAAATGCAAATATACTAGAGAGCAGGAAAAAGAATAGTAGCTATGTACAACAGGGGAAGCATACAGAGACTGAGAAGTGATGAATTTTGTTTGTTTTTGTTTATTATTATTATTATTGGAATAATGAAAGTGCTCTAAGAATGACTGAAGTGATGAAAGCACATATATGTGATTACACCGAATACCATTGATTAGACACTTTGAATAGATTTATGTTTTATTAATATGTATAAATAAAATTGATTTGTGAAAAGAAAGTTTTATAAAACATATAGAAAAATAGTAGCAATATGTCGGAACTAATTCCTTTTTTTATCAGCAACTAGTTTAAATGTAACTGGATCAAGCTCTCCAGTTGAAAGACAAGTGTTTTAGATTGGTTGTCTGCTAAAAGCAGATACTATTAAATGGATTGGCTTATAGTTTTGAGCCTGAGAAGTTGTCCAGATCTGGAATCACCAAGGCAATGCTTTCTTCCTAAAAACTGGCTGCCAGTGATCCTTGACTCTTCTGTCACACAGCAAGGCACATAGTGGCGTCTGCTTGTTCCCCTTCTCTTCTGGGTTTTGTTGTTTTCAGTTTCTTGCTTCCAGGACTTTCTCTCTCTTTTTGTCTGAATTTCATTCTCTTATAAAGGACGCCAGTAAGATGCTTAAGACCCATCCTGAATGAGGTGGGTCACTATAACTGAAGTAGCTTTATCAAAAGATCTTACTCACAAAGGATCCACACCCACAGGACTGCATTAACTTTAAAATCATGCTTTTTGAGGTACATACAGTTTCAAACCACCACACAGAGATTAGTATAATGCATTAAAAATATAAAGCAATTACATGCTCTTTACAAGAGACTGTCTTTGGATCCTAAGACACAAACCAGTTGAAAGTAAAGGATTCCAGGCAGATAGTAATCAAAAGAGTATAGGAGTACCTATACTAATAAAAGTCTGTATGAATAATATTGTTACAAGAGAAAAAGAAGGGCATCATATAGTGATAAAAGATTCAAAACACCAAAATGATATGATAATTTTGAACATATATGCACTGTCTTAGTTTACCAGTGTGCTTGAAAAATACCACATAATTGGTTATTTTAAACAACAGGCATTTATATCTCATGGTTTTTGAAGCTAGAAGAGAGATCTCAAATCAGAGCCCTAACTTTATACCTGGAGGAGCTATACTAAGATGAGCAATGTAACATAGAGCCAGAAGAAGGAAGGAAATAATAAAGATTAGAGTGGAGATAAATGAAATAGAGAATAAAAAAAGAGACAATTGAAACCAAAAGTTGGTTATTTGAAAGGATCAATAAAATTGAAAACCTTTTCCCAAGAGGGACAAAGAAAAATAAAAGGGAGAAGATACAAACAACTAAACTCAGAAAGGGTGGACATTATTACTGACTCTATAAAATCAAAACAAAACAAAACAATTTTAAGAGTATATTATGAACAACTGTATGCCAACAAATTAGATCACCTAGTTGAATTGGAAAAATTCCTAGAAATGTACGATCTACCTAGATAGACTCAAGAAGAAACAGAAGGTCTCAACAGAATAGTAACTAGTAAAGAGATTGAATCAGTTATCAAAAACCTCCCCAAGTATTAAAGTGCAGGACCAGTTGACTTCACAGGAAAATTTTTGCCAAAGATTCCAAGAAAAATTAACACCAATGCTGCTCAAAAACTTCCAAAAATTGAAGAATAGGGAGAACTCCCTATCTCATTCCATGACACCAACATCATCCTAATACCAAAGTCATATAAAGATACCATAAGAAAAAAAAATTACAGATCAATATACCTTAAGAATATAGATGCAAAAATCATGAACAAACTACTGGCAAGCCAAATCCAACAGCATATTAAAAGAATTATACACCAGTATCAAGTGGGATTTATTTCAATTATGCTAGGGTGGTTCAACATAAGAAAATAAATTAATGTAATGCACCACATTAACAGAATGAAGGAAAAACCCATATGGTCATGTCAATTGATAAAGAAAAGGCATTTGACAAAATTCAACATCCCTTCCTGTTTAGCACACTTGGAAAACTTGGGATTGAAAGAATTTTTTTCAACATGTTAAAAGGTATATATGGAAAACCCACAGCTAACATCCTACTCAATGGTGAAAACTGAAAGCTTTCCCCAGGGCCAGGAACAAGACAAGGATGCCCACTGTCAACAGAGTTATTCAACATTGTATTGGAAGTTGTAGCCAGAAAAAATTAGGCAAGAATAAGAGAGAAAAGGTAGTAAATTTGGAAAGGAAGAAGTAAAACTCTCCCTATTTTTAGATGATGATCTTATATATAGAAAATTCTGAAAAAATCCAAAGCAATGCTACTGAGGTAGGTTAGTATAGGGAAGGAGGGAAAGCGTCTGGGACCCTTGGTATGAGACCCCACCCAGAAACACCCTGCTAGTAAGACCCTGCCGAGACCCTGGCCATGGAGTCCCATTTGGAATTCTTTCCATGGTCAAGTGAAAGCCCCAGATACCTCCAAACAAAAGGCCTCCTTCAGTCTGTCCCTTCACTTTTAGTCCAGGCTGGAAGTGGTTCTGTTCATACAGATCTCACAAAATTCTTCTCTGTTTAGCATGTAGTACACAGAGGTCTCGACCATCAGACAAAAGAACTTTCCACAAATCTTTTCTGTATAACTGCATTTCAATCCTGACTTTCACTGAAATGGCAGACTGGTTTCATGTTCAGTTAAACCATCACACGGAGCACTATTCCAAACCATCGGTTTCTGTTTTCTTTGTGCCCAGGAGCTCAGTTCTTAGTTTATCCCCTTCCTCTCACATTTTACTATAAGCTGCAAGAAGAACCCAGGCTGTGCTTTCCAAATTTGTTTGAAAATCTCCTACCTAAATATCCAAGCTCCTCACTTTCAAATTCTGCCTTCATTGTAACATCAGATCTCAATTTTACCAAGTTCTCTGCCACTTAAAAAAAGGATCCTCTTTTTTGCAGTTTGAGATGTCATGTTTACCATTTCCATCTAAGGCCTCATTGGCAGTAACTTTAGCATCCATATTTCTACTAGCAGTATCATCAAAACAATCTAGGCCTTTTCTATCAGGCATCTCACCATTTTTCTGGTGTTTACTCATTACCCAATTAGAAAGCCGGTATAACATTTTTGGTATTTACAATAGCATCAAGCACCCTACTCTTCTGGCACCCAAATCTGTTTTGGTTTGCTAGGCTGCCAACAATAGTTTCCATAAAATAGGTGGGCTTTTAACAGTGGGAACAGTGATCCTGGACTCCTCTATCATAGGCGGCATCTGCTGTTCTTTCCCTTCTCTTCCGGTTTCATTGCTTTCAGCTTCTTCCTTCTATATTTTCTTTCCCTTATTCATCCCATTCATAAAGGCTTCCAGCAGGAGGATCAAGACCCACCCTGGGCTATGCCTTAACTGAAGTAACCTAATCAAAAGTCCTGCTCACAATAGGTTTACACTCATGGGAAGGAATTAGCTTTAAGACCATGATTTTTGGGGTACATATTGTTCCAAATGACCATAAATTGTAATGATGGATCTGAGAAAGAATTTAAGAAAAAATTCTATATGCGTAGTGTTTTGGTTTGCTAAAGGCTGCCACAGCAATATAGAAAAAATGATTTTTACAGTGGGGATTTATGCACTAATAACCTTATAATTCTGAGGCCATGAAGTGTCCCAATCAAGGCATCATAAGCAGATGCTTTCCCCTGGAGCTACAGCTGTAGGTGATCAGGTACATGGTGGTGTCTGCTCATCTCTTCCCTCTCCTTTGGGCCCAATGCTTTCAGCTTCTGGATCCTGGGGCCTTTTCTCTCAGTTTCTGGGCATTTCTCACTGAGCGCCTGTGTGTACCTGTGGTTTTCTCTCTAACTCCAGTTTATAAAGGACTCCAGTAAGAGGATTAAGACCCATCTTGAGTCATGCCTGCCTGAAGTGATCTAATAAAAAAGAAGGTCTCTTAACTAAACCTAATCAAAAGTTCCCACCTGCAATAGGTTTACACCACAGGAATGGATTAGCTTAAGAACATAATTTTCTGGGGTCCACAAAAGACTTAAACCACCACATATAGCAACTAAGAATGAAATATCTAAGAATGAATTTAAACAAGGATCTAAAGGACTTGTACACAGTAATCTACAAAACATTGCTGAAAGAAATCAAAGATGGCTAATTAAATTAAATACTATTCATGTTCATGGATTGGAATACTAAATATTGTTAAGATGAAAATTGTACCCAAAGCTATTTAGATTGAATGCAATCCTAATCAACATTCCAACAGTCTTATTTGCTGAAATGGAAAAGCCTATCATCAAATTTATAATGAAGTGTAAGGTGCCCTGAATAGCCAAAATCATCTTGAAAAAAAACACAGATGGAGGATTAAAACTTCCTGATTTTAAAACTTATTACAAAGCTACAGTAATCAAAGCAGAGTGGTGCTGGCACAAAAACAGACATATAGGCCACTCGAGACTTCAGAAATCAACTCTCACATCTTTTGAAAAAAGGTGCCAAGTCCACTCAATAGGAAAATAATAGTCTCTACCACAAATAGTGCCAGGAGAACTGGATATTCATATGAAAAAGAATAAAGGTGGATCTCTACCTCCTATCATATACAAAAATCAATTCAAAATGGATCAAAGGCCTAACTATAAGAACAAAGATTATAAAACTTCTAGAATAAAATGTAGGGAAGCATCTTCAGGACTTTGTGTTAAGCAATGATTTCTCAGACTTTACACCCAAAGCATGAGCAACACAAGGAAAAATAGATAAATGAGACATCATCAAAAATAAAAACTTTTGTGCATCAAAGAGTTTTATCATGAAAGTGGAAACACAACCTAAAGAATGGGAGAAAATGTTGAAAACCACATATCCAAAATGGTATCTGGTTTATATAAAGAAATCCTATAGCTCAACCACCAAAAGGCAAGTGACCTTGGGCAAAGGCTTGAATAGACATTTCTCAAATAATGTCCATTAACAATCAAAAGATGTTCAACATCATTACACTTTAAGGAAATGCAAATGAAAACCATCATGAGATACCATTTAATACCCACTAGAATGGCTAGTATTAAAAAAAAAAATGGAACATAAGAAATGCTGGATTAGATGTTGAGAAAGAGTAACTTTAATTCATTACTGATAGGAATGTAAACTATTGCAGTCATTGTGGAAAACGTTTTGGTAGTGCTTCAGAAAGTTAACCATAGAATTATCATTTCACCCAGCAATCCCATGTCTAAGTATATACCCTAAAGTAGGAAAAACCGTGACACTAACAGGTATTTGCAAACCATTGTTCAGAGTAGCATTATTCACACTGGTCAAATAATTGAAGCAACCCTTTGTCTGTCTACAGATAAAGGGATTAACAAGATGTGGTATGTACATATCATGGAATATTATTCAGCCATAAAAAAGTATGATTCTGACACAGGCTACAATATGGGAGAAACTTGAAGACATCATGTTGAGTGAAATAAGCCAGACATAAAAGGACAAATACTGTATAATCTCACTTATATGAAATAATTAGAACAGGCAAATTCATAAAGTCAGAAACTAGAAATCAGGTTACCAGAGGCCAGGGTCGGGGTAGGGAATGAGGAGTTAATGCTTACAGGGTACAGAGTTTCTGCTTGGGTTGATGGAGAAAATTTGGCAATGGATGCAGCACAACATTGTGAAAGTAATTAACGCTGCTTAATTGTATATTTAAAAGTAGTTAAAGGGGAAATTTTAGGTTGTATACATATTACCAGAAACAATTTTTTAAAAAAGTTACACGGAACTCTACAACACAAACAGTGAACCCCTATGTAAACTATATACTATATTTAATAGCATAATTATAATAATATTGTTTCATCAATAATAACAAAATACCACATTACAGAGTTGATGGTAACACATTAGAATGAGTATAATTAACCAGGCTGGCTTATAAATGGAATTGTGGCTGAAAGGGGTAGTCTAGGGATGTAAATGTCAATTGAAAGAAAGCTAGAGAATAATCTGGGGACTGAATAACATAGTGAGCCTGGAGGTGGAGGAGGGTTGTGGTTAACAGTGCAAGTACGGGAATGTTCTTCCATGAACTAGAACAAATGTACATCATATACATCACTATTACAAGTTGGTAAGAATATAGTGATGCATGGAAAAAAATACAGTTAATATGAATTACGGACTATAGTTAACAGCAATACTTGCATCAAAATACAAGAAGCTCCTGTATTCATGCAACGGGCCAATAATAGGGAGTAAGGGATTTTTTCTTTTAAACGAAGGAAAACATCCAAATATTTACTGAGGCAGTGACTGAACAACTCTGTGATGAAAATGAGATCCACTGAGTGTACACTTTGGATAGAATGTACAACGCATGGGACTATATAACACAGTGAACCATGTAGTGGAAGATGGACTATGGTTAACAGTACAAATCTGAGAGTGTTCTCTCATGAGCTATAAAAAATGTACAATACTAATATATGGTGTTAATAATAGGCAGTGTATGGAAAAAAATATACCACGTATGTTATGGACCATAGTTAGTGGTAATAGTCTGATCATGTTCTTTGATAATCTGTAACAAATGTTCCACAACAATGTGGGGTGTTGGTGGAGGGATGATGTATGGGAATTCTGCATTTTGTGCATGATTGGTTTGTAAGCTCACAACTTCTCTAATAAAAACTCCACACTAATACAAAATTTTAATAATAGGGAAAACTGTGCATGTGAATAGGGGGTATATGGTAATAACACATTTTCAGTATGATTTGTCTATAAACCTACATCTTCTCTAACAACAACAAAAATAAACAACAAAAAACCCACAAAACAAAACAAAACAAAAAATGATACTTCCCAATATAGACAGGTCAGAACCAAATGGCTTCACTGACAAATTCTACCAAATATTTATAGAAAAATCAATACCAAGCATTATTAAATTTCTACCTAAAAATAAAACAGAAGGACCACTTCCCAACTCATTCTTTGAGTTCAGTATACACTTGATATCAAAGCCAGACAATGATATCACAAGAGAAGAAAAATACAGACTCAAATCCCTTGTGAATATAGAGGCCCAAATCCTCAACAAAATGCTAGCACACTGAATCCAGCAGCGTATAAAGGATTTTAATGTGACCTAGTGGATTTGTCCCAGGAAGTCAAGGGTGGTTAACATACTGAGATCCGTCAATGCAATAAGCAAACACTTAATTATCTCAATTGTTGTACAAAAAGCATTTGACAAAGTTCAAACCCTATCTAATATAAATCTACCTTGCTGTTCTCAACAAAAATCAGTAACAGATCCTTGTATGTTTACATACATAAGCTAGAATTGTAAGAAAAATAGAGTAAGAAGGGATGATACTTTCTATCTGACATTGCTAATGTGATTGTTCCCAGCCATTGAGAGGGGATAATTAAGAGTGGGAGGGATCTTTATGTTTTAATTGCTAGCAAGGAACCTAGGCTCCCTGGCTTTTACATGGCAGAATAATAAATTGAGTGCAGCCTTTCTTGAAATTGTCACCTCCCTTTCTCTTTTTCTTCCTGGTCCCTTGTGGCTTAGTTGTAAGTGGATTCAGCACTGACAACCTTTCTTTCTGTAGCATACAGGTGGCAGGCTCTCCTTAGGCTGTGAATATGTGCTACACCAATTCAGTATTTTATCAGAACTCAGCATGGAGATGTACAGATATTAACCTTTTAATTTTCTATTATTTCCTTTGATGACTTTTTTTTTTTTCAGAATTTTAGGAAGAATACATGGGTGATTGGAATGTTAGATGTATAGAAATGATTGATTTCTTGGCTGTAACACCATTGTTGAAGTGTTCTATAAGCTATAAGTTATGAATTGTGCCATAGAGAATTTTGAAAACATTAATAAACTTGACCCACTATGAATATTATAGTAATGAAGAAGTCTGTGACTATGTATGTATGAGTGTTTGTTAATTTTAAATTAAATTTGGCTAAAGAAACCATCACTCTAACAAAAATCCTCCATATTCATAACAGACAAGAGGAATTTAGCAAAAAGGAACAGCCACTGAGGACAATTTTATCAGATGCCCAGAATGTGGCCTTGAACCTTTCCAAAACCTGCTCAAAGAAAGCTGATGAACAAGGAATATAAAGAGCTTTCAATTGGGAAGATAAGAGATGAAGATCATCCTCTGTGACTCAAGAAAGCAAAGTCAGCTACTATGGAAAGGCCAATGAAAGTGACACTCATCTAAAAGACCATTTGAATTTGAAAACAGTGGCATTGTCATCATCTCAAGGGGAAGTTAACTAATGAGTGACAATGACCTGGCAGAAGGAAACCAAATCAAGAGTCTACAAATGTGTGAAAACGAATGTTGTTTTGGTAACTACTTACAACTATTTTCTCTCTTCAATTTCCAAGAGTTTTAGCATCAAAACTTGGTGGTTTTTGACAAAATAAGAAGGGTGTGGGGGAACAATATGCCAGCATTAGGAAGACCAGAGCTGAGGTTTCTGACTTCATTGAAGGACCAGCCTCCAGGGAGAGTGGTCAGCAGTTTTGTAAACATATTCTTCAAAGTGGGTGGTAAATGTGGTTGTAATTCACAATCATTTGAGATATAAAGAGATTCAATCTTATAGAAGACTCTGAGCAACAAGATTATGCACTAACAATAAACCTCAAATCTCCATACAAATTAGGGCATGGGGGGATGTACAATGGTCTCTAGTAATAAATACATACCAAGCATACTGAGGGGCAAGTTCCAGTTGTTTGATTTAGGTACAGGAATGGGATTCCAGCCAAATGAGATATGGTTGGCCAAGTATCCTATCCCAGTAAGAATCTGAAACCACTGGGAGTGATAAGTAGAAACCTGAAGCTCTAACGAAAGTGCGCATATTTGGCCAATGTAGCAAAAACCTATGATTCATAGGCATATGCAGGTATTCAGGCTTCTTACAGCCACCTGGCAAATTCCAGAACTGACCAATGAGCTGGGCAAGATCTGCGGCTGAGCTGATACAATGCCTTCAGGCCCATTTCCCAACCTGGGTTCCTAAGTTGCTTCCTGGAGTCAAAGAAATTTAAAAATCAGTTCACACAATATTTCTGTTTGATGCATTTATAAAACATATTAGCATATTAATCTTTGAGAAAATAAAACGTTGCAAATTTAAAAAAAATAACTTTGCTTATTCCAGCATTTTCTATATTTACTGAATAAAGGAATCCACAGAATGTACTGAAATGTCCTGCTTTCGTCCACTGAGCTTGTCTTCGCACCAGAGCCAGTCATCTGGGAGGGTTTCCAATTCCTCAGAGCCCTGGAAGAGAGCATAGTTTATAGGATTCTCTGCCTCCCTGTCCTGTCTGGCCCCTCCAGCCTATGCACCAAGGTGTGGAAGTAGTTTAGTTCCCAGGGAAAAGAGAGGCTCTGACTCTCTTTCCTCTTCTTGGCCTTTGTACATATGATTTTCTTGGAGGTCCCTCATCACCAGAGTAATTCCTGCTTCTCTTTAGGGTTTTTCCTTAGATATCACTCCTTGCCATAAACTTTCATATCCCTTGCTCCCCAATCTGGATGACAAGGTATTCCTTCCAGCAGCTCCTAGTACTCATTTGTTCAATTAGTCTTTATCTTGCACCTATTTTGTGCCAGGCACAAAACAATGATTTCAGGTAACAGAACAATTTCTGGCCCCAGCATCTCACTCACTAGATTCCTGCCTTCCATATATCTCATTGTATTTTAAAGTTTTTACCTTTCTGTCTGTCTTTCCTCGAACTCTAGCTCTGCAAGAATAGGACCCGTGCAATGATTTTAAAGCTTTATTTCTAGTGCCCAGCAAGTTTTTGGCACAGAGCAGCCATTCTGTAAATGCTCATGGGTGCATGTAAAAAAAAAAAATCACATAATTTCTTATTCATTTTTTTTCTTTTGTTTGCCATAGTTTCAGATACCAAATTCTATCTGGAAAGCTAGGTTGACAGGGTCAAATTATTTTTAGTGCCATCTCATTGTGGGACTTTAGCAATGGTGGGTTGCACTACCTGGGGCTCTGTATTAGTCAGCTAAATGGCATGCTGATGCAAAAATACCAGAAATCTGTTGGCTTTTATAAAGGGTATTTATTTGGGGTAGAAGCTTACAGTTACCAGGCCATAAGTCATAAGTTACTTCCCTCACCAAAGTCTGTTGCCATATGTTGGTGCAAGATGGCTGCCAGTCTCTGTAGAGTCCCCTTGGCCCCACCCATCTCTTTCCAGACAGACTAGTTCTCCACCACAGTTTTCCATCATAAAATTAGGAGTTTCCAGCTTTGTTCACTTTTCTAACACCCTTCTGCATTACGAAGAGTTTTGGTAAATTAAATAAAAGTAAATTAATTTCATCTTGAGACATTTTGAGCATGTTTAAATAGCCCTTGTTACCCTCAGTTGCCAGCTTTCTTGGGCTTGGAAAGACTGAAGCAACAGAGTCCAGACTTGGATGAATATAAGTTAAAGTCTTCCTTTGTCTTGGATGGGGTAAGTGGTTTTGGGAAGTTTACTCATCATTCTTGAGCCATACTCTCTTCACCTGTAAAATAAGAATGGCTTTGCTGAGCTCATAGGATTGTAGTGAACATTAAAAAAAAAAAATAGAACTGTGAAATACTTGGTACAGTCACATGCCTGATATACAGGAAACTAGGTAAATTTTGTTCCTTGTCCCACGAGGTGGTCTTCCTTTTCTGGAAGGGATGGGGAAAAGAGATCTGAGAATGTCAAATGTGGGTGAGAATTTTAAATGGAGATATTTTCATATACAGATTTTAGGCCTCCCTTAGCTCGGCCTTAATTATTCAAAGAACTGAGCAGGAATAACTCAGGGTAAACGCATCATTTTAAAAAATTACTCACTTAATCTACAGGGGCTCTTTGACTTGCTCCGTGCCTGTAATTAAGAGTTGTCTGGATAAACACAAGTATTTTAATCAAGGTATAAGAAGAGGAAGATGAAATGCAAGGAAGATGGAGAGTCCAGCTTCCTCCTGAGTGAAAGATTACTCACTTTAGAGAAGAGAGTGAGCCTTTAAAAAGTGCTTACAGTGGGAAAATTTTTTAACATTTCCTTTTAACTACACAAGTAACATCAATGTGCTAATTATTCTAAAATGAGCTCAGAATTTGCTATATGGTTACACTTTATGAAATACTTGAGCTCCATTACACCAAGAAATAAAATGCTGCAAATTTATTTCTGTTAATTCATGCATAATTAAAGCAGGGCCTGGTGTGAAACCTCCAGAATGTGCACATTTTGGTTCCTTTGTTCTCAATACTTTTGTAGTTAAAGGCTTACAACAACAAAAAGGGTTAAAGGCATTGGACTCATAACTTTTATGAACTGTTTAAATGCATAATGAACATGATTCATAAACGGCTCTAATTGTATAAGCACGTCACTAAATATGGATTGTAAAATATCTTATTTACTTTTTATATAAACCCATCATGGATAAAGGAATATTGCAAACATAGCATGTATTTTGTGTAAGATGGAGATTGGATCCAATTTTTACTTAAAATAAGTGGCCCCACGTCACTGGGGCCAATTGGTCTTTGATTGTCTTTTAACCAAAACCAGAAAAATCACTCTAATGACATCTTGTAGAATATTAAAGGGGAGGGGGGGGTTGGTTAGCTGAATTTCTTAAAAGTTTTAAGCTTAAACAGCCTTCAAAAAATATTCCTCATTGAAAATATTGGTAAAATGTTTGTTGCAAGCCCCCACTACCCCACAGAAAAATGAACAGGGTCATTATGATTAGACCTTTATTTATCTTACTAAGGATTTTGCGTGATATTAAGGATGTCATAATAACAACTCTTGTCTATTTATTGGGTACTGGATGGCAAACATGTCAAGTTCCCTAAAAGTTCCCCTAAATGTTCCCCCATAGTGATTTAGGCTCATATGTCAGATACACACACAAGAGGCAGTCAGAACTCTGTGGAATCAGTAACTAGACTGTGTAAGGGTTTTACAGTCAAAATCTCCAATCCTGTACTTCCATCCCCATTTTACAGGTGAGCAACTGAGAAACAGACATGATATGGCTTAGCCACCACAACATCTTCAGAAAACCTAAGGACTGGGTTCCAAGTCAGGTCTTCCAGCTCTGAAGCCAGAGTGGGTTCCTGGGCTCACATGGGCCATGGACTCCATCAGCTCCAGTGGTTTCGTTGGCCTGGATTGGAGGGAAACTCAAGTTATAGGGGAATCCAGAGGCTTGGGCCAACCCCGGAATGTGTGTGTCTGTTTCCAGATTAAGATAATCATTTCTTTCTCTCTAAATGCGTTTTCAGCAAATGGTCTTGTTTACGTGGGGTTGTGATTAGCTACATTTACATTAATGGACGTTTTCCCTACAGCAATGGTGATTGATGTTTGGGACTCTATAGCCCATGGATGGGGAATGCTAATGCTTATAAGGGTAACTTGACTGTGGGAACCAATTCAGCTGAATACAATTGAGACAGGTGGAATCCTCACTGATTAGTGAGCACACTGATGACTGAAATTAAAGTTGGTAGCTCTAAAAGAAATGCCTGGAGTGTGAAAAGTCTTCCTCACTAAACCCTAATGCTTTTGGGGTCAACATGTTCCCATGGAAACAATGGAAGTTTCAGAACCAGACACCATAGGTTCCAATTCTGGTACACCCTTTTATCAGCTGTGTGACTTTGGGACAGTTACTTAATCTTTCTCAGTCTTAACTTCCTTATCCGTAAAATGGGGGCACAATCTTAATTTCTGCATTTGGGATGAGAAAGAGAGAGAGAGAACTGGACCATGGGTTTTTGTCTCTAAAATATGCCTTTCTAGATGCACAGTTTGTTTGAATTCTTGGTTGAATTGAGAAAATTAACATTATTTGAGATTATAGCTATTGGAACCACACAATAAACTAAATATGATTTGTTTGGAGGAATCAGACATTTTCAAAAATTTGTAGCTTTCATCATCAGTTGTATTTGCCAAGACGGGGAGAGACAAAAAGCTCAGTATTTTCTCCATCTTCTGGCACCTGGAACCCATGTGGAGGATACTGAATGGGTTTGATTTCCTTGTGTCCTTAGAGTTATAGCTGCTGTAAGTCACAGCTGCAGAAACAAGAAAACTGTGGAAAGAAGCCAGCAGCCCAGTTGAGGTTCCCAAGACTTTCTCCTCTGGAAGTTTGGAGGTCCTGGAGTATTGCTTTAAACCACACATGTAAGGAAAAGAATAGATGTAATTTGCCAATTTGTATATCATTATGTGATGTATTTTATTAAATTAAAGAACTAATTTTCAAGCAATGATTGGATCACTTAATTTTATCATTCAGAAAGCTATATAGATGTGCATATATAATAAGAACTCTCCAAAAACTTTCCCACCACTTTTCCATTGGCTTTAAGCATATAAAGAAATATATAAAAGTATCCACATTGCCTCCTTCTACTTCAAATCTATGCTGCAATAATAATACCTACAGTTAACCATTATTAAAAAAATTGATGTGTACCATTCCCAATAATGGATAAATGAATACACTTACACACACACACACATACACACACACACACACATATATATATATATACACACACATATATATATATATACCGACACATATGGCTAGAGGGATCATCTAGAAATATGATTCTGTCACATGAGTTTTTCTATATAATCCACTGTGGGAAAATTAATACATAAAGCCTTTTTCCAA
Organism: Tolypeutes matacus; assembly: GCA_026826555.1. Lineage (NCBI taxonomy): Eukaryota > Metazoa > Chordata > Mammalia > Cingulata > Chlamyphoridae > Tolypeutes > Tolypeutes matacus. The sequence continues at coordinate 2,938,217 of JAKSZT010053840.1, forward strand.
TCTCTTTATTGGTGGCAAAGTAGTCTTTGCATAGATGTATTGTGTATTATTTAACATTCTTTTATTGATGCACATTTGGGTCATTTTTTTTGTTTTTCATTTTGCTATGTCCAACTATCTTGATGTCTATTCTTGTAGATATATTTTTATGCATTTGCATGAGAAGTTCTGTGGGACTGATTCTTTAAAGTGGACATACTGGTTAAAGAGTGTGCCCAAATTGCTTCCCCAAATTCTAGTATGTATTCCCACCAACAGTACTTGAAAGTGCCCAAATTCTATCACCCTTACCAGCTCTGGATACTTTTATTAAAATTGTCAGTCTGGCAAGTAAAAAATAGTATCTCATTTTATTAAAATTTCCATTTCCCTAGTTACTAGTGAGCTTGAGTATATTTTTCATTTCTTTATGAACAGGAAAATGAATCTCCCAAAGAGTGTGCTTTCCTAGTTCTGTGCCCATACTCTTGAACTCAACAAGCTATTTAAAAAGCCAGTATCCCTGATCACAGGATACCAGAGGAGCAGGTGCATGTGTATGGGTATATGTATATGTGTATATATATGTATATGTGTATGTATATGCATATGTACGTGTATATACACACTTGTATGACCTACTTTAGACCAGCAAGGCCACATGGACATATTTTATATTTTGCATCTGCCCCATATATTTAATTTGACTAACTAAATTAAATAAATTCTAGCTCTTTTTTTTTTAATTTGGGGAAATCTTTATTTCAGAATTTCTCAAAGTAAGTTAAAATAATTCAGAGGCACCCTAATGAATGTATGAATGTAGAGAAAGGAATATTATAAAACAAGAAGAGCTTGGAGTCACTGCTTGAGAGAAAGATTTAAGGATGAAATCATGTCTAGTTCTCAATACCAAAAAAATAGCCCATGACTCATTGGATGTTTGGAATTAACTAGCATTTGTGACATAGCACAAATAGAGTGGTACTTGGGTATAGAAATGAAAGACATATTCCCTGCCTTCCAGGAGTTCACAGAGAAGGAGGGGAAAAGTAAACAGCTAAGTACCATAGAATGAGTAAATGCTGCAGCCTGGTAAATATTGAGTGCAGTAGAGAACCAGAGGAGGCGCTATTGGGTGTCTGCTGCTTCTATTTTTCTGTCTCCGTATCAGCTGCAAAATCATCTCTAGAAAGAAAATTGCTTGTGTGAGGGTGGGTGGATGTGGATGTGTGTACAAGCGTGCATGTGTGGGTGTATACTAAGCCTCTATTGAATTCACTAATCTACAAAATATATGGCTAACTCCTACCAAACAATTTAATACAATTTCACCACGCTGCAAGTCCAAGAGAGAAGAGACAGATTACAGGCCATGCTGTAATTTAATTAGAGAACGACAGAAAAGGAAGGGATGAATAAAGGATGAGGTTCCGCTTTGCAAACGAGTTGGTGCAATCGGCAGAGAAACGAAGGCTGTTTCAGAAGTGCCCGCAGAGGTGAAGTCATAGGAAAAAGCATGGAGAGGCAGTGAGGAGAAGAGCAAGAAAGCAGAAGCTCAAACAGAATGAATCTTCAAACCGATAATGCTTGAAGGTCTTGCTTTCAATTCCAATGATTCCTAACATGGTTGAAAATGGCTGACACATTTTTCCTCTATTATACTTGCGTTTGCATGCTGCCTTTCAGCACAGGGAGTACAGATGCAAATACAAAAAAGGAGCAAAGTCTTTCTTTGCAGCATTTAGAAAAACCAAGAAGGAAAAAGTCTTGAAAATTCTACAAAAACTTGGCCTTGGTCAGGTTTGCCATCCCAATGATTCTTTGTAATTTGAGTTAACAATGCGAATCCTTTTTGCTGGCGTTTTTAGTTCCTCTCTCACTTGTTCCAGTTACATCCTGGCCCTTGCTTTCCTGAAAATCTTCCCTGGAACCCACTGTTCCTTCATGTTACTGATCTATTGCTGCTATACTTCAGAAACCTCTTAAAGGAGCTTTGTACCCTCTGGTGGACTGGGCAATACATCTCAGGGGAAAGGTGTATGCAAAATTGACTATTGCAGCTGGTTTGTGCAGAAAAGTAATGTTTGGACAAGTATACTGGGGTCTCAGCATGAGGTTTGGAGATTTGGCTGTGGAGTTTGGGGCTTATTGAATAGGCCCTAGGGCTCTAGGTGACAAAATGGAAGCTTTAGGAGATTCATCAGATGTAAACCCAGTAGGTAGGGACAGGAGGAGATGCTGGAAGCAGAGAGACTATTGTAGAATTAAAATTTTACAGTGCAAGCTCATATTGTAGAAATGGACAGTTAGGAGCACATGTAGATTCATCTTTCCAATCACCTAATCTTTTGTTGAACATTCATGTTGGACACTTTGAGAAGATGCAAAGAAGTATCAGGCACCTTTTACCCTCTCAAACCTTTGCAGCTAATTACTATTATTTTTAAAAATTCACTCAGGCATGACCTCCAAGAGAAAACCTCTTACACAGTCCCTTCTTTAGACTGGTGACAGTCTGTGCTCCAATAGTTCTGAAGTTTCCACTGTCAAGTTGCTCTCCACATTACACTGCCAAGGGCCTGGAAGGCAGGTACTGCGTTTCATTCATTTGTTACCCCTGGATACACCCCAAAAGTAGCATAGCACTTGCAACAGAGGAGGCATCTACACTGGCTAAAGGAATGATGGTTTCAAGTCTGGAAAGAAGCATGTACACAGTGTTGCTGTTTTGGATAAAAAAGTGCCATCACTTGTATAAGAAGTGGACAAAAATTGGAAGGTTGGAAGAGTGATTGTTTTTATGGGGAGAAGTTGGGTTCATTTTTTTTACATGCTTATGGGGAGATAGTAGGTGTCTGAAAGAGGGCAAATGTACAATGAGCCCAAGGCAAGAAAGCTCTGCTTATGAGAAGGAAGATTACTAAGTCTTAGGTCTGAAGAGAGAGGAGAAGTTATAAATGGGGTAATGAAACAACATCATTCAAAATCAGAGAGACTTAAGTTGAATATGAGATACATCAGGCTGTACAGTTTAATTTGGAGACTGAGAACATCCCCGGATTCCAGAGGTCAATTTTCAGGTGGTATTGACCCTGCAGCATGGGACAAATGTACTGCTTAAGATACCACAAAAATCAGGGTCTGCAGCATCAAAAAGAACAGTCCAGAAAGAGGTTGAAGATGTTGGATTTGCTCTCCAGTGAATGGTCCTGTGGGAATGTATAGATGCAATTCATTTATTCATGCATTAATTCAACACATACTTGTTGAATGTTTATTAAATGACTTAAGTGACTATCACAGTGTGAGAAATGGAGTTGGAACCCAATAAATGTTTAAATAAATGCTAGATGATTTGGGGGTTACTAAACTTAGACAGATGCTCAAAAACTATGACATTAAGTAAAAGATGAGTATTCAGAGGGACAGAGAGTACTAGGAAGAACCCCATGGAAAAGGCAGCGATTGTTTTCAGTCTTGAAGAATGAATGGGATGCTGGAAGACAGAAGTTATTTATTTATTTATTTATTTATTTATTTATTTATTTATTTATAAATATATATATATATTTATTTTTTAAAAGATAATTAGATTACACAAGCGTTACACACAAAATATAAAGATTAGCATATGCCCCACTCCCCACACCTCCCACACCCTCCCACATAAACAACATCCTTCATTAGTGTGGCACATTCATTGCAATTGATAAATGCATCCTGGGGCATTGCCACTGAATATGGACCATAGTTCACATTGTAGTTTACACTCTCTCCCACACTATTCTGCAAGCTATGGGAAGATATATAGTAGCCTATATTATGCAATGCTATTCAGGATGATTCCCAAGTCCCGAAAAAGCCCTCTCATCACGCTTGTCTTTCCCTCCCCCTGCCACCAGAGCCTTCAGTGACCACTTGGAAGATAGTATTTAGGAAGAGGAAATGTGGGGGAAGAATCCAGGCATTGGGAAAATCAAGGAGAGATATTTATATAAAAAATCAAGAGACTTTTCTAGGAAAATGCTAGTAGCCCTGTTTGCTAGAGGATTAGGGCATTTGTTCAGCCTCCATTAAATGGAACATTCTGTTGGTGAGAAGTGGCCCTTGCAAACAAGTGAAAGGTAGGTGATATTCAACTGTGTCTAAATTAATGAAAGTAAGTCGTCTGAGTTTCTGTTGGTGAGATTGAAAACCATAGAAGTTTCTGGAAAACACCGTGGGAATATGAACTCCTCTTTCAGAGCTCCTTATCTCTTTTTTTCCACACTGGGCACAGTTTATTAAAAAAGATCATGATAAAGAGCAAACAATGGAGCTGAAAATCAGTAAACCTGAAGGAGCTCTGGGCCAGGTAGAAACCAGTTCAATTTGAACTAATAAAACTTCAGGCAATTTGCTTTCCTTTTGAGTCTGTTTCCTCATCTGTTAAAATCAGTATTGAGCTCAGTGATGTTGCAAGTCCTAGTTTTTAGCCCTAAGGAGTTAGTTTCTGCCTTTTGTTCACATATAGTTCAAACACACTGAAAGAGAGTACCTGACCTGGCCAGGGCAATACCTTGTATATGATTTAGAGAACTACCTAGCAAGTGTATTAAAACACTGAAACAAACTATGGCACAACCAGGTAATCCCGGCATCCTATAATTCTATAGAATGAGCAATAAAACTATAACTAACTCCCTACAACAGAACTGGGAGCAAATTAAATTAACCCAAGTCATCAGACCTTTCATTTCCTTTTCAAAGTGGGAAAATACACAATCATCTAAAAATATAATTACAGGGTAAAATATATATAAGGCATGGAGTGTGTGTGTATGTATGCATTTAATATTTATTTATTAGAGAAGTTGTGGGTTTAAGGAAAAATCATCCATAAAATACAGAGTTCCATTATATTATCCCTTTATTAACACCTTGCATTGGTATTGTGCATTTGCTATAATTGATGAAAGAATATTTTAATAATTTTACTATTGATTATTGTCCATGGTTTACTGCAGGGTGTATTTTTAATTATCCTTTCCAGAATAAATGAATTTAGGAAGTTATTTCTGCAAAATGAGTTTCTTCACTACTGAAGATATTTCCCTTAAATGTATTCCAACTTAGGTGCAAATAAATAAGTAAAGCACTTTTCCAATGACATAGTAATTGGCAATCAGAGGGAAAGCTAGATTTAGGCCATCATTTCCCAAACAACAGGTTGGATTGGCAGAAAAGGGAGACATCTCCAGTTGTGTGCTATTAATTGTTACATTTACTGAAATAGTAGAGAAGCTTTTTATTTTCTTAAGAATACTATGACTTTTTCTTGGAAGGGCATTCTTGTCAGCTTGCTCTATTCCTGCTCTTCAGATACAGCCTAAAGTCCTTGTTAACTAACACCTACCTAAGCAAGTTGACCTGTGCCTTCCCTGCTGGTGCGGAAGTGTGCAGGGCTCCTGGAATAGGCTGCTTGGCTGTGCAGACAGGTGCTTTGCAGGTGACAGCCTGCACTGGGTGCTGCCAGGCTGTAAGCGAGCAGGCTGCCAAGCCACAGCTTGGCTTCTCCTTAGCTCCCACTCCCAGCACACATGCATGCAGAACAAAAGTAATGGGATCGCACTCAGCCTTATGTGTTCCTGCATCTCTGTCTTATGTAAGTAAGAAACGGGACAAAAGGGCAATGTCAAGGCAACGATAAATTATTTTGCAGAAATCTGTTCCTTTCTTTCTTGAAAATTGACAGTCAAATGCATAGCATCGTATTTCAGAAATGCAGGGGACTTCTGTAAGATTCTGCCTGGAGGTTTGCATTTGCCCCACAGAAGAAAAGCATTCTTTAGAAGATGGGGAGTGGGAGGGTTGAGGGATATGAGCATTTCCTTCAGGCATTGTGATTCTGTAAGTGGGACTTAGTAATGTCAGATGCTAGCATATTTCTGGTAGATTTGACAGCATACAGCCATGAAGTTATTGAAAATGTAAGAGCATCCCATTTATGTGAACATTTTCCTTTGGGTTCTAAATTACCAAATCCTGAAAAGGTTAACACAAGCTGTATGCATCCAGAAATGGGAGCTCCAAAGTTTCATTCATTCACTCTACATATGTTTATTGAGCAAATGTTACAACATAGAAAACAATCCAAAAGTCTTGTTTCTGTGCAGTTTATATTCTGGTAGACCTTATCATTTTAGCCCTTTTGTAATTTTATATTTCACATGGAGTTGTGTACCTACACACACAAACATACACACACATGGTGTTTTCATTAGATAAGGGTCTTAACATTACAGAGCTCATAAATTATAAACACTACAGAGACCACATTTGAGGACATTGTCTCTGCTACAACTGAGAAAAGATGTAGCTCCAAGCCTGGAAGACTGGATGTTGCCACCAGAAAGCATGGCCCACTGCACCTGGGCTCCCAAAAGTATTGCCTCCACTGTCCCTTGTTTGGTCACAGCCACTGATCCATGTCCCAGGAAGGTGTGTGTGTTTGAGTCTGAAGATAGTGAACTAGAAATTGAGTCCTGGTGAAATACACACTCCATTTAGTCAAATGTCAACAGCTGTAGAAGAGAGAACTGGTCCCTCAATTAGACTGTAGCTTCCTGAGGACAGGACGTGATTAATTTCACCTTGGGCCTCTCAGTTTGTAGCACAGTGCTGACCCCATAGCAGGTGCTCATTCAAGGAATGCATGGAATTGTTTACTAAGCGTGGTGGTGAAGACAGCTTTTTCCTCACTCCACATATTGTCTCTCAGGTTTGGGCCAACTCCTGAAGAAAGAGTCACATGCTTCATTTAGGTTTCTGAAGGCCAATAGAAGGTTAAGACTTTAGTTTCTTCCAGATCATCCTGTGACTTGGGGATCATGGAGCTCCTTTGGCGGGCAACGAACATGCCGAGTATACCTGGAACAGCATTTCCCACCCAGGGCAGGGAGCACACCAAGCACCTCAGGCTGAGAAAGCTTGAGCTGGCTGAGCTCTAAGAACAGTCAACTCTTCCCCCTCCTCCTTTGAAGTCAGGCCACCGCATGGAAACATAACCACCCCTTTCTGGCACCATTTAGTAAAATGAGCGCTGCTGCCCTGAAAAGTCACCTTGAAAGTCAGGGCGGGCTGAATGGGTTTAAAGAAGGGAGTGATATTAGTGTCTCATCCTTCAGGAGGCTTGGTTCCTGGAAGGCTCATTATTCAGAGTAGACATTTAATCAGGCGAGTTGAGTGTCAAGGTCAAACTCCTTGAGAAGAGCCAGTGTGAGAGGACTCTTCTCCTTTTCAAGCTAATTTCATGGGTGCCATAAATCTTAGATAGTTAAGAAGAGGGTGGGGTTGGCTAGGCATTTAACTTAGCAACGTTTTCATATGTCTGCTCAGACATTTTTCCTTCATTGCTATTAGAGAATTGTTCAGAACATTTAGGAGTCTAATTATACTGCCTGGAAGAAATTCATATACAGACAGTGATTAGTAAGCTTGAAGTTTGAAGGATAAAGCTAGTGCAGTTTACATTTCTAAACAACAACAAAATACCATATTCCTGGGACACACAATCCGCCCTCCCAACTTTTCAAATATATTAAAATACACTCAGATACATAGAAACGAACACACGTGGACACATATGGACAGATCACTATAGTTAGAGGAAAAGGAGTAAAGAGAGCTCATAGTTATGTGGGCTCTAGATGTCAGATAACGTGGAAGGTGCTTTTACTTGCTTTCTCATTTTTTTTCATCAAAACTAGTTTCCATTAATGGATTAAGATTACTAAACTTATTTTATTATGCATATGATAAATCTGCAGCTCAAAAAGCTTTGATGAGCTTCCCAAGATAATGCAGAGTCGAGATTTGAACCAGGGTCTTTTGGCTCTAATGCCACTGCCCTTTCCTTTAAATCATTTGCACTCCCCTCTATGGTCTCTGTCATCTGGCATCCATAGTCTTCAATACTATTATCCTCCTATCATGACTGGACACACCCAAGAGGAAGAGGTGATGTTGGATTTTTCCCCAGAATTTATTTCCAATGTACTCTAACTAGTGTCCTTGATATATGCTTTTTTTTTTAAACACCGTTTATCACCTGTCAGCATTTATTGGGTCTCTACTGGATGCATTCCTCCTTCTTGTGCTGAAGAACTTTGACACACTTAAAAAGTGATAGACTATGAGTAAGTTTCGTCTCTGGACAAGACAAGCTGTGCAATTGCAGCCAAATTCCCTAAGGAATAGCTAAAACTTCTCATTCCCATCTTTCATCTGGCTTCAATTTCAGACTCTCCTTTGTCAATTGCAGATCACTTTAGTGTCCTCCTGAGAAATTTCCCCCACCCTTTTATTATTTTGAAGCAGCATGCCACATATTTCTGTCAAAGTGCAGAAACTCATCTGCCACTGTTGGCTTCCAATATGTCTGGATGAATAACAAGCAAACGATACGTCAAATCTCAGAGCCCACTCTTCAGACATAAACACATGTATTTCCCCAAGACCCAGCCAAGAAGTCTAGTTCCTGACCTGACATGGCCAGGAGTAGCTGTTTCAACTTTCACCAGAAGTCAAGAATTGGGAAAGCAGGTCTCACAACTAAGGTAGGAGGGCACAGGTGTTGGCACTCATCAGGAACTTGGAAGTCACCTTCACAACTCCATTTGGCTATATTTTTCACAGTTAGAAGTTCCTCAGGTCTGAGGATTCTGCTTGCTAAAATTTACTCCTTTATTTCTATCCTTATACTGCCTTATTCAAATCTTTATGATCTCTTTCCTGGACTTTTGCAACAGCCTTCTAACTCTTCTCACTGGCTTTATCCTTTTCTCCCATCTATCTGTCACACAAGACTCAAGAGGTTTTTGTAAAATGCAAAGTTGAATTTGCATTGAGAGGACAGAGTGGTTCGCAATACAGGGTTTTTAAAATACAGAGGTAGGGAAACTAACCTGAGAGATTTTATATCAATAGTACTGAGGATGTGCCTGGAATTTGTATTAATATAAATAAATATGCATATAAAATTCACTAGTGATTCCCATCCCTGCCCATGTAGAGAATTATTGGTTCAGAGCAGGGGTCAGCAAACTATGGCCCATGGGTCAAATCTAGCCTGCTGCCTGTTATTGTGCAGCTTGCAAACTAAGAATGTTCTTTACATTTTTAAGTGGTTGGAAAGCATCAAGAAAAGAATCATATTTTGTGATAGGTGAAAATTACATGAAATTCAAATTTCAGTGCACAAATAAAGTTTTATTGGGACACTGCCAAGCTTGTTCATTTATGCATGTCCTATGGCTGCTTTTATACTACAATGTCAAAGTTGAGTGGTTGCTTTGGGGACCAAATGACTTGCAAACCCTAAAATGTTTAGTATCTGTCCATTTCCAGAAAAAGTTTGCCGACTCCTGGTTTAAAGAATAAAGTCCAAATTCACCATGCTGATATGATATACAAGTCTCCAGGACAGAGATAGTGCCTGCCTAGCTCTCCAGTTTTCTTTCCCACGCTTCTCTTTTCACAATCTATGGGCCAGCAATTTGAATTACTTGGATCTTCCTGAAACACCCAGACTCATGACTCTATGCGTTTGTGCATTGTGTTTCTTCCATGAGAAATACTCTCCTCTGCCCCTCCACTCTCTGGTCTCCTCTCTGTTGCTATGAAGCCTATTTAGCTATCTCCATTAAGTGACTCCTACTTTTATAGTCATGAACAGTGTGAATTACTTCTTCCCCTGCTGAATTTATTCACTTTGTTCATTCAATTCATTCAAACACGTGAATCATTTATCCAACAATAATGGCTGAATGACTAAATTCTGCATCAGTGACAAACCAATCATTTCCAGAATGCAGGGGTATGCAGAAAATTTTAAAAGTAAATAAATGAGGGAAATAAGTTCATATAGGGAAGAATAAAATGGATTGTGGCATAGAATGTGGTTGGTAGAGGAGGCTACTTCATATTGGATGATCAAGAGAAGACTTCTTTGAGTAAGAAACATGTACACCATACCTTGAGAGCCACGAAGGAGCCAGTCATGTGGCATTTGGCATCAACATTCTGGGCAGAAGAAGAAACCCCAAATGGAAATAAGTGTGAGACTTCCAGGAACAGAGAGAAAGCCTTGTGCCTGGAATATACTAATTGAAATGGAGAGTAGTACCAGATATGACCATTGAGAAGAACATTGAGGTAGGACCTTATCATATTTGACCTTGCTCTCAAAGCAAAGTGAGTCTACCGGTACTCTGAAAGAGGAGTGAGGTGGTGTGATATGATTCATGTTTTTAAAAGACCACCATGGCTTTCATGTGGAGAATAGATTGTACGGGGGTAGGAAGTAATAAGCAAAAAAGAATTCGTTTATAAGCTATTGCTGTGGTCCAGGCAAGACATATTGGTGGCTAAGACTCTTTTTAGTTATAGAAATGGAAAGTTACTGAACAACTGAAAATATGCTTTGGAGGAAGAGCTAAAGGGATTTGCTCACAGAAGGAGTGCTTAAACCTATGAACGAAGACAGGAGTTACAGAAAGAAATGCAACAGGGATAAAAACCACAAGCTTTGCTACTGCCGCAGCTAAGTGAATGCTTTTACCATCAACTGAGATGACAAAGAACAGGAGATGTATGTGAAGTGGGCAAATCCAGAGTTCTCTTTTGAAGATATTAAGATTGAGATGTTTTTTAGACACCAATTGAAAATGCTGATTTGTCCATTAGGTGTATCACTGGTGATATCAAGCTGGAAACACAAATTTGAGTTATTGGTGGTGACAATAATATTCTTATACATTGTCTCTCTTTTAAGAATAGCAGCATTCAATATGAATATGTATATTTGAATATGTGTATTTAAATACTGCTACCCATGATGTCTATTTAGTATAAATACCTTTTGGTGATTACATTCTATAGTCATAGGAAATATTTTAATTAAAAAATTAAAAAGAATTTCCACTTTCATCGGTTTGCCTACCTAGATACATATAAGAGCTCTCCTGTTAACAAAATGAGAGGATCCTTGATGAAACATACTTTCAAAGTTCATCAATGGGCCTCAAGAAGAGGTATTGCCGAGTTATTGCCGATTACTATAAAATAAAAACATCCTTGAACTGAGACTTACTGAGGAGCAGCGAGCAGTAAATTAATGCAAAAGCTGAGGCTGTCCTGAAGGCAAATAGTGACACCCTTACAGGCGTCAGGAAATAAGTGTTGGGCTCGCCTCAATATATACTAATCTAATACTAATTAATATTAATAGGCATGATTAATATCAATTAACATAGATTATATAATAGTTCTGTAATAATTATTATGCCTTATTATTATGTATTATTGTAATATATCCAGTCAGTTCTGTTTCTCAGGAGACGCTTGACCAATACAGACATCCAACCAGAAATAGGTGAAAAGAATAGAGATCAAGTTTGGTTGGATTTCGTAAACCAGGCTGGGGTGTAGCATATGGCACCTTCACTCACTTTCCATTTGGGAGAACTCAGTCACATTCTAAATTAACTGCCAATTAGCAAAATGATGTGTAGCTGCTTTGTACAGTAAGAAAAAAAAAATGTTTTTCATGATCAGCCAGCCAATCTCTACCAAGGGTATCAGAGTTTCACAATTTTGCTTTCAGCTTTTCCACTATGACTCATAAGTTACATATAAATTATATTTTTTAAGAAAAGTTTTCTAACAATTCCTTTTAACTGACTATTTTAATCTATTTTGATTTATTGTGGTTTTTGATCAATTTGAAACAGTCTATGCCATCTTATTTAATGGGTTTTAAGTATTTTTTCCTAATTTGTCTGTGCTTGCTTTCTTTATTGCTTTCTGTCTAGTGCAGGGGTTAAGAGTTCAAGCTTGGGAGCCAGATATTGTCCTGCTTACAATCTTGGCTCCCATTTATTTACCAGCAGTGTTGCTTTGGGCAAGTTATAACCCTCTTCAAATCATCATCTGTAAAATAAGGCTAATATTGGAACCAACTGCACAGTTTTTTGCGTGTATGAGCATTAAATTAGTTATTATGGAAAGTGCTTAGGAATATTAGCTGATAGTTTTATCCTTTGGGTATATATGTTTTCCATATTCCATTTTGTCTCTTTATATGAAGTTTTATACTCTACTATTCAGTGTTTATCTGTGAAATTTCATGTACATACATAACACAACCTATAGTAATGTATTTTATTTCCCTAACAATCAACTCTCTTTCATCTTATGCAATCATACAGAGTCTTTAATTCCTGTTCTTTTTTAAAGCTTCCCAAATTAGGCATTGTTTTATGTTGCTAATTTTTTTTTTTTACCCATATTTAAAAGATTTTCTTGGTCGACTCTCCCTTATATCTTACTGTGATGGGTAAGCTAATGTGTCAACTCAGCCAGGTAATGGTGCCCTGTTGTTTGGTCAGTCAAGAAGTGGGCTCATTGTAATACAAGAGCATTTCATGGACTTTACTCATCAGTGAGTTGAGTGCATCTATGGCCGATTACATCTACAATCAGCTGAGGAGATTGCCATCAGCAATGAGTGATGTGTAATCCAATCAGTTGAAGGCCTTAAAAGGAGAAGTGATTTCAGTATTCAGAAATAGAATTTCCAGCTCTACTTCAGAGAGCCGGATTCTCCTGGAGAACTATCAAGGACATTCATCAGAGGTCCTGGCTTGCAGCTTGCCCTATGGAATTTGGATTTGTGCATCCCCATGGTTGCATGAGACAATTTTAGAAAATCTCATATTATATATAGTTATCACCTGTTGGTTCTGTTTTCCTAGAGAACCAAGACTAATACACTTCCCTATTCCTTCATGAATGATCTCTCTCCTTGATATGAATCCTTTAAATATAGAGTTGCCTATTGGTAATAAACCCTTGTTTGTTTGTTTGTTTGTTTTTATTTGTATGCTTGTATTTTGGGGGGTTGATTTTGTTTTTCCCTAAAATTATCATTATTGTGTCTTCATTTTTGAAACAAGGGGTACAAGAGGTTGTTTCACCAGGCATACCATTGTTAGTTGAAAGTGATTTTGTCTTCTCACTTTTTTCTTTCACACTGTCTTGACATTCTTTGTTGCCACTGATAAATCTGACAATCCATTTCTTTTTCCATACCCTTCTGGCTTTTTAAAAGATCAATTTGTCTTTGTTGTTCTGAGTTTAATTACACTGTGTCTGAGTATGAATTTTTCTTCATGATTTCAGATATGTCAGATTTCCTGACTCTTAGGAGTCATTTTCTTCATAATTTTTGAAAAAAATTCCCACTCATATTATTATTATGAAACCTTCCTCTCTATGTTCTCCTTTTGGAAATACAAGGCAATACATATTCATATTCTCACTCCATCTTCCATTTCTCTCAGCCTCACTTTTTCCTCTTTCATATCGTTTTTTTCTCAGTTCTTCATTTTGGGCAATTTATTCAGATCTTTTTTTTTAACTTCACTAATTCTCTGCTCAACTTTGTAGAATCTGCAGTTTAATATATAACAGATATTTTAAATTTCTATAAATTCTTTTTCTTTTTTTAAATATACTTGGTCATTTATACAGCCATTTCCCTTGCTTATGCATTTGATTCTCTCTTTGTTTCCATACATACACGACACACATGCGTCCACTATTTCCAATATCTGAAATCTTTATTGATCTAATTCTGTTGTTTGTTGTTTCTACTAACTCTCACTTGCAGTGGCTTATTTTCTTGTGAATTTTGCAAGATGTAAGAATTATGAACTTATCTTTTGGAATTTTTGGTGCTGTGGAGTTTCTTATCTTTATAGAGGATTAATTTTGGATTTATGTTATAATGCTTGTTCTAACAAACAAGACACTTTTTCAGCTTGTGGTTTTTGAAAAAAAGTTGCATGAATCTCATTCCCAAAACAATGGGAAGGACAACCTGAGATTATTAATCTTCTGAGGAGACTGAGACTATTTTTCCTTTCTACCACTTGAGGGGCTATAGTTTATCTTAACATATATGTTCCAACTTCCCCTGCCTTGAAGAGTCCTGATGCTTCCTTTTAAAGGAAAAAAAGTTTCTATTAAAACTCTAGAGTTCCGTGTAATAGCAGATTTTCTCAGTGTATCTGTCAGGTCCAGAGTCTGCTTGGAGCTTTGCCTCTTGTTTTATACTCTACAACTTTCCTTTAACTGATAGCAATAAACTGGCTTATTTATTTTAAAAACAAAAACACTTTTTGTATTGCATTTTTCAGTTTTAACCATTTTTATTTTATTTTATTGCTTTTGTTTTAGTAGAAGGATTTTCAAGCTACCTGCTCCTTTACAATAATAGAAATAATAAACAAATACGTTATTTTCAATCATTTTATGTAGCTACATGGGGTTAGGTACTGTGTGTCAGGGGGAGGTGGCATAGTTCTATTAAGGAGAATAAAACTGGGTTTTAAAATATAAATATATATACAATCTAATGGTCTTCCTTAATAGGTGAGCTTAAACCTTCTATTAGGTTTAATTAAATCATTTCATTTCCTTTTTTTTCCTATTTATCATGTTTTCTCTTTTCCTTTCTGTCTTGTCTTCCATTAGATTGAAAGAAACTTTTCCCCCTTTTTCTTTCTTCCTACCTCCCTACTAGTTTGGCAGCTTTACCTTGATTCACTTGTTTTAATGTCTATTATTTAAAACATGAATTTTGATCCTATATTTTACAGTGTCTGAGGCTGTATAGTATCTTGTTCCTGCTACTCTTAGCATATATTTCTCCCACTGAAATTTAGCATTGTCTCTATTATCCATGTTACTTTATGTAGAATTTTGGGTACACTATTTTAGTTCAGAAAAATTATTTTAATAGAGATTTTCTCTCCCTCTCTTTCTGTCTTACCATCTCACCCTCTGATTTAAATTTGTTTTTCCCAAATATTCATTTGTTATTCATTTAATAAAACTCTGTAGGTATAAACTTACTGTGTTATATCTGCAATTTGTTTTATTTTGGCCTTACTATTGACTGATTGTTTGCCTTGATAGATAATTTCAGGTTGACAGTCATTTTTCCTGAGCATTTTGATTCAATTATTCCATTATCTTCCAGCATTTGTTGTTGACAATAAGACATCTGCTAGTATTTTAATTATAATTCCCTGTCATGTAACCTGTCTTTTCTCTATGGCAGTTATAAATATTTTCCTTTCTTTTTATTTATTTATTGTGTGTGTGTCTTTATGTTCTGCAGTTTCATTAATGCATATGTATGTAGAGAATTATTTAGATTTATTCTTTTTACTTAGTGTGCTCTTTCAATCTGAGGTTCATGCCTCTTGTCAATTTGAGAAACCTCTCAGTCAAAACATCTTTTTGAATATAGATTTTCTGCCATTTCTCTCATTGTCTAATTCTGGAATTCTTACTAGGCATATGTCAGAGCCTCCTAAACTATCCTTCATGCTTTCTTTAATTTCATCTTTTTAGTTCTGTATAATGTTCTACTAACTCCCAATCTTCACTTACCTGCTTGGGTCTGTCCACTCTAAGTCATTCTTTAGTGTTTTAGCTTCAATGGGCCAGAATTTCTATTGGGATGGCTTTTGAGCTGCATTAGAGTTGTCTCTCAGATGATGTTGTCTTAGAAAGACCTTTTCTTACCAACTTACTTAATGAATTACCCACCCCATCTCTCCTATTTCCTTTGTTTGCCATATTTCTCTTCAGAGTTCTTATTACCTGGAATGTTTGTTCTTAAGTTCCTTCTCGTTCTTTCTCTCTCTTCCCATCTTTCTTCCTCTCTTCCTTTTTATCTCTCCCTTCCTTTATCCCTTCCCTTCCATTCCCTTCCCATCCCTTCTCTCTTTTCTTTCTTTCTTCCTCACTGTGAGTCAGTAGGGACTTCTCTGTTTTGTACATGGTTATATTTTAGCACTTAGAACAGTATCTGATGCTTAGTACATGCTCAATACATATTTGACGAATGGATGGTTCTCTTTTATTTTCCCTTGTCTCAAATCTATCAGTTTTGTTATTGGTTTAAAAATTAATATTATTGCTTCCTCTGATTTTTGAGGATTTAAAAATATATAATTACTCTTGCATTTTTCATAGGTTAAATTAATTTGCTGGATGAATTAGATGGCTGTGTTTTTTATTCTAATGTTATCTAGGTGACTTGGGGTTTTTGTTTGTATGTTGCCTTTGAAAAGCAGTTGTTTTTTTTCTTCCCTTGCTAGCCCTTTGTGCTCCTCTCTCTCTGTTTAGCAACTGAATGCTTGCATCCACATGGATATATTCCAAAATCAGGTCTTCTGTCCTCAGGGTTATCACAGTTCATTCACTGATCTTGAGGATGCTTGGGCAAGGTCCCGATTATTAGGAATGCTCTGTTACCTCCTGCCATCCTAGGTGTGAAGGTTGACATGAAGCAAAGCCCTGAGAGTTGATGCTACTTTTTTCTACCATTCTTCCATGGGTAGGAGCTCTGCTTTAGCTCCTTTTTAGGCACTAAGCCTAAGTCTATTCTCCTTCCATGTGGGAACAATTTCCCTCTATTGCCCTAAGAAGGCAAACTCACAGCTACCTCTAACTATTTTGGGACCAGGAGCTCAGAATAATAGTTTATGACTTTAATCTATTTACTGATGTGCATTTCTGATCTATATTATTCTTAAGAGTAGCAAAGTCTATTAATAAAAGGAAAAAAAATCCCATCTATTAATGTTATGTGCTCAGAGCAGAGGAGGGAATTTAAAGCAAGAACTTATGCAAATTTTAAAAATATTAAGTATAATACAAATATAGAAAAGTGCATAAAATATACACATTAGCAAGTCATTAAAATATAAGCTCAAGTTTTAAGGTCATACAAGTCAAGAGATAGAACATCGCTAGCACCCAAAAGCCCCTCTTCTGTTTTTGGGTGTAACTATAGTTTGATTTCATTGCTATAAACTGTTCCATAATATCAGGAATCTGCTGTGGCACACAGGCCAAATCCAGCCCACCATTTGTTTTTGTAAATAAGGTGTTATTGGAAAACAGCCATGCCTTTTGATTTACATATCATCTAGACCTACTTCTGTGCCAAAATGGAAGTGTTGAGTAGTGACCACAGTGATCACGTGGCTTGGAAAGATGAAAATGTTTAGGATTTGGCCCTTTGCAGAAAAAAATTGGGCAATACCTGCATTATATGATTATACCACCATATGTTATCCATTCTAATGTCAATAGAGATATGGATTGTTTCTAATTTCTGGTACTACACATCATGCTGCTTTGAACATTCACCTATATTTCTCCTGGTCTACTTGCCCATATTACTCTGTATGGGTATATTTAAGAGTGGAATGGTTGGGGTTTTGGCACACATATCTTAAATGTTATGAGACAATATATAATTTTTCTGAAGTGATTGTACCCGTTGCACTGTACTGGTTTGCAATTCCAGTGTGTTGGAGTTCTCTTTATTCTACATTTTTTCCAATGCTTGACACTATCAAACATTTTAATTTTAACCATATAATAGATATGTAGCTTTAATTTGCATTTCCCTAATGGGTTAATAGGATTGATCACCTTTTCCTTTGTTTCTTCTTCATTTGGAAATTCTCTTTTTTCAAGTCCATATTTGAATTTCTTGCCCACTTCTTTTGGCTTGTCCTTTTAATTAAAGGGTTTGTGTCCACTTTCTTCTCTCTCTACAGATTGTTAGTTATATGTATGGCAATATATTGTATTTTGTTTTTTGCCCTGGCTTTTCACTCTTTTAATAGTGTATTTATTTATTTATTTATTAAGAAGTTGTGAGCTTACAAAATAATTATGCATAATGTGCAGAATTCCCATACATCACCCTCCTCCAACACTTTATTATGTGATGGAACATTTGTTACAGATTATGAAAGAACATGATCAGACTATTACCACTAACTCTGGTCCATAGCATACACTTAGTATATTTATCCATACACGCCCTATTATTAACACTATGTATTAGTATTGTATATTCGTTATAGTTCATGAGAGAACACTCTCATATTTGTCTTGTTAACTGCAGTCCATATTCCGCCACATGGTTCACTGCATTATTCAGTCCCATGCCTTTACATTCTATCCAAAGTGTACACTCAATGGCTCTCACTTTCATCACAGAGTTGTACAGTCTTCACCCCAGTAAATCTTTGAATATTTTCCTTAGTCCAAAAGAAAAAAATCCTATACCCCCTATTATTGACTCTTAGCATTGATATAATACCTTCTTTGACATGGATGCAGGAATATTACAATATTGCTTTTAATGATAGTCCATAAGTTATATTAATTGTATTTTCCCCTGCATCACTATATTCTTACCACCTTGTAATAGTTATGTACATTTGTTCTAGTTCATAGAAGAACATTCTTGTATTTATATTACTAGCCATAATCCTCATCCACCTCTGGGTTCACTTTAATAGTGTCTTTTGATGAACAGAAGTTCATAACTTTAATATGGTCCGATTGATCTATCTTTTTCTTTAAGATTTATTGCTGTCTACTTGCTGTTTAACAAATATTTCTCTGCCTCAAGATCCTGAAAATAATGTCCTGTATTATTCTCTAGTTCTAGTAGTTTTATTATTTTACTTCATTTCACAATTTATTGAAAGATCGCCCTTCCCTTACTGCTCTATACTGACATGTTTGTCAAATATCACATACGCATATATTCATGGGTCCATTTCTGGGCACTGCTTTTGTTCTAGTGCTGCAGTGTCTGAAGCGTTGTAGCTTTATGGTAAGTCTAGGGACCCAGTGAGCACATTCTCTTGACTTGCTCTTCTTCATAAGTGCCTTGGACGTTCTTAAGGCTTTACATTTGAATATTAATTTTAGAATTAGCTGTTTGTGTACACATGTGCACACACACATGCACACACACATCCTACTGTGATTTTAACCAAGATTGTATTTAGAGATCACTTTGGGAAAATTTTTTTATTATATTAACTTGTTTGCTTTTAGCTCCCAGGAAGCACTGAAAAAATTTGATTTATCATTGACCTGCATATTTATTTGAACTTTCTTCTTGTCTTTGACCTTTTATTTCCTTTTTGTATGTTTCATTAAACTTGCTTCAAATTATGTTTGGAGTGAATCAAGGTATATATACATTTTTAAATTGGAGCAAGAGGGTGCATTGTAACTCAATACACCTATGTCTATCTGATTAAGACAATAGTACTAAAATCTTTAGAGCACTTTACAAAAATATAGATGGAATATTTGGATCCTAGCCTTAGAGATCTTATTCTAGATAGGCCTGGGATTTGAACATTTTTTTAAGTTCAGCAAATATCTTTTTTTCACTTTAAAAATTATTGAAATATATCATTCATACATGAACATACATAAACAATAAGTGTATAGTAAAAGTTGTGAACTTATAAAACAAACATGCATAATATCATACAGGGCTCCCATACATCATCCCACCACCAACACCTTGCATTGTTGTGAAACATTTATTAAAAACATGGAAAAACATCAACAAAATATTACTACTAACTATAGCATATCTTAAATGTGGTATATTTTTCCCCCAACCTGTCTGATTATGAACACTGTGTGTTAGTATTATATATTTGTTATAATTCATGAGAGACTGTTCTCATATTTATTCTGTTAATCACAATCCATCTTCCACCACTAGATTCTCTGTGTTATACAGTCCCATGCTTTGTACAATCCATTCAAAGTGTACACTAAAAGGCTCTCATTTTCATCACAGAGTTGTGCTGTCATCACGTCAGTCATTTTTTAGCCCATTTTCATTACTCCAAAAGGAAAACTCCCATAACCCCTTATACCCTACTGTTGTTGTCACTTAAAATTGATATATCTTCTTTGCTATTGCTGCAAAAATATTACAATATTACTCTTAACTTTCCTCCATAAGTTACATTAGTTGTAATTTTCCCATGTTTCACCATATTCTTGGCACTTTGTAAAAGAATATCCTTATATTTATATCATGAACCACAATCTTCATCCACCACTTAAATCACTGTTATACAGTCCCTAAATTATTCTCTAGCTTCCTTACAATTGATATTTACATCCACAGACTACCCCTTTCAGCCATGATCACATTTATAAATCAGCAGTGCTGGTTATAATCACTACAATGTGTTACGATCAACTCTTATTTTTGCCACAGATTTATAGTAAACTTTATTAAAAATTTTAAATACATTAAATATCAGCTCCCATTCTCAACCCACATTCTATCTCCTAGTAACCTATTCTCTAGAGTTTACCTCCGTGACTTTACTTATCGTATTTAGTTCATATTAATGAGACCATGTAACATTCGTCCTTTTGTGTCTGTCCTATTTCACTCAGCACAACATCTTCAAGGTTCATCCACGTTGTCATAGGCAACTTGATTTCATTTGTTCTTACTGCTCAATAGTATTCCATTGTATGTATACACCGCATTTTGTTTATCCGTTCATGGGTTAATGGACACTTGGCCTGTTTCTGTATTTTAGCAATTGTGAATAGTGCCCCTATGAACATGGGTGTGAGAATGTCAGTTCATGTCCTTGCTTTCTGCTCTTCTGTACATATTCCTAGTAAACTGATTTCAGTATTTTTGATCAGTGTTGGACGTTGTATGGAGAGCAGGGCCTCTTTAAATGCTAATAGCAGCATCCTCTCTAGACTCAAACAACATATTGGCAATTGTGTTCAGAGTCACAGTTAATTAATTTCTAAATAAATGAATCATGAGTGTACCTGCCTAAACCTCTGTATATCATCATAAGATTTCGCCACCCTGTAGAGATGAATCGATATGATCATGGCAGTTTAGGTTTGTTTCTTACTTCTTTTGTGCATGAAGGCAGTTCTTACAAGTAAGTCCAATCTTGAACAGTTTCCTAGTTAGGTGCCTATGCTCGCTGAACAAACACAGAAGAAGCATGCCAAGCTAAATTAATGAAATGAAAAGCAATATATTTGGTAATGCCATAAATTTCCAAATACAGATTAAAAACCCTACCTCTTTCTAATGATATCTTCAGCCACATCAGTGTGAGGAAAAACTCCTCTACAGAGGAACTTTTCAAGGCATTTTTAAGTACAGTTTAATCCCTCTAATGAGTCTATGTGTTAAGCACCTATTTCTGTTTTAAAAATGATGGTGTTGAAGTCCACAAACTTAGATAAAATCCCAAATTCACTGAGAGTGTAGAAGCAGAATCTGGATTTGAAGCTTAGTTTTTGGCCTTACAGTGTGACTCTCACGCCAAGCTCTTTCTACCACACACACTGCTAAAGGGGTCCTGTGGCTGAGGATGGGAGGACTTAGAGTAGGGGATCTTAACTTTTTTTGTTCCATGGACCCCTTTGCCAGTCAGGAAAAACACGGACCCCTTACTAAGTCCACACTATACTGTGTATTATTTAATAAATGTATCACACCCGCACCAACACGTTCCCACAAGAATAAGGTTCTTTTGAATTTCAATTCAATCTCAGGAACCCCTTGTTAAGAATCCCTGCCTAAGAGAATCACTTCAGTCCTGTGTGAAACAGATCATTGTTTCTACTCACTTCACTGGAATGTTATGGCTCAATTACCATTTGTAAAGACAATTACCATTTGTAAATCATTAACAGGCATCCATGTCCCACAACCTCTTTGGGCTTTTGCTTTTTATCTTCCAACCTGCCAAAGCAATGGTGCTGGTTGGATTTATGGACAGTTCGATTTCCTTTCTTTTTGACTGTTCAGCCCACCTAGATGGGAAGTCGCCTTTATGCTGAGCTAGGTTTGGCTTTTCAAGGTAGGAGGGACATGAATAAAACTGAGCAAGAGAAAACTGGTAGCTCAGGAGAAGAAACACACAGGTGGGTCTAGATAAAACTATGAGAACAGATGCCCTAGTATTTCACCATTAGCAATACATCAATCTGGCATATTTGACACTTGCAGAGAATTATTTGTCACAATGTATGTCCTCTACACACACACAGAAAATTGTTTTCAGAGATTATCATTTAATTACTAATCAGTAATGATCACTTTTGGATCTATCACTTAACTTTCAAACAGTTAACAAATTAAAAAAAAGAATGCATTTGAAGATCTTATTCACGGTATGTATTGCATGCAGAATTAAAGTTTCCTCTTACAAAATAAAAACAGTACACTTTACAATTTGCATCCAGGTTTACTGTTTTAAAGACAAATAAATATGCTAAGTGATCACATGTCATGTGAAACATATGGACTCACTCAAGTCCTGCTTCTTCCTCTTTGCAGTGCCTGTGCAAGCTTTTAAAATTGTGACTCTGCCTTTTAAACACAAGAAAGTGCAGAACCACAGGGGGCCATGAACTGCCTTGATGTGAACCCCACACTAACTGAGCTCAGAAGATTTCCTACATGACCTTACTCTCTAAACAAACACCCGTGGCTAAGTTGGATTGTGTCTGGGGCCAGCTGTAGAACTGGGAGTTCTCACGTTAGCTTCCATGTCGAACACAATGTTTATTAAAGGATATATCATAAAATGTGCCCCTTTGGGGCTTGCATATGTAATACTGAACAGTCACCACAACGATTATTTAGAACTTAGATCAGAAGATTCTGGGTGGGGAGGAATAGCTTATTTTTGACATTGTTGATGCACGGTGATAATAAAAAGCAGACTGACTGCAGATCAGTGTTATTTTTGTGTTTTAAATTCTCTACAGGCAATGCACACCCTTATTACCTGCACCTGGGCTAGGCCACTCCCACCCCATGGTCTACCTCTGTCAAAAGCACTTTTTCTGGAGCTGTAATGATACTTGGACCCAAGAAGTTGTGGGGAAGACATTTCCTTACATGAAACACCTCCAAAGAAAGTAGGCAAAATACAATGTCTCAGGCACTAAGTGTACATTTTACTTGATGAGGTTAAGCAAAAATGATCTAGATTTCATTAGGGAATCTGGAAGGTACTGAGAGGCCAGCAAAAGAATTTGTGAAAGAATATACGGCTAAAAGCATCTGGTGGGGCATCAGTGTTTCACAGGAAGCTGAGGGGTCCTCTCTGAAAGAAAAGTGACACAACAAATTTGTGCCCAGATGATCCAGAGAAATTGGGAATAACTGAAACCCCTTGTTCTCTCAGTTGCTCTGGGAATACTCCAACTGGATATCGACTGAGTAACAGAGTTGAAGTTTGGAGAGTTCTTGTGTAAGTACAGGACTTAGACCTCCAGCGCATTTTCAGCAAGGGACAGCCAGGCAAAAGTTGAAGACAGCACATTCTGATAGATGCCAACAAAATGGCAGTATGATTTAGTAAAATCATCATAAATAAGGTGTCAAGCAGAACTGGGCTTGGATTCAAGCTCTGCCATTATAAGCTGTAAATTGGTCAGTTTACTTAACCTCCCTGACCCTCGGTGTTATCATCTGCAAAATGGAGATAATGATATTTAATGTTGTTAGATTGTCATGAATGTGAGAGAATAATGTATGCAAACTCTCTGCCATATTGAACGTAATCAGTCTATTGGTCAAATCAAGCCCCATGGCCAGTCCCAAGATCAATGTGGACACTCAGTCCACAGTGGGTGGCTGTGCAATGTTGAAAAAGGCATGCTCTCAAGGGAGGGAAGAAATAACTGGGGACAATGATATAAACTACTACACAGGTTAGGAAGACAAGGAGGGACGGGGAGGAAGGGTGCCATTTTGTGTACAATGACCAATAGCCAGGGAAGTCTTACCTAATAGATAACATCTTGGCAGAGATGTCGAGGAATGAGATGGGTAAATACTTGGGGGGTATTCCAGGGGACAGGCTGGTGCACAATTCCTGAGGCAGGAAGGTGCTGGATAAGTCGATGTGGCTAGAGCAGTGTCTTAGCTGGTCAGATGTGAGAGATGAAGCCCAAGAGATATTGGGGCCAAAGAGGTGGTGCAGACAGCCTAAGACCTTGTAAGGCTCTCAGACTTCACTCTGAGTGAGATGAGAAGCAGTTGAATGACACTGATCAGAAGAGAGACATAATTTGATTTAAAAGGTAAAAATAGAACTCTGGTGGCTGTATTGAGGGTAAATGCAAAAAGGGTGGAAGGAAGGAGAACTAATAAGAGGTGACTGCCATAATCCCTATGTGGAGTGATGGAAGCTTGGTCCATGGTGGTGAGATGTGAGAAGATACTGGATATATTTTGAAGGGATTGGATCTAGGACAGGATACACTGAGAGGAGTCAAGGCTGGTTCTAGAGTTTTGGGCCTGGGACTAGAAAGGTAAGTTGCCATGAATTGAAGTGGGGGCTATTGTAAGCGAAAACAGGTAGGAAATCCACTTATCATTGGTGGTACTGCTGAGAAGCTTTATCAAAACAAGTTGACTGTCGGAATAACACATAGTTTGTGTTTTAACATGTTGTTTTTAAACCAGACCACTATGTCACATCAGCTAGAATTATGTCTGCATTGACTTCTGTTGTACTTTGATTTTAAACGTCAGGGGGAAATGGTCTTAGAAATAAATAATACACGCCAATAAATAAATAATGTTAATTCTAACTAGTAACATGTCATTAAGATACAAATATACAAATAGTTCAATTTTATTTTTTAATTATCCTTTCAGAAGTAATAGCAGACAACTGTCCTTGATGAGGTCAAATACTCCACTTAAATGTCTGACAGTTTTTAAGTCTTAAATGGAAATCAATGGAAAACAACTTCATGAAATGCATACATTACTTTTATCTTTCCAGTCAGTTTTTCATAAGGGCCAGGACTTAAAAACAATATCCGAAACACACTCTGGCTAAAGTCGCTTATTTTTTCCTAATAAATTTACAGAAGAATTGACCCTTCTTATACTTTCCCCATAATATCTATCCCGCACCACCAATTCCCTTTCCTGTTCTCTCACTGTTCTTTACCATCCTATCTTTCAAGGGGGCAGCACAAACCCATAACAAACAACTTGATACTTTCAGGCCACACTCATCCATAAACTTCAATGGGAAATTGTATATATTAAGTTACCCTGTGTTGTGTAATATTGAAAGACTTTTAAAAAATGATCTGTGAGCAACCATTCTAGGAAAACAGGTAGCTAATTTTTACATAGTTCCCCTTTTGAGTCCCTTCGTTAACAATGTTATTATAAATTACTGGAATGTGTATACTAGAGTGGATGAAGGACATGTTTGTGATTCCACTGTGCCCTAGTTCGTCTCTTACTGAAATACTCTGAACCACTGGGTATCAGAATGCCTGGTCTTGAAAAGTGCAGCAAAGGTGAAGCTGGGAGATGGCATGTGGGAGTGGCCTGTGTTTCCATTGTATGGCATGGTAGAGGGTATGCTATGAAGGGATTTGGGCTTGAGGCTTGAGGTTTTTCTGGTGCCCGCGATGTCACTGTGTGATGCTGCAATAAAAGATGGAGGGTGGGGCAGGGAGAGGTTGAGCCTCTTTCTCTTTCTAGTTCAGAGACTGTGTAGATTGAGGAGGAATGGATATGGATAGTCCTGCTCCAAGAGCCACTCAGTGCCTCTCCTGCAAGTGAGAGGAGTTCCCCAGGACCACAGTCCGTTGAAGGAAGAATTAACGTGTAGTCTCTTCATGCCTCCTCCACACTAAGATGATGGTATCCCAAGAGGAGGAGAAAATAATGAAAACTAGACCCTGCTTCTCTTCCAGGCCAAGCTGCTAGAGGCACAAGTACTATCTCCTCTGAGAATTTTGAATGGATAGGAGATTTAGTGAACCGTGGTGAGCTTTAAGGAGCAACGACCCTTTTATTAATTGAGAAAGTCTTAACTTTATGAATCAAGATAAGACGTTGTTAGGGGAACCCATTAGTCATTGATGAGAGAAGGGTTTGACATAAAAGAGTTAGTGGTGCCTATTAGAACAAATGTAACGCATTGTATGTTTATAGCCCAATAACTGGGAATTCTATAATAAATAGATGGTTTCCTGAGCCCAGTTTCCTTCTCCAGGAAAGGGAATCTTAACACCAACCTTGTAGGGCTGTTGAAGAGTACCAAGAGCCAGTGGCCAGATATCTGCAAATACTGAGTCTCCATACTTGAGCTCAAGGACATATGTGAGCAATGAAGGGGGTTTTTATTTGTCTCCCAATACTTGTAGTGTGCACGTTTAGTGAATGAATGTTGACTTCTGATAATTTTCCCTTTTCTATGATATTCCTATGAGCTAATCCACTTGACGAGTGCCACACACTAGGTGTCTGATGTTAAAGGAAGATTCTTCCTCTCTAACCCTTTACAGTTTTCATTCTCAACTATTTGCCTCAACACTTCATAGCTCCCTGTTATGCACCTAACTTCACAACTCATATTCACTTTAAAATTTCAGAATTTGACCTTCCTTCTCCCTTGGCACTGCTTTCCCACATAAAAATGTAGGTTTTCTTTCATCATGATACAAGCTTTTTGGTAGTCTCAGGCTGCCTGTCATTCTGTTTTATTCAGCCCAGCATATCTACCAGGAGGTTCAGGCTTGGCACAAGTTCCCTGGGCACAAATGGCTCATCTATACATTTATCTGCATTAAATCTTTCAGAAATATTGTTGAGAAAAGGTTATACTCAACATTCACAATGAAAAGGTTGCTTGCAACTTCTAATATGCTTGTGGTTATGTTGGGAACCCCTCTGTAGAGATCTTAAACATGTAAGCCTAAGGAATAAGCTCCAGCTTTCTATCATTAATGGCAAGAAGGTGATATTTAGTCTCATCATAATGATGGAAAAGTTTTGTAATGGAGCATGGTGATGGTCACACAATATTGTGACTGTAATGAACACAACCACATTGTATATCTGAGAGTGGATAAAATGGGAACTTTAGGCTGTATATATGTTACCAGTATAAAAATTAAAAAAAATTTTCCCACAGAACTGTACTACAAAAATTGTGAATTCTAATGTGAACTATGGACTATATAGGAGATGTATAGTAGTATTGTTTCAACACTTGTAACAAAGGTTACAAATTAATGTAACAAAGGTTACAAATTAATGCAAAATGTTAGTAATAGGGAAAACTATGCATGTGGAGGGAAGATATATGGGAACTCGGTATTTTCTGCATGATTTTTCTGTAAACCTACAATTTCCCTAATAAGAAATAAAATAGGTAAAATGAAGGAAAACCATAAGAAAAGCCTTTTCCCTTCAGCCTTCAAGGTTCTTTTTCCACAACTATTACTTGGCAATGTTATTTATTTCTCAGATTCAGAAATGGCTACACTGTGGTCATTTTATTTTAAGTGGCTTTCTCTCTCTCTCTCTCTCTCTCTTTCTGTCTCTTTAGGCAGTTATTTTAAATGAATGAACGCCAGCATGCATAGAACAGCTTAACATGTAATCAGTCATTTATGGCTGAAACTTCAAATCAAAATGATTAGTCTTAGTGATTCTGAGTATATACTTTATTGCCTTTTGAATTTGGCCTGCGTAAGAGTATACTATGGCATGCCTAAACTTATTTTGTTCTACTCTTTTAGTTAAAATCTTATATATATGTGTGTGTGAGTGTGTTTATATATATATATATTTATATAAATATAAATATATATATTTAAAAGCATGTAGTGGAGATAAAATTTGGTTCCTCTGGCACAAGAGAGATATCTCATATAAATCAATTGAAAGAAATTTGAGCATTTACTAAACACCATTGTTTTGGTTGTTTCTCTGAGATTATTATCACTCACAGTGCTAGACAGTAGATGGTTTCATGTCTCATACTTGATTTTGGACTACTTCTCATTTCAGTGTGGAATAAAGCAGGAAATATTCTTAAGATGTTTTAAAAGGCAGTATCATGAATAGCTAGAAACAGCAGTTACATACAGTGGAGGAAGCATGGAGAGATTGGGAGGTGAGGAATTTTCTTATTTGTCTGTTATTTATTATTAGTGTAATAGTGAAAGTGCTGTAATGATGACTGAAGTGATGAGCACACAACTATGTGATTATAGAAAATACCATTGTGACTTTAAAGTAAAATGGTATTGTGACAGTAAAGTACACCTTGGATGAATTGTATTCTGCATTGATATGTATCGATAAAATTGATTTGTTTAAGAAAAAAAGGCAGTATCACAAGTGAAAAATTATGGTCATTGGAGTTGGCCAAATCCACATTTCTTTTTTTTTTTTTTTTAAGGATAGAATGCATTTATTTAAAAATGCTATGATAAAACTTATAGCAACCACTAAAAAAGTTAATAAAACAGCAATAAGTATTTGATTAAGCATTTACCGTTTAGATAAGATAAATGATATTATAAAAAAACTATTTTAAATCAAGAACTAGAAGAAACACTTTCCAAATAGAAGTTACTGTGGCTGACTACAGGTGGCAAATCCTGATAGCCTCTAATTGTTATCATTTGGTGTTTTTCAGTTATGTCCACAATGAAAATGAGGTCATATCTGTTGAAAATGTTGTTTAAGCCTTCTATATTGTTAATGCAAATCCACATTTCAATTCACGATCTACCACTTCACAGTTGAGTGTTCTTCTTGGACATATTATTGGACCTCTCTGAGCCTCAGTTTCCTTTTGTGTAAATAGGGCTAATAATGACTACTCTTCAGCAGCTATTGTCTATGAAGTGGTCAGGCCAGAGCATTTATATGATATGGAATCATTTTGAAAACTCTTTCAAATATATTAATTAACAGATACTCACAAGAACAAGTCTCATTTGGTTATCAGCACAATGAAGGGACTGTTTTTGATTGGGAGAAATTTCAGTGCAGCCTAAATAAACATTAACCTTTATGAATGAGACAACTAAAACTTAGTGATGCTACTGACTTGATAAGGTCAGGCTCTCTTCAGAGACAGAGGAGTGGCTAGACTCTTGATCTCATGGACAAATATTTTCTTTCTCTTAAGGCATGTTTGGTGTAGATTTTGTCTAACATTACTATAGAATTTTCAGTCATGCAGAACATTGTCTTGGTGATGGTTGGATGCTTGATTAATAGTGTGGACTAGCTTTTTCCACTGGACAAAATTAATAATTATATGTCCAAAATAAATAGTTGGAAACTGGAAGCAGGAAACTAAATTACATGAGTAGAGGGTTGTTTATGATTGTATACACCAAAGACATATCATCATATTATATTATATTGAATATATTTGACATCTTGTTTAATCTGTAAGTAATACATTTTAAGGTAAATCAGTAATAAAGCCAATTTGTAACACTTGCTCCCCTATATACCCTTATATAAATTAAGATACAGTAGAATAAACCCTGTCTCTAAATGAAGAAGCTGGAAGTATGAAATACATTATGAAGTTTGTGAACTTATGTTAGTTATTTCCTCTTGCAGATCCTCTTTTCTTATCTGTAAAAGGGGAGTTTGGGTTTTGGTCTCTAAGGTTGCTTTTTAGTTTGTTACTCTTGATCAAAATATTTTGAGAATTTACCTCTGGGAAAAACAACAACAACAATAACTATATATCCTTGAATGTCCAACCATGCCCCTTTCTTAGAAATGTCTCCCAGCCCATATATTTCCTAGAGACCTGCTGTGTTTGGACCATATAAATTCAACCCTTTAATCATAATTTATTATCCCAGGATGGAAACCTGTACTGAGCCTTTCAGATGATCTTCCTTGAGAATTTCAATTGGACCCATTCATTAGATCATAATATCACGTAGAAATAAATGAAACATAGTTGACCAAAACGTTAGTGAAAGTTGCTCATGTAGATGGGCTATAAGAGGTCAGTTTACAGATTCAGGAAGTGTCAATATGAAGAATTGAGATTGAAGCAGATTAGCTAAAAGACATGAAATTCAACAGGAATCTTGTGCCTCCAAAGAGAACAGGAAGACATAAGGTTTCCAGTTCTCAGTAGAAACAGCTAAAATTTCTGCCCTTTGTTTTCTTAATATGTTCATGTTGCCTTCCAATAAACCCTTATACTTGGATCAGCCTGAATCAATTTTGGTCTTTGCAACAAAAGGAGATTGACCCTTAACACAACCTTTTGGTTTTCAATTAAACATTTGGCAAACTTTTAAATTCAGTGATGGAGAGAAAAGGTGTCTCACAATTCTAACAGTTCCTTTATCTTTGTCACAAAACATTGAACTGAGTAGATTCCCAATAAATACTTGATTTGACTCCTCAATGGCAATGGGATATATGTTCTCAAATGATATAGGTGGAACTTTTAAGTAGCAGTCTTCTTTCCAAGGCAATTTCTTTGCAACACACAACAGAGAGGATTTTCCTTTCACATCAGTTGGTCAAAATCATTGTCGTGATTGTGAAATAAAAGATACAGAGAGAAGAGGATGAGATTTTTTCTTCAAACCAGCTTAAAGAAAATTATTTTGTTGTTGTTGTTGAGTACAGAATAGAGCAACTGGAACTTACAAGGCTGGGGAAAAAAACTTTTTTTCACTTGAAAAATGTCTAGTAGATGCTAAAACATCTGGTTGAAAAATGAAATATTCAATGACACATCTGTTTGTTTGCTCCATAAGATGTCAAACATAAGGATAATTGAAAATGTAGAGCTAAATTACTTAAATGTTAAGCTTTCATGCAGATGTGTTATGCTGTGTTAGATCAAAAAAACTTTGTGTTATACAGTAAAGTAATCAGAAATATCTAAATGCTGCCATAAATAAAATAACATTTCTAATATGGTTCATTGGGGAGAAAGTATTAACTGATGATTACAGACTATACAAGAAGTTTGCTTTCTAGTTAAAGCCTTTTCA
The DNA here is from genome assembly GCA_026826555.1 of Tolypeutes matacus. Classification (NCBI taxonomy): domain Eukaryota; kingdom Metazoa; phylum Chordata; class Mammalia; order Cingulata; family Chlamyphoridae; genus Tolypeutes; species Tolypeutes matacus. Next base: position 2,968,985 of record JAKSZT010053840.1, read on the forward strand.
TTCAGTCAGTAGTAACAAATAACACATGAAAATAGAGAATAAATAGCCCTGGAGGAAAATTCGCCAGGCAGACTAACAAATAAGTAAGTGGATTTCATTTCAAAATGGAACTTTTTCAAATATATAGACATATCAATGCATTAGAGTTTTTGGTTCTTCATTAAAGGGAATAGGGTTTGATTTTTGGAAATACATTAGGGAAATGGGGCAAAATTTTGAACCTCAGCTGTCGGGCAATGCTTATTTGTGAGGAATAAAATCCAAGTAGATTTAACTTACAGTTATAATTCAGCGTCAAGAACTACCAGAGGACATAGTCCAGCTCGTAAAGGTTTGGCTCACAAATATCCCATGGGAGATTCGGAAGCAGTGAGAACCAGAGAGTCAAGGATAGCAGAGGTAACTGGATGACACTGCAGGTTTATACCGACAAGATGTTAAATCCAGGCAGGTCAGTTTGTGCAGAGAAGGAAGGGAGATATGTTTCAGGTGGTGCAGGCAGGAGGCAAGGGTTACCATCCAGGGAGTCAGAGTGAGAAAAGGATGCCAACGGTCATGCAATGGAGGGAACTGAATACTGCTTCAAAGGCAAAAACTATATGCTCTCTGCTTTATTGTTTTAAAATTGGCTTTGTTTATTTAGTCTGCATAAAAAGACCTCCATCCACACAGCTTCATCAAAAAGTTGAAAGCAGAATATAATACAACTATTTTGAACATCTGTTCACAATGAAGAGTAAACATTTTAAGCCCCCTTTGCATGAGGCTCAGAGAAGCCAGTGGAACATTCCAGAAGAACACTCAATTATGAAGTAGCAGAAAGTGAACACAAATCTAGGTCTGGCTCATGCCGACAATCACGTTTCTTTCACTTCTGCTGTCTCTTAAAACAACTAAGCATCTTTGTTGCTTTATTCTGTAATTGAGAATTGCTACATGTGAACCATTTATGGATTGATGTAGAAATACATATTACAGATGCACATCACAAACTAACTTAAAAAACAACTGGTTATTGAAAATATTGCACATGGAAATGGAAAATGTTGAATGATGAAAAGATGGTAAGTTTTAGAGTCAGAGAGATAAAGGTTTGAGTTTCAGTTTCACCAGTCCAGTTTTGGGTAAAATAACAAACATTTGTTATATAATGCAAATGACACTATTATTACTTTTTCTCTAGATTTTGCCCACTGAGAGCAAAGGTCAAGTTTTTTAAACTGATTACCCCAAAAACCTTACTCAGTGTTTAGCAAATATAACTTGATTAAATATAGTATTAATAAATGCTTATCTAAGGAAATTAGTTTTATGTATATAGATGCACATAAATATGTATGTTTATTAATATTTCCTTTCATATACATATATATATTTCTAAAATTCTAGCTCAGGATTTTTATCTCATTCAAGAATTAGTTTTACGCTTAGGTTAAAAGTCAAACATCTTGCCACACAAAGCATGTTGTTGCCCATTCTAGATTCTCCCTTTTAATTTTTAAGGTTCTGTGAAGTGTTCAGGCAGAATGTAGAGTTGCCTGGAATTCGTGCCTTTGGCTGTGTCAATAGCACAGGATCAGTTGAAATCATCTGTGCCTGGTTCAGATACAAGACAGTATAACCCAGATGTCAGCTGGAAACTTCCAGCTTTTAAGGAAGATGTTAGAATATTTCAAGCTTCAATATTCAGTGATATTCTCCAGTCTTTTGCTTGTTTGATTGCTTTTACTGGCAACTGAAGTGTGTGTGGCAGTGGAGTGAGGAAGGGATAATATTTTCTTTGGACCCTGTTTCTGCCACATTTGTTAAATTTTTTATTTTCTATCCTACTTGGGATGCCTGAGTTTTGTGTTACAAAATTCACGATTAAAATTTAGCCTTTTCTTTAATATTTGAAAAATATTCTATCATTCACAAGCATTTATATTTTGCCATTTTTTCTAGAGACATGGTAGGAGGAGTTGGTGGAAGAGGTGGGTTATCTTTAATGGAAACATAGAAACCACTTCTTGACTGGTGGGTAGAGCTGAGTTTTTCAAGTCCTTTGTCCATCTCCCCAGGAAAACTCTTCTACCTGACATTCATCCACAGTATCAGAGCATCTCCCTGCCTCCTCTATCCAAACTCTTTCCCCTTCCCCAGCCCTCCTTCTTTTCTCTTATTTTTCCTCTCATTTTCTCAGGCGGTACCAGTATGAAGTAGCAGAAAGTGAACACAAATCTAGGTTCCCTGTTTTTTCGAGGGTTTTAACTTCTGCTGCATGGTGCTTATCAATTATTTCCTTAAATAAAGAAAGAGCTTCCAAGTCGATTTTTGAGAAAGCTATTTTATTGTTTTATCTCTACTTCAATGTAACTGATCCCTTTGTGGTATTTTACCTAGTTGTTTTTCAAATCATCTTTAAAGCATCCAACCGGTGATGATTACTTTTTATTTTTTTAAGTGGTTTAAATTATATTGGCACAGTCTGAATACTTAAAAACACCTAAACCAAAAGGGAGGTGCAGTGTTTTGTGTGCTCCCTTTATTATTCCATTCTTCCATTTCTAATGCTTAACTATTCTCATCAAAGATGCTATCCATGGAAAGGAATACTGCTTCCTTTTCATTCTTTTTTTGAAGTAGAGAGTGTGAGAGACTCAGCTAGATTCAGTAATTGGCTGTCAAACACTATTTAGAATGCTGCTTTGAAGAAGACCTATTTCTTCCTCTACAGTTCTCCGTTTGCACACAAAATATTCAAAACAGACAGATCAAAGTAGAACGTTCATTTTTATTGCTTCCCTCTTTCTGATATTATTCTAATCTTTCTTGCAGTATGGGTCAAAATTTGAGGATGTGAAACACAACACAGAATTTGAACAGCGAGGGATCGGGTCTGCTGGCTGACCAGGAGACTGAAGCCAGACTTAAATTAAGAACACCAGAGTTGTAAAACTGACGTCTTCATCTAGATGAAAGCAAAAACTAACCTTCTGAGAGAAGGAAGTGCTTAGCCGAGGCATGGGGGAGGGGAAGGGCAAGAGAGAAAGATATGCTCTGAAATTTGTTTCCTGAATGCTTAGCGAAGTTATTGATCACCTGCCTGCAGTCAAAAATGGAATTCCACCTCTGAGAGATTGCCTTTGCCTGCCTCCCGAGCACAACTGCCTCTAGAAGTTGAGATGTGTTTGTAAGGAGACGGGGCTTTATTTTGCAGGTGCAGGAAAGAATTAGTTTACATCGTAATGATTCTCCTTGGGCTAACATATCAAACACTTCCACTTACTTACAAGTTATTTCACTTTGTATGGCAGAAATGAGACTTTGTTTTGGCTACCACTTGCTAGGTGAAAAGTTTCTCTCTTTCTTTTTCTCTCTCTCCCTTCACCCCAACTTTGTCCGCTTTTCTCTCTTAAATACAATTCGCCCTTCTTCAAAGAACCTTGCCTGGAGCTTCCTTAAAAATGGCTCAACAAGGATATATACTTAATTTAGTTTTTCTACTTTATTGCCTAAAACAACTAATTTAATTTTTTTAAATTCTAAGATACACAGTTTTAAATGGTCTGACCTCAGCAAAGACACAATAAGATTCATTCTCACCACTGTTGTATTGTATTCCATGTTAAAGTCTTTAGTTTTCTAGTCAGCCCCAGTGGCCTCAGCTAGCAGGGACTGGGCTTTCTGAAAAAGTCCTTCTCTTTGCTATACTTTTCTGACCTGGTCTCTCATCTATCTGGTAAGGTTATCAAGTTGGTTAGGTCTCATGGAAAACATTTCTCACTTGAAGTCTTGTATGATTCCAGCAACAAAGCAGCATGCAGAGTTCTGAGTGGAGCAAGGAATTGAGCTGAGTGGGCCAGCTCAATTCCTTGCTGATGACCGTCAGCATAGTCAAAGCTTTTTACAATGGACAGGCTAGAATCTGATTCCACAATCTTCAGGATGTGTGTTTCCTGAATGGAATGCCAGTGAGCAAAATTGCCCCCGGTGATTCTTTTAATCATGACTTGGTCATGTTGGGTCTAAAATTTCCCCTTGCCCGGAGCCTCCTATTCATCCCCATATCCTCAGGGCCCCTGCAACTCCTAGCATCAAGAGTCTTGGTAAATATCTATTGAATGAATGAAAAACAGCATATGCATAAAAACAGGCACTTAGTGGTGGCTTGGGGATCCAGTACTAAATAAGTGGCATATTTGTTCCAAAAGATTGTTTGCCCAGTAAGGGCTATTGGATGTCTGTTGGGGGCTGACCTTGTGGCATTGTGGGCAGCTTGGGAACTATTGGGTGTTTAGGGGAAGGCAAGGACCTTCTCCCTGAAATCACAAAGAGCCTGTATTGTCTATTTTTCAATAGAAAGACTTTAAATGGAGCGTAGTAGCATCCAGGGAAAAATAACACAGAAGCTATTAGAACATATGGCATCAATATGGGAGAAGAGGGTCTTTCATTTTAATGTAGCTAATTTTTTTCATAGTTAAATTTGGTGCTCCCTGAGGGGTGGTTCCCCAACTGACCTGCTGTGCTGCCGCTTCCCAAGTGCCGATGGCCCTGGGCTCTGAGCTTCTCCTTTCTCAGTGAACCTCATTTGGTGTGGTATCTCCACCCTCAGGCATTCAGCCCCACAGTTCCAAAATACAGCCTGGCAAAGCTGATACGGAGTTTTGCTTATTGTACATATGTTCACTGAAGAGCGAGTATGCCTTAAGATAATGTTTAGATATTCCAAATATCCCCAATGCCCCCTTAGGAGCAATGTTTATAGCTTTATAAAATAAGGGGAAAGATAGGCCTGGAAAGACAGGAGAATTTATTAATGAAAAACTTTGTTCTGGAAGCAAGAGCAGCTGAGTTAAAGTCCTTTATGAATTTAGGCAAAATATGTAAACTTGCTGATCTGCAGATTCCCCATCTAGACAATAGAGAATGAACACAATAGTTGATGTGATTACATAAGACAATGCATACATTTCTGGCACATTGCATAAAAGCCCAGTAAATATTAGTCTTTCCAAATCTCCATTATCTTTCATTATGTAACTGTTTATAAGGTCAAGTCACAGGTGCCATATGGGTATACACTTTGGGAATAACCAGGAGAAGTGGGAGTGTTGGTAAAAATGATTTGTAGTTTCCTTTCTCCCTTTAGTGGGGGTTCTAACTAATTTTGCTGGACTGTATCACTTAAAGCACTTTTCAGAAAAGACCCCGGGAAAGAGCACGCTATGCATAGCTGAATATGATTGATAAAATTAAGATATTGAACGTGTAAATAGTTTTTCTCAGGCATTAGTATACCTAAGAGTCATCAGTGAAGATTGCTACGATTTTATAAATTCAAATTCCTGGTTCCACTCTCTAGAAGATTCCAGCACCCAGGTCTAAAGTACGTGCTCATGGTTAACCGGTAGGGAAGCAAGCAATGCTCAACTTAAGCCTGTTACATGAGTTTTGGCATCTCGTGGTTTGGGAACAGGCTGTAGGAAAAATTTCCAGTAGGGGAAGGATCTTCTAGAGCCCTTCCCACCACATCACACGGACTGCTACTAGCATAACGTTTGCTAATATGCTTATAGGATTGCATTTAGAATTGCTTAAATATACTTATTAATATTATTCTGAAGAAGCACTCTTAACTTTCTCAAAATCAATTAGATTATTGAAGAAAGAGAAACGAGAGGTTTGAGTGATGTATTACATATGATGCTGGATTTGTTTTTTTTTAATTTTTTTTATATAAGCTATGGGAGCTGAAGGCCAGTAAGAGGGAAGGTGCAGAGGGAGGGTTCTTGGTCACAGGTTGATGACTTAAGGGCTCAGCAAATGAGAAGGCACTGGAGACTTGGGGAAGGACAGTGGCACGAGGGGCCACTGGGAGCCATTTGCTGGAAGAAGAAAAGGATTTGTTTTTTAAAATGGAACAATATAAGTCTTTACCTTAGAAATGTAATTATTGTCTCTATAAGCCTCTGAATGAAAGAAAATTGGGTTGCCTTCTATCTGAAGAGTTCTAGTTATTTTCATTTTTTCACCTCCATTCTCCATACTTTCTTCCTCCTGATAATGCATCTGTTTATAGCTTGCAGACCACATTTGATGCATTTTTAATCTTTAGTGGACCACAGCAAACTCAGGTACTTAGACATTTCAAAGGAACATTGAACACATTGCTGTTTTTTCTTTCTTTCTCCTCCCTCCCTGTCTTTCTTCCCTCCTTCCTTCCTTCCTTCTTTTTTACTTCACCAAAGCACCATTTTTCCTTTTCACTCTTTGTATTCTTTGGGAAAAAAAAGTGAAATATCGGAGCCCTCTTTGTTTCCTCCCTCCACTGTGTTCCGTTCTGTGTCATTAGCCGCCAGGCAGCTGGGTAAACGTTGGCCCACATCCAACAAGATGATTGTTTTTCCTGTGCACTGTCTCTGACTAATGGCTTCTGTTTTTAATGGATGACATTTAGTATTATTCACTGTAGGTGATTAATAGATGGTGTTTCTGAGAGCTAAATAATGAAGAAGCGATTAAACAAATCTGATATGTTGTCTTTCCTACCAATCAAGTAATGTTTTTACTTCCTGGCCCTTGAACTACTGTTTAGAAATCAGAAGGATGGTCTAACCCAGAGAGGAAAGACCTCTAGCCATGGTTCAAGGGAGGAAATGGGCAGACAGTAGTGTGGAGGATCTCTTCCATACCAGGTTTGAGATCCAGCAATGTGTTATTTGAAAAATACTTGCCTTAGGCAAGTCATTTAATTCATGATCCGCGGTTTCTTCACCTCTAAAACAGGAAAAGTAATACCGAATTTGTGTGGTTAGATTAAATGAAGATAAAATGACTGAATGTTTGCAATGCCTCTTGCAAAATGCCAAGTGCATTCAATATATGTTTTCATGTATTTCATGTATTGTCTATTTAGATATCTTCTTTTGTGAAGGATTCAAGTATTTTTGGTCATTGGCTGTTGGGTTGCTCATCATTTTACTATGCATAAGCAGAAGTTATTTGTATATTTTACACATAAATGGTTTGCCAGATATATGTACGGCAAATCATTTTCTGTGTCAGTGGCATGCTTATTAATTATCATAGTAGTGGATCCTGATAGGCAGAAATTTCTTTCACTTTTACCAAATAGTAAAATTCACCCTTTCAGTATATAGTTCTATAAGTTTTGACAAATGTATGCAGTCGTTTTGTCACTACTACAATTAAAATATAAAACAGTTCCATTGCTCCTCCCCCCAAACAAAACAAAACAAAACAAAACAAAACAAAACAAAACAAAAACATTTCCTTCCCAATCTTATCTTGTCAAACTGATCTGTTTCATGTCCCTGAAATTTTGCTTTTTCCAGAATGATGTCTTAATGGAATCCTACAGTATATAACTTTTTGAGTCTGACTTTTATCACTTAACATGACGCATTTGAATTTGGTTCTTTTTTATCTGTGTATCTGTTTATCCTTTTTTAACTGCAGTACCAATGTTTGTTTATACATTTACCTGTTGATGGACATTTGATTTGCTCCCAGTTTGTTTCCTATTACAAATAACTCTGGGATGAACATGCAAATACAAGCCTTTATATGGACATATACTTTTGTTTCTCTTAGATAAATGCATAGGAGAGAGATTGCTAGATCAAATAGTAATATTGGAAGGCAAGAAATACTTGAAATGATCAGTCTTTTTAATACTTGACATTCTAATGGATATGTACTAGTATCACATTTTTGCGTTTTTAATATGCATTTCCCTAATAGTTAATGATGTTATTATCTTTCATGTTGTTATTGCCGTTAGTACACTTTCCTTGGTGAAGTGTATCTGTAGTAGTTTGAAGCTGTGTGTACCCCCATAAAGCATGTTCTTAAATTTAATCCATTCCTGATGGATTTGAACACATTGTAAGTAGGACCTTTAGGTGAGGTTACTTCAGTTAAGGTGCTTCCCACCTCAGTCAGCATGCGTCTTAATCCTATTACTGGAGTCCCTTATAAGAGAGTGTAATTCAGACAGAAAATGACACAGGAAGCAAGAAGCTGAAACGGAACCTGGAAGAGAAGGGAAAGATCAGTAGATGACGCCATGTGCCTTACCCTCTGATGAGCTAAAAATGACCAAGGATTACTGGCAGCCAGTCCCAGAATGCCACTCTCTTTCAGGGAAGAAAGCTTTATCTTGATGATGGCTTGATTTGGATATTTTCTCCACCTCAAAACCATGAGCAAATAAATTCCCATTGTTTATTCTGACTCATTTTATGATATTTGCACAATCAGCCTAGAAAACTAAATCTGTATCCATTCCTTTTTTGACTTTTTAAAAAGGTTTATTGTTTTGAGTTTTTAAAAAATATATTCTAGATACATGTTCTTTATCTCATATATAGTTGTTGCAAATATTGCTCCCAATTGTTGTCTTTTTATTATCTCAACAGTATCCTTCAATGCTATTTTATTTTTGAGCAATTCCAATCTGCTGCTTTGTTCTTTTATGGAATGGGCTTTTGGTGTCATATCTAGGAAATTTTTGTACAACACATCACAAATATTTTCTTTCCTGTTTTTCCAGGTTTTTTGGTTATTTGTTTGTTTGTTTTTGTTTTTTACATTTAGACCCATGATTCACTTTAAGTTAATATTCATGCATGGTACAAGGAATGAATTTGAGTTAAATTTGTATTTGTTTCTTTGTCCCTTTTTTGTATATGTATATCCAATTGTTCTAGCAGCATTGGTTGAAAAGACCATTCTTTCTCCTCTGAATATCCTTTGCCTCTTCATTAAAAATCAGATATGTGTGGATCTGTTTCTGCAATCTCAATTCTCTTTCATTGATATATTTGTCCCCATGCACACCAATGCACATTGTCTTGGTTAATATAAGTCTTGAAATGAGATAGTGTTAATTCTAAATTTGTTCCTTATTTCTTCAAAGTGGTTTTCATATTTCTAGTTTCTTTGCTTTTCTACATAAATTTTAATATTAATTTAATATCTATAATAAAAGGTTGTGGAGATTTTTGTCTGTTGTTTGATATATCATTTTTTTTTTTCTGTTCTAATATTTAATTCCTGTATCCTACTTACTTTGGATTTAATTTTCTCTTACTTTTCTGTGTGTGTGTGTGTGTATTTAAGGTAGATACTGTGGATATTGTTTTGAGACCCTTCTTGTTTAATATAGTGATTTAATTCCATAAATTTCTCCCTGAGGAATGCTTTAGCAACATCCTTCTACTTTGTATGAGTGTGTTTCATTTTCACTCAGTTCAAGTTCATTTCTTTTATGCATTTCAATATATTTATGATGTGCAAGTTATTCAAAAGTTTGTTAATGAATTTAGAACTCTTTGGGCAGTTTCCAGTTATCATTCCGTTCTTGAACAAATTTGTAGGAATTGATTCCGTTTAAGTTTTCTGAGAACTGTTGAATTGCCAAGGACATGATGTAACCTGGAACATGTTCTGTGTATGCTGCTGCTGTTGGGTGGAGTGTTCTATACATGTCAGTCATGTCAAGGTGATTGGCAGTGTTTTTCATATCATCTATATTCTTATTGATTTCTTTCTACTTGTTCCATCAGACACTGAAAGAGCACATTTAAATCTCCAACAATAATTGTAAGTTTGTCAGTTGTCTATGCATTTCTATCAGTTTTTGCTTCATGTATTTTGTTAATAGGTGCATTATGTTTTCTTGGTCTCATAACCCTTTCTTCTTTATGAAATGGAATTTTTTATCCCTTTGCTCTGAAATCTACTTTGGTTAGATTTGTTATCATGGGATATTTCTTATCATTATTTTACTTTTATACCAGTTTGTGTTTTTGTAATTTAGTGGGTTTCTTGTAGGCAGTATATATTAAGCAGTATAAATTTGGGTCTTGCATTTTTTTCCCAATGTGATAATCCCTTTCTTTTGATTGGGGTAATTAAACCATTTATAGTCAATGTGATTATTTATGTTAGTTTTATTTATTTTTTATTTTATTTTTTTATTATGGGTAAAAATCAAAATTCTCACAATACATACAAACATTTGCAAAATGATATATAAATATATATGCAT
>JAKSZT010053840.1:2994789-3096238 GCA_026826555.1 Tolypeutes matacus
GACTGGGATGGTGATGTCCACTCCAACTCCAAGTGAGAGAGGGCTTATATCCCATGGATATGGTGGGTGGGATGATCTTGCCTGCAGATGCAGGCCCTCTCCATTCCCTGGGATGGCCATTTCCCATCGTTGTCTCCTCACCAGGTGACTTGGATGAGCCCATTGAGCTGTAGGGTAGGAGTTTCAGCACCACCTAGATTTCATGCACACGTGGCACATAGGTAGGCGGAAGGCTCCAGTCTCTGGAAGTATACCTAAAAACTCCAGCATCACATATAGGTTTGAATAGAAGGGACTGGTGAACCATGTGCAGGGAGGACTTATTTGAGTCTAATTTCGTCACTCTCAGGAGCACAGATTCCAAAATAGAACCCACTGATAAGTCATCAGTCTCTGGGGCTATCCCCCCTTATATAGGACCAGGGTGTCTCCGGAGCTCTCAGGAACCCCAGTGAGTGGGGTGATAGGCACTTAGATGTTCTATGAGGTCCTACTGAGGTGTGCGTAAGAGTTACCTCTGGGATGACCTCCCGACTCTCTTTGAAGTCTCTTAGCCACTTGAACTCATTTGTCTTTACCATTTCCCCCTTTTATTCAAGGTCTTTTTCCAGTTGTGTTGCCAGTTGGCACTTGGTATTAATCCCTCGTTGCCAGGGAGGCTCATCCCCGGGAGTCATGTCCCACATTGGGGGGAAGGTAATGCAATCATATGCTGAGTTTGGCTTAGAGAGGCCACATTTGAGCAACAAGGAGGCTCTCAGGTGGCAACCCTTAGGCACCCCACAACTGCAGGCTAAGTCTCATTTACAAGAGCAAAGACTCACAAGGGTAGTCATCAATAAAAAAAAAAACCACATCAGTGGGTCATCCTATTTTGACAGGCACTGTCCCTACACTCAGAGGACTATTGCTGCTCCCTTGGAGACTGTGGCAGAGCTCTCCAGGCTAGGAATTCAGATTCCCTTTCTTTTAACACACAAGAAGAGGATGATTATTTTTCTAGAATTGAAAATTCAACTGAAAATTTTCTAGAATTTCTAGAATTCCATAGAAATTAAAATTCTGACTTTTATTTTTTCAGAGATGACCCTTGGATAAAGGCAAGGGAAAGCACTTCTTGCTGCTCAATGAGGAATTTAACTCAACAGAATTTGTGTCTATACATTGATACTAGTTAGGAGGAAAAGAATTCTAATCAAATTCTGGTAAATTCAGGTATATATTCAACACATACTATGTGTTGAGCATTTTTCTAGGTGCTGGAAACACAGTGGTGAAGAAAGCAGACCAGCGAAACATACAGTACATGCATATGTAAGTAACTACACACTGTAATGCTGGATACAAATAGGTGCATGAAGAGAAATATATCAGAGGAAGTGGGTAGTGATGATGGCTGGGTATTGTAAAAAGATGGTCAGGGAATGCCTTACATTTTAAATTTTATTTCAACCTCAAAAAATAAACAGAAGGCAGCTTAAAAATTATGGAAAGATTACTGTAAAAAAATTCTGTCTGGGCACATTTATCTCATTGAATTCCCAAAACTAACTCAGTTGTTCCGAAAGATGAATAAATGAGCACAGATTGGTTAAATGGCATGACTAAGGTCTACTTGTTAGTGAAGAAAATGAAAAAAAAAAAAATGCTTGATCATATTCACTTCCCATAAAACTAAATCCCATATTCTTTATATTTTTACTTTTAGCATTGATTTAGTACCTCCTTTATCTTTGCAGCAAAATTATTACAATATTCCTATTAACTATAGTATATAAGTTACCTTAATTGAATTTTTCCCATCTATCACCATATTCTTAACTTGTAAGAGAGGAAGCATTCTTGTATTTGTATTATTTTTTTATCGGCAGCGTTAGTTATAAGTAATCAGCGTTACATTTGAAATGATCGCTTAGACATGTTAGGTTAAGGATAAAATGAAGTGACGGAGGGGAAAGGGCTCTCATTCATTGAACGGCTCCTTCCTTTCAGATATAATTCTACCGGCTTTGCAGAGCTCTTCGTATTTACTCCTCTTTCCAGCGCTTACTACTTCTACTAGCTGGTATTTGTTCCACAAATAAGGCTTTGCTCTACATTTTCTTTTGGAGATGACTTATACCTGAATGCACTGCCTTAGACCAAAACCTCACTTGTTTGTTTTGTCTCCAGAGGACACTGTGATTTAAAGGGGAGAAAGGACTTGCCTAAGGATGCCTGTGGTCCTCTCTGTCCAGGTCTATCGACGCGCTCGACCCCCTCTTTCTAGGATGGAAGACCCTCCAGCACAGAGAAGGGCAGCGCCAGGTAATCTAGCTTTTCTTGAAGCCCAAAGCCCAGCTTAAGTTCACCATCTCAATTGGCCTTAGAATTCTGCCTGTCCTGGCTGCAATTCTCACACCTCCAGCCGGAACAAAAGCGAGAACTCAGCAAGTGCCCAAAGGGGAACAAAAGAAAGGGTCAGGAGAGAATGAGCGCAAGGAATTAATTTCCTTCTTCCCCAGCGTGCTGCGCACCCGGCACGCAAAGCACCTGCGTCTCAAAGAAGCCAGCGCGGCGGGCGCCTACATTCCCGACCTTGTGGGGAGCCTTCCCTGGGAACTGCCTTTCTTCCCACCTTCTCGTGGCAGGTATTATTTTGTAGGTGCCTTGGTGTTTGGCTGAATTGTCACTGGATTCCTTCTTGACTTCTTTTCTTCCCTTTGAAGACAGAAGAAGTGAATTGTGGAAAACTTGGCTGGGAAGCGTCTGCAATTGCCTCCCCGCCCGCCCCTCCCCGCCAGCCCCCTTTCCTGGAGACTGCCCTGCATTTTCCTATTGGTAAAGAGCTCCCTGTGATGGCTGCAGGTTTCATTAGTGTCTACAATAGGCAAAGAGTGAATATCTTAACAGGGAGTGCAAGGGGAATTAAGGAAAGAAAGTTGAGGAAATCATTGTAGGAATTCAAAGTCCCAAAACAAGACTGGAAGTTTCCCTGGCTTTTCCTTGCACTTTCTGTTTCCCAGCATCTTTTCTTTTTCCCTAGTGAGGATGCTAACAGAGTGAATACCTCAGTGGAGATATCAGGAAAAGGAAATGTAATCTGGCATAAAAATAGCCTTTCTTTCACTGATGTGTGTGCATGTATGTGCATATACATCTGTGTGTGAAACTTTCCCCATGTATGAAGCTGTATATTAAAAGCAGGACAAACATTGTGCTTAGAACACAGACTCTTGGTGAGGGTTCTGCCTCTCTCATTGGCTTGCTGGATGATTCTGTAAAATTTAGCATACTTTTTGGAACTTTCTTCATAAAAATAGGGCCCTGTACTAACGGTGAGCTTTTTCCCATCTTAGTTTGCCAGGGACTGTTTATGAAAAACACCACACAACGGGCTGGCTTCAACAGCAGAAATTTATTGTTTCATAGTTTTGGAGGCTAGAAGTCCAATATCATGTACTGGCAACACTAGCTTTCTTTCAGTGTCTGTAGCATTCCAGCAATGCTCCATCCTCCATCACATGGCTATCTCTGTCTCTCTCTCTTTCTGATTTCCACTGACTCTGGATTCTACAGACTTCAGTCTTCTTCTGACCTACTACATCTGAATTTCTTTTGTTTATAAGATCTCCAGTCATATGGATTAAAGCTCACCCTGTTTCAGTTTGGTCTCATCTAAATAAGATCTTCTAAGATACTATTTACAAATTGGCTGACACCCATAAGAACATGAGTTAAGATTTAAACGTAACTTTATGGGGGACATGATTCAAACTCCAACACCCCCATACAGTTTTACAATTCTATCAATTTTTAAAAATCTCTTTTAACAGATGGTATCTGGGAGGCAACTTATATATATATCTAGACATAATAATGTGATGATATTTGGTATGATTTGAAAAAAACTAAAGTTATTCCTCTCTTCCATGTATATATGTACAAACACACACACTAAAATCATTGCTATGTGCATGCAAATTTCAATATTAAAGACAAATGTGAGAATTCTGGGAACATGGTGTCAGAATAAGAGGGAGGGCTGAACTCTCTCACAAAAACAACAGAGAAGGGACCAAAAGCTGTCCAAGGGATCTGCTGTGGGTGTCAGCAGATCAAGACAGTGCTGCACAACTCCCAGGAGGGTGAGGCACACTGAGATGAAGAACCTAAAATTACAAATATGAGTTACTAACCACCTGTGGCCGCTGGAAAGTGCTCCCCTCCCCCACCCCTAAAATATTAAGCTGGGGTAAAACCCCTGGCTCCTGGCTCACTGCAACCAACTGAGAGGAGAACAGACATCTTCCTCCCTGTCAGCTGTTATAAGGGAAAAGGGAGGAGAAGTCAGATGGCTTTTCTTCAGTGAATTCAGCCAGCAGTCCTGCCTTGAATCTTGGCTCTGGCTAGACCAAAACACAAGAAAGCAGAGATTGAAAAAAACACCTCTGAGGAACGCTGCACTGACAGTCACCATCTGCTGGCCAGTCTGGAAATTGCATGGGGGAAAAAAGCTACTTTTAGAACTCTCTTAACCAGAACTCCTGGGAGAAAATCTACACCCCCTTGGAGCACTTGGTTGGATATTGATAACTTAAGCTGATCAATTTTAAAGACATAGAATAAGTTGAACCAAAGATCAAAGAAGAGCTGTTAAAAAAATAGGCAAGAGAGAGAAATTGACCATCAGTAAATTTGCCAACATATTCAGATGCCTAGACATCACCAAACAATTACAAGCCATAATTGGACACAGGAAGAGATGGTCTAGCCAAAGGATCAAACCAAATATCCTGAAGAGATATAGGAATTAAGACAATTAATCAATGATAATCACACAAATCTCCTAAATCAATTTAAAAAATTGAAAGAAAATATGATTAAAGAGATAAAGAATATTAAGAAGACATTGCATGACCACAAAGAACAATTTGAAAGCCTGCAATGAAAAGTAACAGACCTTATGGGAATGAAAGGCATAACAGATGAGATTAAAAATACATTTGAGTCACATAAGAGCAGATTTGAATTACTTGAAGATAGAATTAGTGATTTCAAAGACAGAGCATCTGAACTGAAAAAAACAGGAAAAGAGAAAGGGAAGAGAATGGAAAAATGGAGCAGGGTCTCAAGGAATTGAATGACAATGCAAAACACACCCTTTTCAACCTTTATGAATGACATAAATATCAATATCTAAGAAGGACAACACACCTCAAACAGAATATATCCAAACAGACCTACTCTGAGAGACCTGCTATTCAGAATGACAAATATCAGAGATAAAGAGAGGATTCTGAAAGCAGCAAAAGAATAGAAAAGCATCACATACAAGGGAACCTCAATAACATTAAGTGCCGACCTCTTATCAGAAACTGTGGAAGTGAGAAGAAAGTGGTGTGGTGTATTTAAGATACTGAAAGAGAAAAACTGCCCGTTAAGAATTCTGAATTTGGCAAAACTATCCTTGAAAAATAAGGGTGATTGCCAAGACCTTGACAATCAGTTCCCAGTTGGGACTCTTTCTAGGGTCGAGGGGAGACCTTGAATATTCCAAACAGACCTCACCATTGACCCCCACCATTGGTGGGGTACCCAATAACAGCTGGGGCCCCTCCACTTAGCCTAAGCAAGGGGAATAATAATTAATAATTTAAAAGGTAACCACACAAGCCTAATCTCACTCTCTCTGCCTAGAGGAGCTTGCATCAAATCTTGGTGTGTATTTCCATCCTTCTCTCCCATTTCTCAGCAAGCTCTGTTCTTTAAACCCATTTCCCAATAAATTCTTTTTACTGTCCTAAAAAAAAAAAAATAATGAGGATGAGTTCAAAGTCTTCACAGCCAAACAAAAACTGAAGGAATATGTTACCAAAAGACCAGAATTACAAGAGATACTAAAGGGAGTGCTGCAGCCTGACAGGAAAAAACAAGGGTGAGAAACTTGGAGAAGAGAGTAGACAGGAAGATTATTAAAAAGGGGCAAATTAAAGTGTAAAAAAACAGACAATAGTAATATATGACAACAGAAAGCCAAAGGATAAAAGGATGAAGTAAGTAATGCATTTACAGTAGTAACATTGAATGCTAATGGATTGAACCCCCAAATCATGAAACATAGACTAATATAATGGAGAGAAAAATATGAGCCATCTATATGCTGAATACAAAAGACTCACTTTAGATGTAAGGACTCAACCAGGTTAAAAACGAAAGGTTGGAAAAAGATATTACACGCAAATAGTAGCCAAAAAAGAGTGTGAGTAGTGATACTAATATTGGACAAAATAGATTTTAAATGCAAAGCTATTATAAGGGATGAAAAGGTAAATATATATTAATAAAAGGGGCAATTCACTAAGAAAAAATATTCTGTACTAAATATTTATGCACCTAACCTGAGTGACCCGATTACATGAAGTACACACTGGCAAAACTAAAGGGAGAAACAGATGTCTCTACAATAATAGTTGGGGATTTCAGTACACCACTCTCAGTATTGGATAGAATATCTGGACAGAGGATAAATAAAGAAACAGAGAGTTTAAATAATATGATAAATGAACTAGAACTAACAGATATCTATAGAGCATTGCACCCACAAACTGCAGGATATACATTATTTTCAAGTGCTTATGGATCCTTCTCCAGGATAGACCATATATTGGATCACAAGACAAGACCCAATAAATTTTAAAAGATTTAATTTATACAAAACACAGTCTCTTATCATAACAGAATGAAGCTGGAAATAAAAAATGGATGGAAAAAGGGAACATTCATAAATATTTGTAGATTAAACAACATACTCTTAAATAATCAATGGGTCAAAGAAGAAATTGCAAGACAATTCAGCAAATATCTTGAGATGAATGAAAATGAGAACACAACTTATCAAAACCTATGGGACCATGGAAAGGCAGCACTGGGAATGAAATTTATAGTCCTTAACGTTTACTTTAAAAAAGAAGAAAGAGTTAAATTTGAAGATCTAACTGCACCACCTTCAGGAACTAGAAAATGAGCAGCAATCTAATCCCAAAGCAAGCCAAAGGAAAGAAAAGGAAAGATCAGAGCAGAAATAAATGAAATTGAGAACAACAACAAAAAAAATAGAGAATCAACAAAACCAAAAGTTCGTTCTTTGATAAGATAAAAGAAATCAACAAACCTTTAGCTAGACAGACAAAGAAAAAAAAAAAGAGAAGATGCAAATAAATAAAATCAGAAGTGAGAGGGAGGACATTACCACTGATCCCACAGAAATAAGAGAATCATAAAAGGATACTATGAACAACTCTATGCCAAAAACCTAGACAATGTAGAAGAGATGGGCATATTCCTAGAAACACATGAGCCACCTACACTGACATTAGAAGAAATAGAAGACCTCAACAAACCAATCACAAGTGAAGAGATTGAAGCATTCATCAAAAACCTCCCAAAGATGAAAAGCCTGGGTCCTGATGGCTTCACAGTTGAATTCAACCAATAATTCAAAGACAATCTAATATCAATCTTGCTCAAGGTCTTCCAAAAAATTGAACAGGAAAGAATGCTACCAAACTCATTCTATATGCCAACAACACCCTTACACCAAAACTAGGTAAAGATACTATGAAAAAAGAAAATTTCAGACAAATAACTTTAATGAATATAGATGCAAAAATCTTCCACAAAATACTTGCAAATATATACTAGGTATATAGTCAGAAGAATTGAGAGCAGTGACACAAACAGACATCTGCACACCAATGTTCATAGCAGCTTTATTCACAATTGCCAAAAGTTGGGAACAACCCAGATGTCCATCAGCTGATGAATGGATAAACAAATTGTGTATATACATGATGGAATATTATGCAACATTAAGAAGAAATGAAGTCATGAAGCATATAACATGGATGAACCTGGGGGACATTATGTTGAGTGAACCAAGCCAGACACAAAAAGAAAAATACTGTATGATTGCACTATTATGAACAAAATATATTGTGTAAACTCATGGACTTAATAATTAGAATATAGGTCACAAGAAAATAGAATGAAGGTAGGGAACAGAAAGCTGAGGGTTAATTTGTACAGAATTGGTATAAAGGTTGTTTGTAAATCTTTGGAAATGAATAGAAATTGTGACAGCACATCATAGTGTTTGTAACTAGCTGTACTATTGTATGGGTATGACAGTGGTTGAAAATATATGTCTAAAGTCATGTATATTACTAGAAGGAAAACTAAAGAAGTAACATGGGACTGTATGACATCATGAAGCTTCAGATAGAATACAAATATGGGTGATAGTTCATGTATGACTGTTTTTACAGAATATAAATACAAATAAAGTAGAAAAATGGAAACAGAATAGCAGCTAATACAGCAGGGGAAACATAGAGAGACTGAGCAGTGATGAGTTTGTTTGTTTTTTGTTTATTATTATTATTACAGGAATAATGAAAATGCTCTAAAAATGATTGAAGTAATGAGTGCACAACTATGTGATTATACTGAATACCATTGATAGTACTCATTTGATGGATTTGTGCTTTATTAATATGTATCAATAAAATTGATTTGTTTAAAAAAGGAAAAATCTTAATCATCAAAATCAACAATGGTAGTCCTTGAAAATATTAATAATGCAATATGTCTCAATAAATCAAGTTAATGCATATGCTATGTACAAACACATCTCTTTCAACTTCAAGAATAAACAACTTATATTATACAAAAGAGTAAATCTATAAAATCTAAGACAAATAAAACTATGCTCAAACAAGACAATTTTCATTTTAAGTGATTGTGAATATAGGGCTAAGTTGTGTACAATAAATATAACACAGAAGTATTTGAAGCAAAATCAAAAGTATTAGCAAATGTGCAAAATGTTAAAATTGGTGGATATGGGTATCTGGAAATGTAGAGGTATGTTAGAGTTCTGTGTATGTGGCTTGTATTGTTTTTGTAATTGTTTCTGAAAGTTTCAAAATATTTCAAAATAAAAAGTTAAAAAGAAGACAAATGTGAATCCCAGTTCTATTACCTTTTGACTGTGACCATCTTAGTGTTGCTTAATCTCTCTGAGACCCTGTTTTTTTTTTTTTTTCTTTTCATTTTCTTCATAATGGGAATGAATATTGTCTATCTTAAACTTTGTTATGGGAGTTAAATGTGAAAACTTGTTTAATGCTAATTCTTCTTCCCTAAAAAATAAGAACACAAGCGTGTCATCATCCAATCTCAAAATCATAGGAATTTGAGGAGAAAGAGTGAGGTGAGTAATTATGCCATTTCCCCAATGTCACTAGGAACTTGAAGTTATGTTTGTAACTTGTTTTTCATGCACCTGTGTTGGCTAGATCACAGAGCATAGACTTGTCCTCATGAGGAAAATTTTCCATGTCAACCTTCTTCAGTGCCACTAGATGACTTTATCTCCACCTTGCAAAGGCCAATTAATTCTTTGCACTGGGTGCATGAGAGATTGGTCCCACAGGCTTATGCTTTCTGGAGACTCTTTGCCTTAGTGGTCTTCCTACACTGTTGGTATTTCTAGCTGTTGTTCTAGGATTTAAATGATGGCAATATTCAAACCTATGAAAGACAAATAGTGTGTTTCTTCTTTGCTTTCTCAGAATTGATTTCCCAGATTGAACTTGTATTTGTGAAAGACAAATAGTGTGTTTCTTTTTGCTTTTTCAGATTCAATTCCCCGGATTGAACTCCAGCAACTCAGAGTGTCTTGGCTTTCCAGAGTTCAGTGGGCAGGAAGGGCAGATTTCTGAGTGGCACTATGACTGGTGAAGGTTTGACACAAGCCTCCAACTACGGTGTCTTGCATGCTTTACTGCATGCCTCAATTCCTCTCTAATGAAACTTTATTTTTCAGGCAAATGCCCCAGACCAAGAGAACAGTGGGCTGTCCATTCTTAACATGGTGGATCTAGTGATAGAGACACATCTGGACTCAAGTTGGAAAGCATATAGGCTGTGAGGTTAGAGCTCCTGGACTTGACTCCTGCCTGTCCTTTCTTGCCTATGTCACCATGGGAAAGGTACAAAGTCAATCTAAGTCTCAGTTTTCTCTTATGTAATCTGGAGCTAATAATATATACTTTATATGATTGTTGTATTAAGTAGAAAAAATCTTTATTAAGCATACCTAGAACAGTGTCTACATCATAAATATTAGTAGATATTAGTTTCATACACTCTTTCCTTGCACCAGCTGCTTCCTGGTGAATGAAATACATCAGAATATATCAGACTTTGACTTTGTTTAAGGAACCAAAGTTAAGGAAAATGAACTGTCTTTCCCTTCATTCCTCCCTCCCTCCCTCCCTCCCTCCCTTCCTTTCCTTCCTTTCCTTCTTTCTTTCCTTTTCTCCCTTCCCTTGCCTTCCCTTGCCTTCCCTTGCCTTCCCTTGCCTTGCCTTGCCTTCCCTTCCCTTTCCTTGCCCTCCCTCCCTCCCTCCCTCCTTCCCTCCCTTTCTTTCTCTTTCTTTCTTTCACCATCTAACCTCTAGGATTGTATTTTAATTTTAAAAAATCACTTAAAATTGGCCAGATCAAGGAAATTTGGAATAGGGAAAGTTGCTTTCCTCCTAGCGAACTGCCCTTTGGACCAGGCAGCGCCACAGAAGTTAAGGACTGTCTATTGTCGGCAGCATTTCCAGGAGCTCAGGGGGAGCCTGGCGATTCATAAATTCACTGAGACGATTTATCCTAATTATTCTAAGAACTGATTTGTCTCCTCAAACCATCTGGTGCTCGGAAGCGGTGGGTGAGTCCCTGGTGGTGAGCACAGCAGCGGCTGCTAAAACCCTTGCACTGGGATTGCCGGATTCAGGGAGGTCAGGAGGGCGCTGTCCGCGGTGCTGCCCTGGCCTGGTTCCGGACCCCTGGAGCCCCACCCTATGCGCCTCTGCTGTAACTAGCCCTTGTCTGCAATCCCTTTTCTACCTTTCCCGGAGAGAACAGCCCTGATAAATGCTGCTTTTCCATCCTCCCAGCCCACCACCCCACCAGCTTATGACTGCATCTGCTGTGTTTTCTTTCTGCTTCCGTTTCCCATTACCATCAGAATGGCTCTTAAACTCTGCTTGGCCTTTTCACAACTGTTGGTAATAAAAATATCTATGTCTTAAAGCGCACCTACAAAGGCCAAACTGGTGCCGATTGCCTTACACGAGCTGTCTCTGCCAGGCACAATTCTCAGTCCGTGCCTGAAGAAGGCTCCAAGTGGATTGGTGACTAGCTCTAGTGCCCCAGCAAGAGAGTAACAAGTGGGGTTTGACTCCCAAGTCACTGTGCCCACAAATCCTGGGCCCTTTGCCAGCCACTCCCTCCCTTTCCCATGAGCCTTTCTGCTCATATGCAGACCTGCCATTTTGGGATCTTCCTTGAGTCCTGCATTCCTGGACACCTTTGCCAAAATCACGTGGCAGTCGCTGGCCCGGCTGACAGCCCATGACAGCCATTGATGCTGACACCACAGTCTGCTTAGAAGCCCAGTCCTGCTTCCTCAGGTCCCAGGGGCTTGCTGCAAAAGCTGGGCTTGGAGGGCCAAGGTTGCGGTTCTCTATCCCCTCACACTGCCATGTTTTCCTCTTATCTCTGGCAACATAAGGGTATTTTCACAGCTCACACATAAATGATGTTTGCCTTTTAGAGCACTTTATTTCTCTGGACAAGAACAGAGAAGAAGAAATGGTGGAAAGCCTCCAAGGACAGAGGAGTCTCAGGAAACATGGTAAAGGACAGGCAAAGAGAAAAAATAAAAGACAAAGCAGAGCATGTGCAGAGACAGGGCACTGGTGCATCTATCCCTGTATACATTGAGCTATCCCAGCACTCATTATTATATAGTCATTGGCTGGATTTGCTGATCAGACTTGACCAGAGACCTCAACCCTCCTTTCCACACCCACAGAATTTTGGTTACAAATGGCCTATTTCTATCACAAACAGGTTGAATGCAAAACAAATGAGTTATATTTGCACAAGAGGATTTGCATTTAGTTGTATGCTATTTTGCTCTATTAACTGAGGACTTCTTGAGAGGATCCATTTCAAATTGTCAGCTATTTGTTATGTGCTTTGATGAGCTGGATGCTAATATGTCCCAGCTTGACCTCATATGCAATCTACAACCTTAGGGCTGGACTGATAAACATGATGTTTTGTGTTGACAAGGAACAAATGGTTTAAATTTAACTTCAAATTTTAAAGGAAACACAAAGGCAACATGAACTCTGAATGCTTGAGATAAAACATTTGCTATTTATTAATAATGAAATCAAGTTTAATGGAATTCAGTTGAACTCTTAAACTACCCAGTGAGATAGTTTAGTGAAATTAATGTCAGTTCTTTCATCTTTTTATATAATTACTGTAATGTCTTAGACTTTTCTAGACTGTGGTTTTAAAGAGAAATACTAATAGAAAACATAATCCAAATTTCAATACTTCATTCTCCATAATATCTGAGAAATATCTGAGAAATATCTCTTGAACTATTTTGAAAAGGAGCCTTTGCTTGGGAGGAAGGTGGCAATGATCATACCTAGTGGTTAATTTCCTCTCTGTTCTGGTCCTGGCTGAGACTACATATTGACTTCCTTAGAAGCAGATACGTCTAAATCTAGCTAGGTGCAGTGTAACTGACATAGGACTAGTAGCCTGATGTCCTTTCTACTGATGGGGGCTGGATGGTCAGCCAAATCCCTTTTGAGAGTGGAGGGGTGGTATCTGGCAATTATGTAGGTCAACACACACGAGGAACTTTCCCTGGCAAACCAGGACTTGTGATCACTGAAATTGTAGCCCAAAGCCAGTCACTTAATAGTTCTCCAATCTAATGAAGTTTGTTTAGCCTTCCTGGGTCTCTGTTTCCTCATTTATAACAATTCTTATCTATTACCCTACAAGAGCGTTGTGAGATAAAATAAGGGCATTAAAAGCAAAGGTGAAATCACCATTTTTTTTTAGCACTGTTGTTAATTGGATATAAGAGAACTTCCAATAAACCACTTGTTTCTTCCTTATAGGCAAGAAGGGTGAGAAATAATTGAGGCAAAATTTAAATCATTTGATTTAAATCATTCAAAATTTAAATACAAATTCCCAATGTAGTATATACAAGCCTGAGGTCTGGGGCAAGAGTTAACATTTCAGCACCAAGTTTCCCTTTATTATGGCCCCTCTAAGACTCTCAAGATTAGGCATCACAGCAGCTTCCAAATTTAAAAGGTAGCTTGATTCATCAAAAGAACAAATGACTGAACTTTTACAATGAATAAAGAACAGTGTGTATACTCTTAGTATATACAATTCCCACTGGATGGAAAGGAAATAATTTGAATTAGGTAATATTATTTAGTGACCAATTTTCATCACCTTTGGGCTATGACTAAATAATGAGAAATGTAACTGAGGGCCGAGGACACTTCCCACACACATATATTACTACCTGCTCTTTTCTTATATTGTCTAAAAGCCTCATTTAAGGGCTAGGTCCTTCCACATGGTGGGATAGCCAAACTTCAGAGCTACCTGTTTGAGGGATTTGTGTACGAATGATGCTAGCCTACCTACCCAAGTTCAAACAGTTAACAAGGGAAGAAGCAAAGCTGGGAGACGGGTGCTCTCTCCTCGCCACTAAACCAGAGTTCTGCCAGAACCCCAGGAATAGGCTCAAAGACCAAGTGCTTTTTGAACTGACAGAAAACAGGAGTTTCTGGGATTTTAAGACATTATGCATGAGTATTGAAAATCAATAAGCACTTCTTAATAGGCTGAGGCGTGTTTGAAAAAAACCCAAAATGTTGGTGTGAGATAATCAAGAAAACCTTTTTAACCGAAGAGTTGACTGATCACTGTAATGTTAACAATAAAACCTACTACCTGTGATTTTGCCAGACTCTACAAAATTGATTTAGCTTAAAAAATGGATAACTATGAATTTCTGATTTTGTTTCAAACAAATCTACTTTATAACAGATTTAGTATGTTTTCTGAATTTGGACAGGCTCCACATGCCAATTTTATATAAAGCATCGATATTTTAATGGATGGGTGCTTCATTTGAGAGTACCCCCAAAAAAGAGATAAATATCAATATTATATTTCAAGTCAAACTATTTTTACTCTAAAGGGTGACCATTGCCATACTTTTAGAGCTGGAATGAGCCTAGTTCATTTAATATGTGCAAGCCAGAGAAAGGTTAAGTATGCAGCTTCATTTTGCAAACTGCTGTGTGGGTGACTATCACCTGGGGGCACTCAAGAAGTCCAGAAGCACCTGGCTTGGCTTGCCTGGAGTGAAAACGCTCAGCAGGGGTAGGTGGTTGTGCTGGCCTCAGTAGATTGAGTAGATATGTCGGTTGGTGGAAAATGGAGGGTGATGTCTGCCAGCAGGCAGAGGGAAAAAAGGGGAAGCAGTAAATATAAGATTTGACTCATTATTTGACTTCAACTTCTGAACTTTTAACCACTATTTAAAGGTAAATGTTTTAAGACTTAGAGGTCTTGGGATTTATAATAGTTCCTGAAGGGAAGAGATTAAGTGAGAGAAATATATTTATTATTTTAGGCATTTATTTTATCCTAGGCATAATTTTAAATCCATTGTTAATTTAATCAATGGCTAATGTTTTTCCTAATTTTTTTTTCAAATGAGGACACCAAGGCTTAGAAATATTAAGCAACTTTTCATCATCATCCAACTAATACAATGATGAAAGGAGATTTGAACTGAGATCATTGCTGATCCCAACGCTGATTTCCTCACCACTATTCCCCATGCCGTTGATAGATGTTACTCTGAAAATTGGGCTAAGCAATATGTATCTTGCATTTTGGCACTTCTGATACCATGGTTTATTCAGTGATGTGTATAAGGCCACATTTCCCTTTCTAATATTTGGGTGCATCAACAAGCATCATCTTTCCCTATTATACAATTTACTATCTTCACACCAGATTCCCCAAACCTGCCACTTTGTTCTCTGATTCTTGCCTTTGAGGGCTAATGGGGAAAAGTGAAATCTGGTCCTCTGCCCCAAGTTGCCAACTGACCTCAGACCACTTGCTTAAGGCTTCTCACTTATAGATTCCTTATTAATAACACTTGACTAAACCTATTTCTACTTCTAATTTTCCATGAAAGTCATCCAAGATAATGAATGAAAAAGCACAGAAATGCAACATACTTAACAGATTATTATTTCATATGGTAAATCAAGCCTTCTAGGCCACATCACTAAGAGCTCTTTTATAACCTGCATAGGTATCAGAGTCTTCTAATGTCTGTGAGGTCAGAAGCAAACCCTTTCCTCTAGAAAATGAATAGGCAAGAGCATAACTATCTGGCTGATGCCTTTTTTCACTAAAATGTAAACCAACACCCTGGCCTATTCTTCATTCTTACATCTGACTTTTCAGTAATTAATAAGAACATCCCAGCAATGGTGCAGTTCGTATGACAGAGAAATTGTAGTAGCAAAATATTTGAGATGAAGCTGAGAGCACATGAGAAAGGGAAAAGCATTGAATTGCTGTTGAAACAAATTTATTTCGTTAGGTAGCACTAGATGTAAATTGTAGCAACATGGAATTAATCATTTAAAATGGATTGTTCACTTAGAAGTAATAAAAAGTACCAACATTCCACTTGGTGCTATTTTTTCCCTCTGCTGAGGCAATTTGGTTTTAAAGTATTTATTTGTTATTGACATTCTAAAGAGAACCAAGGGGCCAAGACAGCTCTGATGGGAACAAACAAGATAGGGGAAATAGCTAGGGCAGGAGGATATAGAGAAGTGGAAAAAACACTGAGCAGATTACTGAGGGTAGGAAATTAATTCTACTTGGAGTAAGTGAACGTGGCAGAAGAAGTTTCTTTAAAAAAGTCTCTTAAAGACTTAATCTAATAAGAGACAACTTGAAACCTAGGTTCTTAATCTTGCATGCAAAGTAGAATCGAATTTACATGATACCAAGCCCAGCCCTCACCAAAATTTAATTAAATCAAAATTGTTGAGAACCAGTGCCTAGAAGAAATTTATATCATTTTAAAAATAAAGATTTCAGATCATATTTGAACAAAGAGGTGTATTAATAAAAGGAATAAACACTTATATATTCCATCCTATGCATAAGATAATGAACTAAGAACCATGGGTTCATGTAGCAATACTCAAGTTTCTTAAAGTGATTATTCCCAGACTGGAGATTAAAAAATATATGAATGTGCTCTAAGGCATTAATTGCCAATTTATAGTGCAAATGCTATATGCCGTAGACATTCAGTAGAAAGAGAAATGACTTTGGACCAGGAGAACTAGGGAAGTCTCCTTAGAATTCGTAGGAGATAGATCAAGATTTAAAGGCCGTAATATTATTAGTAAGCTGTTGGTGCATAACAAACAACTCCATACATAAAGCCTTAAAAAATAACTAGGTATTTTTTCAGAGTCACAGTGATCTCAGTGATTCAGCTGTTCTAGCTGTTAAGTGGTCTCGGCTTGGATCATTCATGGCTGAAATTAGCTGTTGGGTTGTTTGGGATCTGGTTGTTCTGGGTTGTCCTTAGGTGGGATGGCTTGGTTCTGCTCTATGTGGTCAATCCAGGCTCCTTATTCTGGTGGAGGCAGGGGTGGAAACATACAAACCTCTCTTTGGGGCATGTTTGCTAATATCCCATTGGTCAAAGCAAAGACATGGCCAGACTCAGAGTGGAAGGGGAACACAAACCTTTAAACCAAAGGGTATGGATATGAAGTAAGAACATTTCATGTAATTAATCCATGATTTGGAACTCTGGAATGCTGGTAAGAAAGTATTTATGTGGTGAGAATGACATAAACCAAGGCTCAAAGGTGGGAAATGTAAAATTCTTTTAAAGAAAGTGAGCTGTCCTTTTGTCTGGAGCAGAGAAATTGTTTAGGAACAAAATAGGTTATAAAATTGAGGGTATATTTTGGGATAATATAAGAAGTTTGTTTTTTTTTTCTTTTTTTCCCTTTCCCTCTTATGAGAACTAGTGAAAGTGTTTTAGTAAGGTAGGTAGTGATATGATGAGTATATATTTCTATTAACATCAATTTGTCAGAAGTAAACATGATATGAACACTTTTATTGAAAAAAAACTTTAAAACATTGGATGCCATTGGGCAAAAAAGAACATGATTAAATGATCTAATCTTTCTCATGGCCAGTCAGCTTGACAACAATGTTCAAGTTATGTTTGTTACCACAGAAACTGATGTGAAGATCTTTCTTCTGCTAATGGTCACTGATTATTGTGGTGAACAACCTATTTCAAAATAAAGATGCTCAAAATTTCCCGAGAAGTGTGGCCCAAAGTCATTTCACAAATCTTTTGATAAAGAGATCTGAAGCAGTTGTTCTCAGCAGCCTTGGCAATAGGATCCTTAACGAAATATTTGTGAGGAAATGGGTTTCCAAGGTATCACTTAAAATACCTTTGATATTAGATTTATGTTCGTTAATGCAGATGATGTGTTTTAGTGCCTGACTTCGTGGTATGACGCATCGTGCTCTGCCGCTCCGTCATTCACATTTTTACAGATAATGAACTGGATCAGAGCGGTGAAACGATTCCCATAGGTAGTGTTTGGTCAATTTAAAACTTGAAGCCTCAACTCCTGGCTCCCAGTCTACTGCTCTTTCCCCTATACAACAGAGATCATCTTTGAGAAAGGGCTTTGTGTACTATCTTATTCATATGAGAAGTTCAATTTAATTAACCTCAAATGTTAGAAGTTCTTGTCATGACAGAAGGGTTAAGAGAACCCACATCTCTTGAGAACTCAATAGACCTCGGCCAATTCTAAATCATTATTTTACTTTGTCTTCCCCACAACTCTTTAAACTGTGCCTCAAAAGATGAACCCCGGTGTTTAAGATCACAAAGCAATTGCAGAGGCTGGGATTGGAGTCCAGCTCTGTGTTCTATCTATACACTCTTTATCTACTTTTGGTGTACACCATGATTTCCAAAGGGAGTTCATTTTATCTTATTTACTTTTGAACCAGAACGAAGATGGGACTGCTAGGTAGGGGGTTGCTGTTGACATTTAGGGGCTGCATGTTCATGCAACTGCATTTCACTGATTGATAAATGAGGTGTTGCTACTCTATGAATTAATGTGAAATTCTTTTCAGGAATGTTACTAAATGAGTTCCACTGCATGCTCATTTTACATGATTATGGAATCATGGGGAAGCTTGGAACATCAACATACTATGAGGCAGAATAAAGTCCAACCACCAGGACCAGGATGGGGACTTAGGTGAGGCACTTGGGTGAGTGACCCAAGATGCAACATTTAAGGGGGCACTTACTTCCAGGGTTGTCAAGTTCAAGGTCGGTCCCTTCTTAAATGTTTCACCTTGGGTGCATTGCTTGCCTCACTCTTGTCCTGGCCCTACCAGCAACAAAAAGTCACCCCAGAATTTTCTAAGACATTCCTACCTAGAAAGAAACAGACTGAAAGCAGCAATTGACGTGTGTTTTCATCTACAGCTGTCATAAACACTCTGCTGGTGCCTCCATTTTACTCACCTGTGCCTAAGTCCACCCTTCCCAGCCCCTTCCCTTCCACCACAACTTTGTTCTGCCATCTTGCTTTGATAATATTGAATCTGTCATGGTCCTATGACTTCCTCACCTCAGCCTCTTCAGTGGCTGAACGACATATGTGGCCCCTACCCTTCTGAGCAAAAGACACTTTTCCTAAGTCCGTCGTGGAAATGATGAAAATGGCATCACACAAAACCAAGGGTGATACTTCAGAAGCTTGGAATAGGATAGGCACAAGAAGTGCCCACCAGCCAGGAGGACACAGGGAGCCCAAAGAGCTCAGAGCTCAATAGGAAGTTCTGACTGCATCAGGAACCAAAATGCAGCAGACACAGAGCACTCTTAAAGGAGTGACCTAGAAAG
Source organism: Tolypeutes matacus (assembly GCA_026826555.1). Taxonomy (NCBI): domain Eukaryota; kingdom Metazoa; phylum Chordata; class Mammalia; order Cingulata; family Chlamyphoridae; genus Tolypeutes; species Tolypeutes matacus. Next base: position 3,013,739 of record JAKSZT010053840.1, read on the forward strand.
GAAGTTCTCTCCCACAGCAGACAGAAGGGGCCTAGTTACCTGGGACCCTGTGGAACCTCGCACGTGAGGCACAAGGGGTGGGTAGGTGGGGGGTACAGGAATCATTTTACATCGTACACAGGTTGGATGAGATAAGATTGGAGTGTGACAAATGGCTATGGGCCATTTGTTTGGATGAGCTGTGCCTAAATAAAACATTAACTGAGTCTAATTTTAGAAGACTGGGCTAGATTTATAAATAGGGTTTCCAGATACAATACAGGCTGCTCAGTTAATGTTGAATTTGGAATCATCAATGAATATTTTTCAGTATAAATATGTTTCACATAGTGCATGAGGCATATTTATACTAAAACATTGCTTTGATCTGAAATTCAAATCCAACTGGGCAGCCTATATTTTTATTTACCAAATCTGCAAGTCTTTTTGTAAAATAAGTTGACAATTACTTTCTTTACTATTTTTAAGACTGGATATCCCTATCTACAAGCTAGTGGGGAGAGGGAGAGGAGAAAGAAAACTCGGCCACATGAAAGGTTTTTAAAGTCCAGGTTTTCACCCGCAAAATGGATATATTACTACTAATACCTACACCACATATGGTTGTTAAGGAGTCATACATGAGATAGTATATTAAATGCTGAGCATTCTGCCTAACACATAATAAGTGCTCAATACATCTCAACCGTTATTAAAATAAATTTTTCATGAAGGCATGGGTGGGTGAATGAATGAATGAATAAATAAATGTTCTTGGTAAAGCAGCCCAACATGAGAATCTAAAATCTATAATCAAAATTTGTGTCTCTCAGAAGCTCAGGATCCATCCCATAATGGCTGGAAATGATCAAAACACAGTCGCATAACAAGGCATCCCATGACAGCTGTGTGGAAATGCCATCCTTTCTCTTTAAGGTGAAATGTTCAGCCTTGCAAGTGGCATTTGTGCCTTTGACAAATGGGAGGTTGACGATGTTTAGAGGTGGGTGACAGGAGGTACAAAACAGCATTCAGTGTGCAAGCACTGGGGAGAGGAAACAATTCTTATGTGTTGCTGTCTGTCTTCAGCCGTATTTTAAAAAAACTGAAAAGCTCTCTCTATGGGAATTAAGGACGTGAAGATCCTTCAGTAAAATCTGTTATCCTTCCTAAGATAAATTGTTTTCAAAAGCCCGTTTTTTCCCCCCGCTATATAGAATTGTATTGTGAAAATGTCCCTAGAAAACATAATTCAGCAGATTTTGATAGGAAATTTTTCCCTCCAGTTATAAACATCTAAATAATCTGTTGTGAACATCAGAAGTTATTGAAATCTCCAGTGTGGCTGTAATAGATTCCTCCCTCTAGAACAGGGGCATGTTTTCTGAAGCTTTATTGAAAATTGAAAATCTCATGTAAAATGTATTTCACATCATTTAACTTTTCTATTTTCTTTTATGATCCAATGAATTTTATTCATTTTAGCAACTCTGGCTGAACCCAAGTACTTTAGGATTAAGATTAAAATATTAAGTATATGATTTAGGGTTAATAAAAAATCCAATGTATTTTTGCATTTACAGTTATTATTATTTAAAGGAAATGATGCAGCTTAGAGACAGAGTGTGGATAAACTGATTTTTTTTTTCTTTAATTTGCTGTCCACAAAAATCAGACCTAGATGGTTCTGTTTTCATAAAGTAAGGTTGATCAAAATGATACAACTCCCTCAGGACTCTATTCTTGAGGTATTAAATAGGGTTCCCACATTGTATTTCTATAGCTCTACCCCATGGTACAATTGGGATGAACAATTAGGATAATTTCTGGACAATATCAATATATCCTTGATAGATTTCCATTTCAGTTGGTTGTGTTTTCTGGAGAATACAAATACGAAGGAGAGATATCTTTGAAATGAAATACAAACATTTTCCTTTGCTGAACTGTAATGAAACTCCACAGGTAGTGGAGTTACTAGTCAAAAGGAAAGTTCAGGCTGTTTTTCAGACTAAAGATGTACCCTCTGTAAGACGCTATAGATGGTGTAGGTGTGTATGTAAACCCTTTATGCTCCCTGGGGGGCTCTACTACCTGTCTCCGGCAGAAAATGGAATCAGGGAGAAGTCTGCTTGGGATCCCTCCCACTGCTCTTCACAGCCTGGTACGAACATCACACACCTGAGAAGGCGGGCATGGTGAGTTTCTTATTCACAACATGCATTTATCCATTATCCACTTGTTCATTAGCCTTCCTGTCTTCTCCAGTTAGTCGCCATTGGTAGAGAAATAATTTCTGATCCAAAGACATTTTTAAAAGCTTTTTTTTAACAAAAAGAATTTTTATTTATTTGGTTGAGCCACATGAAATTGCCAAAGTTTAACCCTTTTTTAACCTACAAAAATGGCAAATTTTGTGGACTTCCTGAAAATCACATGTTGAGGCAGCTCCCACCTTCTTGCCATTTTTTTTTTGTTAGCCAATGACTATCCTGATATTTTACCAAAATCTATCACTTTTTGTATCACAAATATTTGTAATGTGTCTTACCAGACTCTATCATGCTTTATATTTAAAAATAACAAGAATTATAAATTCATTCCGTTTTGTTATTACTCTCTGCAGTCTAATGAGTTAAGTGAATAACTGATTTATTCTATAGACATTAATTGTATTTTTATTATGCATCAGGCACAGGTTTAGGCACCATTTTTTAATGACAGGACCCTCATAGAGAAACAAGAAATAATATGCCCAGCCAGTAAGAGGTGGGGCCAGTTCCTGAGTCCTTTATTGATTCCAAGCCTTTGCTTTAGGTCACTAGTTTATCCAGCTTCCTACCCTTATAATATGTTATCCAATTTGAAGCTTTAAAATGGACAGAATGTCCATGTGACAATGCCTTAATCAGATTTGGGTGCCAGCTTCTTGCTTAGAATCTGACCTAAACCACAACCAACCCACAAGGCAATTCAAATGGACTTATATCAAACTGGACTTAGTTCATATTCAATCACAAAACCCTGGCTTAACTTTCTCCTTTTAAAACTTGTTTTTGTTGTCATGCAAACACAAGCATTTCGAGGAAAAGATGAGAATTACACTACAGTTCCAGTTTATCCAAGGCTCACATTTACACAATAACCACATTGCCTGCACAGAAAATGTATTCTGTGTTATTGAATGTCGCTAGCTTGGATGAATCAGCACTCCACTGAGCTCCTTTAAAACAGCTATTTCAAGAACCATATTTTGAGAACCTACTAAGTGCCAAATACACTTCTGTATACTACTCTTGACACACAATAGAAGACAAATCTCCCTTCTTTCACAAACCTCAGATTCTAGTCACAGGAAATAATGAATAAAAGGTATGAGGGATGCAGGATTCTCTCATAAAAGCTTCACAAAGAGAAATGGACCCATGGGAGGGTCTAGAGGTTGTGGAGCTCCTTGTCATCATCTTTCATTCATTCTTTCTTTCTACAGAGTGTCTGTCTTGTCACAGCACTCTGTAAGAGCAGCCAAAGTCTATTCCCCCCAAGACCTTGTATTCTAACAAAGGAGAGTTCTCTTAAACAAACAAGATAGAATGGTCAAGGAAGGTTATGAAAAATGGAGAATAAAGCAGGATACAGGAAAAGGAGTTCAAGTGGAGTGGATGCTGTTAATAGAAGGATTGGTCAGAGAAGACCTCTGATCAAGTGATGGTTGAACACCGTCCTGAAAAAGTTAGGGAGTGAGCTACACTGTATGGTATCTGGGAAAGACTGTTCCAGGAAGAGGGAGCAGCCAAGTGCAATGTCCTTAGACACCATGTCCTTGACATGTTCCAGGAACAGCAGGAAGTGTTGGGGATCGAATCATATCCCCGCATAAGGCATGTTCAGGTCCCAACCACTGGTCCTGTGAGTGTGAACATATTTGAAAAAAGGACCTTTTGAGAGGTTATTTCATTTAAAGTGTAGCCCAACTGAATCATGATGGATCTTAATGCTATTACTGGAGGTCTTATGGAGAAATCCACAGAGAGAAGCCACAAGGAGCAGCCAGAAGCTGGAAGTCAATTGAAAATGAAGAGAAAGGAGAAGATGCTACCATGCACATTGGCATGGGATGGAAAAGCCAAGGGCCAAGGATAGGTGGCAGCCAATCCCAGAACGTCATAGTCTTCATGGAGATAGCATCACCTTGCTGACATCTCAATATCAGAATTCACCTAGTCTTAAAAGCATGCACCAATAAGTCTCTGCTTTTAAGTTTACACATTTCATAGAATTTGTTTTATCAAGTAGGAGACTAAAACAGGCAGTGAGGCTGAAGGTAACTAAGCAAGAAAGAGGTAGATGAAATCAGTTTGTCGGCGGGGCTAAATCATGAGGTGACATGGGGTCCTTGGTTAGGAATTAGTTTTTATTTTTAGTGACATGGGACATCATTGGTGTAAAGACAAATTAACTGGTCTAACTAATGTTTTTAAAAGACTAGCCAAACTGCTGGTGCTTATTGGATAAGAGAAGGAAAGCTTACTAGTTAGTTCAGAAGCTATTTTTACAATTGTGAGTGAAAAGTGGTGGTGGACTATAGAAAAGGAAGGTGATAGTGAAGAGAATAGTTTTTTTGTTTTGTTTTGTTTTGTTTTTTGATGATTTTAGGTAACTTGTTAGATATCTTTACTTTTTTTAGATAACTAGGAGATTACCTTTGAAGATGAAATCAACAGGGTTTGCTGATTAATTGGATTTGGGTATATGAGAAAAGGAGGAGTCAAGGACTTCAAGGTTTTGACATGAGCAATTGGAAGTCATTATATCAATTATAAGATGGGCAAAACTGGGAGAGGAGCAGGTTTGTGGTAACAATCAAGATTTTGTTTGGATATGTTACTTATGTCATATATACCTATTAGTTCTTGAAGTAAAAATATTAAAGTGTTGGAGATACTAAAGCTTAAGGTAGTAATTGAGAGGTAAATCCTTTCCCCAGAAGTAATTGAATTTTATCCTGAAGATGGCGGTGGCGGTGGTGGTGGTGGTGGTACTACTAAGGGCTATTTACAATGATCAGATTTTTATTGAGAAGGCTAACTCTGAGGTCAGGGTGAGGAAAAGATAAGCAGAAGATCAGAGGTAGTGAGATAGCTTGGGAAGCTGTTAAACCAATCTGATCAAGAAATGGTCTAAACCTGGTCTATAATAGTCACAGCTGAAGTAAAAAAAACTAAGCAAAGTTGAGAAACCTGAAGGCAATGGAATTGGAGGATGATTGGATGTTGGAGAGAGAGGGTGGAATTAAAAAAATGAACTCATACAAGTAGGTGTTTGGTGATGCTATTAAACAAGATAAAGAAGAAATAAGAAATACGTTTGGGGTGGAGGCAACAGGAAAGTTGATAGCTTCAGTTTGGGATAAGTTGAATTTGAGGTATTTTTGGGACCTCCAAATAATGAATCCTAATAAATTGATTTGGAACATGGGTTTCAAAGCCACCAGACTGTCAAAGATCAGTGAACCAATGGAAGTCAATGAAATGAGCTGTGTGGGGTGAGTACATGGATTGGATGTGAGATATGAGGCACAGTATGTCTCAAAGAGACCCAGGCATCTGTTACTTCAAAGGACTCCACTGAACTCTCATGTTTTCTTCATGGCTAAGAAACACACAGACTGATAGGGAAGGTAAGCACTGTGGGGTGCTGTGGCTGGATTTTGCCTGCTAGTGATAGCTAGGTGTTACATTTTTAAGAATTTTGTGAGTTGACTGTTCAACACAGCAGTTATAAAAAATTAAATGGTACAAATTTAAACTTAAATAAATTAAATTAAAAACAAATGTAAGACAAACTTTAAATGCATAATTTCCTAGTTATTTTTCTCTGTCTATGCTCTTGAGACTATTTGCATCTATTCTGTCTATGTACTGGAGAAACTATCAAAATGTGCTATGTTGTAACTCTTTCCAATTCTGCACATTAGAAGCTGGAAATTAAACCAAGGAAATCAGCTATAAATCAGGGCTTCTTTGCCAGAGTACTGGTTGTTAAACATTTACCAGCACACCACTAATTAAGTAGGAACTTCCATACCCAATGAATGGACTTTGAAATAAAATGGTGTTACAGCTGGGTGGTTCTGGATTAGAGTTTCCCATGTAGTTGCATTCAGACAATGGCAGGGGCTGGAAGAGCAGGGCTGGCCATTCATCTCTCTCTCTCTTTTTGTGTAGGCTTCTGCATTTTGTCTCTCAGTGTTAGCTGGCTTGGGCTTCCTCACAATATGGTAGGTCACAGTAGTTAGACTTACTGCATGGTGTCTTAGGGCTTCAAAGGCATGTGTCCTGGTTAAGAAGGTAGAAGCTACATCAGCTTTATTCTCTACTCTCAGAAGTCACACAGAGAAATTTCCATCACTCCTTTGGTTACAAACAAGTAAAAAACCTGCCCAGATTCAATAGGAGGGGAAGTAAGCTCCACTTCTTAATAAGAGGATGCTAATATTTAAGAAGAGCAGAAGGAATGGGAGAAATTTTTGGATCCTCTTTAGAAAATACAATCTGCTACAGACCCAATCCACAAGAGTTGGAGAATACCAATTATTTTTAACTACCACTTTGATAGGTACTCTGTAGAATACTTGAGAATTGTTGCTTTTATCGATCTAAGATGAAACGTAGACTATAATTTCCAAATGATACAATCCAGATAGTTGAAGGGATAGTTCAGTTTGATTTGGAATAATTTTATGGCAAAGGGAAGTCCAGTCTTGGATGATGATTAACAATAAATATTGTCTACGTCTTTATGGTTAAGGGAAGTTTTTTTCATTTGTTGTCAGGAACTCACTGCTTTTGTTCTCTGTTCCTAACCTTTCTTGTCAAGCCATTCATTCTTTGCATGAGATTTTGTTCTCATTGCAAGCATATTGATCATTATATTTTTTAATCTCCTGAATTCATCTTTGTTGCTTATTTGGGGATTATATATATGTACACACATATATACATGATATATAGTTTATTTCCCGTGATTATAGTTTTCATTCCTCTGGACAGCATATTTATTTCTCAATGAGCCATGCTACCTCAGGTTTTCTGGTAATGGGTTGTTGGGAAGAAAATGCCCTTTCTTCCCTTTTCAATTTTACTTTCTTAGGCCCTCCAATGAGAATCGAGTGTCAAGATAAAGACAAAATGAAGAAATTCTGAGCAGGTTAAAATGGGTACTGGATTATTGAATAATTAAAAGGATAATCTGAAGATGAATTTAAATTGATTAATAAATTTTCGAGATAAGATCATATTTTAGAACTTCAACAAATTATATAAGGAAAGAAGAATGTGTTGTTGTATTTGTTTTTAACATTGAGAATGGAGTAATAGAAAACTTACCTACAAAAGTTAGCTTTATAAAAACTCTATAGTTACCTTCTAAATTCACCAAACATTTACTGAGAGTCTACCAAGTGCCAGGTTTCATGCTAGGTTCCTGTGACAGAGCTTGAAATAACATAGAAGCCAGCACTGGTAGGCTTTTAAAAATATAGTTGAAAATTAAATGATAATGTAGACCCTACTAATTTGGAATTCACCTTCTAATTCTGGAAACATGACAACTTTTCATGGGAATTAAAAGGCTAAATAAAGCTGAAGGTCAGGTCTACAGTCAGAAAATGAGATGCAATTTAAAATGCTGCTTGTTCAACAATATCCAAGTTAGCTGTTTGCTGATAGTTAGATCATTAAATTACCCCTAAGTTTTTTAAACTGTAGTGAATGTTCCAAGCCAGTGGTCTTCAATACTAGCTTTTTCTTAAACAAACTTGGCAACTTAAAAAAAAATAGTGATGAGTGGCTACCAAACCAAACCTTTCAAGGCAGAATATTTGCGGTTGGGCCAGGGCAACATTTTTTTTTCAAAGCTTCCTATGTTATTTTTAATGTGCAACCAGCATTGCAAGCCACTGTCCTAACTGATCTTTCCCCTTTCCTCTATCCCAATTGGCCCATTCATTGATCCTTGCCAGGTGTTAGGCAGTTATGGGAATTCTCTCAATGAACACTTGAGGAGTTTGGGAACTTATCGTATACCATGGTTCTTACACTTGGCTGCTCATTGGAATAACCTGGAGAGTTAAAAAAACAAAAAACAAAAAACAAAAAAAACTTATGCATGACCACTACTCCTGTCCTCCACCAAATTTTTGCTTTCTCAGTCTGGTGTATGGCCTGGGCATGAAGGTTTTTTAAAGTCTCCTAGGTGACGCCCTTTGAGAACTATTGTCCTAGGAAGTCCCAGTGATAAAGACCTGACTGTCACGTCATAGGTGAAATTTAAATATAGAGAGACTGAGAGCATAGATGTAAATGGCTCCAGGTGGCAAGCAGGTAAGATTCCCAGGGAGGCAGGTCATGTGGGGAGAGTGGGGAATCAGAGCCCCTCAGCTCCATTCAATAGAAGACATATGGAATGTGGGATTGCCTCCTGTTCAAAGGAACTCGAAAATATGTTTTTGATGTTCTAGTGTGCAGCCTGCCAATTTTTAAACTTTGGCAAAGGATTCATTTTATAAAAACACTGACTATGCCCAAGAAAATCTATCTGTGGGCTGGATTCAGTAAAGAGACTTCTAGTGTTTGACTTTTCTCTTCCTTGATGTTGGCTTATCAATTTCCCACTAACTTTACTGGGATTCTTGTCTCAGAAACTTCCTTTAGCTTTGCTCCCATGCACATGTGACAGTATTTTTACCCAGTTGCTTATAAACACTTGAACATTTTCTCTTTATTCCTGGTTTTAGGCCCTGTACAAATATAAGGCATGTTTCAGTAGATGCTCCTCCATTAGATCAGTACCTTGTGGAATGGTTGTTAGTTCATTATTGCCATATACAAAACACCCAAACCAAGTTTTGTATACTTGTGGATTCACGATGAGATAATTAGCAATTTCTTCAGTTCCCACTGAGTGGGATGAGTTGAAGATTAGCTTCTCTCAGTAGATTACACATTAGAGAGAAAAATGTCAAACAGCAAAGTAAAACGGGATGCTAAGTCTTCCCACACAAGCATTGACAGAGCACTAATGAGCTAGCTTTCCTGTCACATTCACAACTAGCAAAAGATATCTAAGAATAAGTCAGAGAACCTTTCTATTGGAGGAACTTTATTTTACCACTAAATATATAGTAAAAAAGTGGGTCAATTGGTACTTACAGAAGCTATTTTAGTTCAGCTGGAGAAAATTAACTGTATTTTGGAAGTAAAAATAAAACTTTGGAAAAGTTAGTCTCCCTTATTTTGCCTAGAAATGAAAAAATATTTAATGAGAAAAGACCACATTGTTATCAAAGAAATTTCTTTGCTGCCCTCATTCTGCACAATTTCCTTTTTGGTTGCTAGACCCAGACCACTTTTTCACTGTCCATTAACCACTTGATGCTGTGTGGTTCTTTTCTCTCTGTCCCACTTAGAGTTCAGATCCTGTGCTTGGCATTAACTATATGCAGGAGGCGTTGTGTGGGGCAGGGACACGGTATGAAGGCAGCGTTAAGTATGCGCCATCACTTCCTGATGGACCACAGGACATGGGGTTCTCATGAGGTGAAATGGCCAGTCACTTTGGACCTCTACAGGTGGGCTGTAGTGAAGGAGAGCAGGAAGGGTGAAGGAATGTGTCTGCACATTCCTGCTGCTTCCTATTTCCCATTGATTGTAGTCTATCCAAAGGGAACCCTCCCCCTCTCCATCCCTAATATCTGTGGGCTGTGTCACCTGCCACTTTGACAGCTGCTGGGTAAATCAGATCCTGTATACCACAGAATGGTTCTTCGTCCAAGTTTACAAATGGTAGAAGGTGCCTGAGCTTCTGGACAAGCCACAGGATGGCTGCAGGTAGAAGTTCTCACTTATGTAGAGATATGGGCAATAGGGTAAGTTTATGAGAGACAGGTGAGGCCAAGCAGACCTGAGGAGGTGAGTAGATATATCTGTTATATATATGGACAAAACAGCCATTATAAGAATTACTAAAAATACATGAGTTTTGTAGTGAAGGCAATGTTTGACATCTAGTTCCTGGTATGATGCTATGATCATAATAGACAATAAATCTCAAACAAGTGATAATATTTATTTGTTTTTGTTGGTAGAATTGACTTGGGTCAAGTGTTACATTTTTCATCATAATTTCCTTGACAATAATGATCTTTCATAATTTTTCTTTTTACTTAATTCTTTTCAATGGATTTCACTTTTTATTTTAATTCATCACTGCAAATCCTGGAAATCCTGCCAGTATTGCTTTCTGCAACTATGTCTGGCAATGAAATGTGAGATTTTCTGAAAGAGGAATGTAAGATTCAAGTCCAGCTCCATGCAATAGAAATGAAATAGGAGCAACAACTGTGAGCTACACATGAAATTTTAAATTTTCTAGTAGCCACAATAAGAGAAGTGAAAAAATAAAAAGCTAAAATTGATTTTCATAATATATTTAGTTTAATCCAATATTTCAAGAACATTATTTCAATATGTGATCAATATGAAAAATATTGAAATATTTTACATGATGTTTCATAAAGTCTATGAAATTAGGTTTATTTATACACTAACAGGGTCATCTCTGTTTGGACAAGCCACATTTCAAATGGCCCATGGCCACACACAACTAGTGACTACCATACCAGACAGAGCACCTCTAGGAAATGTGAATGACAGGCTCAGAACCAATCCATGGGGAATGACTTTGGACTGAAATCGTGGTCCTCAAACTTGAGCATGAAGCATGGAGAGCTTTTGAAAACAAATCCCTAGGCATAACACCCAGGGAGTCTGATTCAATAGATATGGGGTAGGTCCCCAAATTTACATTTCTAACAAGTTTCCAGGTCATGCCAATGCTACTAGTCCTGGACTCACTCTTTGAGAGCTCTTAGTGTAGTAGATGAGGCTTTTGGAAATCAGCTTTGCAAATTTTAAGAGGTAGAAGAGGGCATTTTCTAAACATTATATAAATATACCCCCTACTTTGGTAAAGAGCAGTGCTACAGTAGGAAAGAGGAGATCATATTGTGCCTAGGATTACAATTCTGTTCCTGAATGTCATGATGCATAATAATAGTTTTGGTACTCTTGACCATTTATAAGTGAAGATACGTGTATATGAATTTTATATACACAAACATGATATATTTAATTTAGTAAAATGTATACTTCTTGTTTACATTTGAATTCACTAAGGGATGCATTGCATCTTGGCAGAATTTGAAAAAACACTCACTTTGGAGACTAGACAATTTAAAAATGAGCTCAATTCAATTTCTTTTAAATTCACTGTAGTCTCCCATTAACCTTTAGGTTCCTTTTTATTTTTAAAGATTTATTTATTTATTTCTCCCTGTCCCCTCATTGTTTGCACTTGCTGTCTGCTCTCTGTGTCTATTTATTGTGTGCTCTCTGTGTCTGCTCATCTTCATTTTTTTAGGAGGCACCAGGAACCAAACCCTGGACCTCCCGTGTGGGGGAGGTGCCCAATCACTTGAGCCACATCTGCTTCTTGCTTGTTCTGCCTCTTGTTGCATCATCTTCTTGCATCCTCAGGCCAAGCCAGCCTGTTGCACCAGTTCACTGTCTTGCTTGTCTTCTTTAGGAGGCAATGGGAACTGAACCCAGGATCTCCCATGTGGTAGGTGGGTGCCCAACTACTTGAGTCACATCCACTTCCCCTTTAGGTCCATTTTTAAAGTGGGCTGAGTGTTTTAGTTTCCTCAGCTGCTCAAGCAAACACCATGCAATGGGCTGGCTTAAACAGTGGGAAAACAGTGGGTTTTGAGGTTAGGAAAAATAGTTCAAATCAAGGTATCCTCAAGGCAATGCTTTCTCCCTGAAGACTGGCATTCTGGGACTGGCTGCAGGTAATCTTTGGTCCTTAGTTTGTCACATGGCAAGTTACATGGTAGCATCTTCTGGTCTCTTCTTTCTCATCTGTGTTTCATTGCTTTCAGATTCTGGCTGTGCCTTCCATGGCTTTCTCTTTCTCTTTTTCTCTCTGTCTGAATTTCATTCCACTTATAAAGGACTGGAGTAATAGGATTAAGACCCATCCTGACTGAGGTGGGCCACACCTTAACTGAAGTAACCTTATCAAAAAATCCTGCTTACAATGGGTTCACACCCACAGGAATGGATAAAGTTTAAGAACAAGATTTCCTGGGGTACATACAGCTTCAAACCACCATACTATGTCTCATATTTACTATTGTATTCCCAGTTTTTAACACCTTTGTATGCAGTAGGTACATGATAAATAGTTGAATGAGTGAATGTTGTTCCTTGTTTTATATTTTCAAGAATTTCATCTTTTTATAGTCTGAATATTTAAATAAAATGCTGAAGAGATCAAAAGAGTATATTTATTTGTGAATGTAGACATCTTTCCTAATTCCATGTTATTTCTGTAAGTATTAGGAATACACTATAGCTCTGACTGAAAATCTAAATGCCAACAAGTTATGTGGATCTGGATTTTCTGATAATAGGTAGTCTGTTTTTTCCCAACTTTAGACACAAAACCTATACCATGCTCTTCTGCCATGACGTTTGCTGTTTGCATACATTTTCTCTATAGAGCTTGGGCTGTAGGGGGGCAGTGGTTAATGTACCCCATATTTGTCATCATTAAATTTTTCCCCCCAAACACAGCCATTCTTTAGACAGCATTGCCAGTGTACCATATTTCTCAGAACATTCACCAAACTCCTCAGAGAAAATGGTTTATTCTGTTAGAAGTTATGCCTCAAGATTTTGCCTCTGCCCCAGACAAACTAATTCCCATCATTATAACAATTCTCACATACTTATACTTAAGGACAAGTCACACATTGATGAAGCCAACTGAGATACAGCTGAAAAACTTGGTCTTTATTTTTGGCATAGGGAAGGGGTGGAGAAAGATGAAATGAAACCATGTAAGTTAAAATTTTTGGAGTAATCAATAACTCATTTTGAAATAAACTCAGTTGAGGGCATAAAGATGTAGGGAAACTTTTCCACCCAATGGTTTAATGCACCTTCTTGTCACATCCAGAGTTAGGCATTATCTTTCCTTTCCACGCAGTAAAGCAAGCTCATTCTTGCAATGAGATTACAAACAAAAGAATTTTAAGCTTGTGCAATCCATGACTTTTAGTGATGTTATTAAAGAAATTAATGACAGCCATTTTCTTTACTCTGAGGCTCCAGGAAATACAGTAGATTCAAATGAATGCATAGTAATATATCATTCTAATTTCAAGATGGGTTTGGATGGCCAATGAAATCCTACATTTTCCAATTGCTTCAAATAATCTCACCATAATAACTATGCAACAAATCTTATGAGTTACATATAAACACCAAAAAATAATGAGGAGCAAAGAGACAAATTAGAAAAAATCAATTGCATTTTTTATTCAATACAATCTAAGTAATTGATAATATAATATGACCGTAATAAAAGTCTTATATTTATTCATGAATTTGCCATGTGTCCATGTGTTAAGCACTGTTTTAAGCACCATGAATGTGTTCATTCACATAACAAATATTTATTGAGTGACTTTATGTGCAAAATATTGTTTTGGATCTGGGGTCACAGTAGTAATAACCACAAACAAATATTCCTACCCACATGGAGCTTATATTCTAATGGAGGACAGGCAAAATAGATGGAATAAATAAATTACATATAGATATATTTGAAAGTCTTAAGTACTGAAGAGAAAAAATGAAAACTGGAAAGGGAGCAGAGGCTATTGTGATGGAGTGGTGGTGGTGACATTTTAATTGGATGTCAGGGCACATAGGAAAGGTGATTATTCAAATAAAGACCTAGAAGAAGCCAAGAAATCCACTATGAGGGTGTCTAGAGGGAAAGTTTTCAAGATTGAAGGAAAAAGAAGTGAGAAAAATACCCTTAGCGTATTGTGGAAAAACAAGGAGGTCATGGTCATTTAGTGGACAGTGTGAAGAGTACAGTGGTAGAAGATAAAGTCAGAGAGGTAAAGAGGAATGGCTGGTTGTGGGTCTTAGGACCATATGAAACATTCTGCCATTGACTCCAAATAGATGGGGAGTCATTGGAGGGTTTTAGGCAAAGTAGAGAGTTGATATGATTTATGATTTATCAGGAACAGTCTGGATTCTATGATGAGAATAGAATGCAAAGATGAATAAGATATGGTCCCAAGGTCAATGAACTCACACTTAATTTGATAAGGCAATAGTTTTAATATGGTGATATATGTGTTATTGGAGAGTTCAAAGTATTCAGAGTTGAGCATAACAAGCAAGTTTCCTCTTCACTCCTCATCCCCCAAAGTGGCTTCCATCTCTATAATTCCACTGAGATAATTCTTGCTACAGATTCTGATGGTTTTTATGTTGCCAATTTCAATGTCTTTTTTTATGTTCACTTTACTTGACTTCTCAGCAGTAGCTGTTACTTTTCATATTGCCCGTGTTCTTCAAATACTCTCCTCCCTTGTTGTCTTTGACCTTTCATCATCTTGATTTCTTTCTTATTCTTTAGCCAGGCTATTCAGTTTACAGGGTTATCCCTCTCTCTTTAGAAATTAGATCTTCAAATCTATGTTCAGGGCTGCCATATGGAATAACTCCAAAGGGCCCCTTCACAAATGGTCCAATGGTCCAAGGAATTGGTGCTTTTGGAAGTTGTGTCTCACCACCTGGCATGGCTGTAATGAAATAATTCATCCCTGTCTTATTCTTTTGTCTCAATGCTTTAGTTTTCTCTACCTAGACAATCTTAACCATGGATGAGATTTCAATGAATTGCCTATTAGTTTATGTACCCATCACAGGATGCTTTTCTGTGTAACACACTCATGGGTTAGGTGGATCATTGGACATCCCCAGTTGAATGTCTCAAATGTGCTTCAAGTTTAATATGCTCCAAAATGAACTCAAGGACTTCTCTTCATGCAAGGTCTTATTTCATGTTCTTGGACTCAAAAAACAACACCACTATCCATCCTGTTACACAAGCCGGGAACTTAAGAGTCATTCTTTATACCTCCACTTCTATTATCTAATTTATTGATTTGTGTCCTCCAGATGTGGCCTTCATCCAATATACCCTCATCTCCTTTTTTCTTTGGTCTCCAGGAACCCCTTCTCTGCATGAGTGCACAGAAAAATTTCAAACTTCTAACTGAGTTTTATTACTGACCATCCACCTGTTTAAAATACTTAATGCATTCTCTCTTTTCTTAGAAAAAAGATAAGAATCCCTATGGATTCTTCCCTAAGCTCATCTCACTCTGATGTTTACTACTCCACTCTGCATTCCAACAGCTACTGGCCTTTTTTTAAAACAAACAAACAAACAAAAAATGTCATTTTCCCTTATGCAAAAGCTGTTAGATATATAATCATTTCTACCTGATATCCTGTGCCCCTTTCTTCCAACCCTAAACCATCTGTGTTAACTCCTACTTTATTTCATGTTTTAGCTGCATGACATCCTCTTTCAACTTTCCCCCAACTTCCAAGGTCAGGTTAATTTCCAACATTTTAAACTCTCATAATACACATACTTCTCCTACAGAGGCCTTATCATGGTTATAGCATTTTATTTATTTGTGTGATGTTTGATAAATGTGTCTCCGCTACCTTTCTATAAGTTTCAAGGTGACCAGAGATATGTATTGTTTTGTTCAATACTGTAAATACTGTATCCCTGGGACCTAGCTCACTACCAAGTGCAGTGTAAGGGCTCAAAAATATTTGTTGGATGTAAGTCAATAAACATTTTGATGAAGTGGTGCTATACTCTTATTTGATGAGGATATCAAATTATGCCATCATTTTTCCACATCTTTTTTTCTGAAGCCAATATTTACTGGGACATACCAAGTATCCACAAATATCTGAACCTTGGCATTTCAGGCAAAATTGCTGCTATGCAGAATTTATATGGAGAGTTTAAAAGTTGATTAGACTTGGAAATATAATGAGCAAATTTAGAATATGATATATTTAGAGAGTTTTATGGAAAGCCCATAGGGGTTGCTTAGGTTTTAATCTCAGACCTGCTACATACGAACTGTGATTCTGAGAAAATTACACAAGCTTGTCATGCTTCACTTTCTTCTTCTATAAACAAAGTTTCAGTGAGAACAAAAAAAAAAAAAAAGAAAAAAAAAAAAAAACTAAAAAGGTAAGATATATTTGGCTAGCTCTCAACAGATATTAGTTCTGTTTCCCTATACGTGCTATAATATGTTGATTTAATTTCTCTTTCACAAATGTCCTACTGGTAAGACAGTGCTTTCTTGGTTTTTAGTATGGTATAATGTTTTTGTCCATAAAGGCTTTCTTTGCCTGAAGCTGTTGAGTCTAAATTTAGCAGGGTTTACAGAAAGTGACATAGATCAAATACGAAAAACGACCTGCTTCCCGATAATGAGAATAGGAAGGTATAACCTATCCTCTGTAATCAGAAAAGCTGTCTGAGCCATTAGGAGGCATTTCTGAGACTACCTTCATAATATTAGCATCTGTAGGAATGCCTCTCACTGTAAACAAAAGGTTAATAGCTGTGCTTTTCCAGCTGTTTCACTTGGGCCAGATGTCTGAGTAGCTCAAAATACTTAACTGCATATTAGGGCCACATAAACTGCAGGCTGCTGCTTGTTGGGAGAGTTGTTAATTTCTGCAGAATGTTGCACTGATGTCATTAGAGTTTGAATTAAAACAAATTTGCTAACAGGGTTGTAGTAAGTGCTGGTGCAAAGATTAGTCTAATAGAAGCAAAAATAGATGATTCATCTTCTACATGATTTGAGTGACTCTCTATGGTCTTACTCATAGCACTAATCCCTTGTTACTCTCTCTGTTTCCTGTCTGGCTGTAGGTTGCCAGGACAGACTCATTGGGTGTCATCTATGCATCCTATCAAACCTGAGTCTTATAAAATACAAAAATAATTGCGAATCTTGTACTCTCACAATGGGTATTTATGCTGATTGGGAATATTATTAGAACAGTCAACAATTATATAGTGTTCTATAAATTATAAATTATGACAATTTACCATAACTCAGCACATGGATTCAATTTGAACTAAGTTCCAAATTCAATGCTCAGTTCTCTACATACCTTACCACTTAGTTTGGGGTCTGCAGGCTGTATCTGCAGGCCACTGCTCATAGTTGGAACATTTTCACACATTACCTTATTCTCACTTAATTCTTGTAGTTATTGCATGAGGCAATTATCCCTGCCATTTTGTTGCTGGAGTTATGAAGACATAGATATGTTGTGAGTTCACTTGGTGGTGACGACACCAGGATTGGAACTGCAAACACATAACTCCATAGGCCTTGCTTTTATATTGTTTATTCTTTGGATTAGTACAGATTATTTCCTCCACAACAACTGTTGACATTGGGCAACTGCAAGAATGAAGATTTTGGTGGTTGGAATGGCAAGGAAGAGGGAGAGCATTTGGGGCCTGAGGGAATGGCCTGGCTTTTGTGAAGTTCAAATGATCAACCCCTTGTCCTTTTCCAATGTGTTTGCATTTGTCCCAATAACAGTTCTGGTCATTTTGACTTAAAATATTGTAATACAATTTTATACACTGACTACATAATATTGGTGCTATGGAAACATTCACCCTTTAAAAAAGGAAAATACAAAATTCAAATTTTAAAGAAAAGTTTTCCTTTAATAACTATAAGACATAGGAAATGTTCATTTTATTTTTAAAAAGTAGTACATTTTGAATTTCCACAAAGAAAGGGGAAAGCTAACACATACAAGCAGAAGATATGCTAATTTCAGGAAATTATTTTTACTTATTTCACTTAATTATTTTGTTTATATATCACTGCATGCTTGAAAAAAATAAGTATTATACACATTATACAGAAAAATTCATTAAATTTAGGAAATGTGCCTAGGGTCACACAACCAGCCTTCTGTTTGCTATTTTTTTTAAATAAATCATTTTTATTGATACATATTAATAAAGCATACAATTCATCCAAAGTGTAAAATCAATGATATTTGGTATAATCACATAGCTGTGCATTCATCACTTCAATCATTATTAGAGCATTTTCATTATTTCAATAATAATAATAAATAAGAAAACAGACAAACAAACAAATAAAAAAATTCCTCACCTCTCAATCTCTCTGTTTCTCCTGCTGCACATAGCTATTATTTATGGCTATTCTAACACAGTTATTTATTTGTTTATTAAGCAGCTTAACTGAGAAATATTCATATACCTTATGAGCTATCCAAAGTGTATAATCAATGGATTTTAGTATAATCACAATGTTATACATTCATCATCTCAAAAATTTTAGAACAATTTCATTACTCCAGAAAGAAAGACTCCACACCCCTTAGCATTCCTTCCTCAGCCCTACATTCCCACTAATCTAATTTCATCTTTATAAATTAATTATACTTACATTTTATTTAAATGGAATCTTACAACATGTAGTACTCTTTGTCTGGTCTCCTTCACTTAATATAATGTAATTAGTTTGTTGTCTGATATTAATATTTTGTAGTATTAACCTATATTTGTTCAACTAAAAAGAAAAATGATATTATATATTCAATTTTACCCATATTCATATTTCACATAATGTATTTAGATCATAATAGCATAATCACACTATATTTGTCCTTTTGTGTCTGGCTGGCTTCACTCAACAAATGTCCTCCAGTTTCACCCAAGTTGTCATATGTTTCAAGACTTCATTTCTTCTTACTGCTGCATAATATTCCATCATGTTATACTCCACAATTTGTTTACCCATTCATCAGTTGATAGACACCTGGGTTGTTCCCAACTTTTGACAATTGCGCATAATGCCACTATGAACATTGGAGTGCAAATATCTATTCGTGTCACTGCTCTCAGTTCTTCTGGGTATATAACTAGCAATGGTATTGCTAGGTCCCACGGCAAGTCTATATTCAACTTACTTAGGAACTGCCAAACAGTTCTCCACAGTTGATGTACTGTTCTACATTCCCACCAACAGTAAATAAACATTCTTATCTCTCCACATCCTGTCCAAAATTTAGTTTTTCAACTTTTTAATAGTGGCCAGTCTAATAGGTGTGAAAAGATATCTCATGGTAGTTTTGATTTGAATTTCCCTAATCACTAGCAATGTTGAACATTTTTTCATGTGTTTCTTCCTCATTTGTATTTCTTCTTTGGACAGTTGTCTTTCCAAGTCTTTTGCCCATTTTTTAATTGGAGAGTTTGTCTTTTTATTGTTGAGTCATATGATCTCCTTATATATCATTGACTTTAAACCCTTATCAGATATATGATGGCCAAATATTTTCTCCCATTGAGTTGGCTGCCTTTTCACCCTTTTGACAAGTCATTTGAGGTGCAAAAGTGCTGAATTCAGAGGAGGCTCCATTTTTCTATTTTTTCTTTTGTTGCTCGTGTTTTGGGTATAAGGTTTAAGAAACTACCGCCTACCACAAGATCTTGAAGATGTTTTCCGACATTTTCCTCTGGAAGTTTTATGGGTTGTTGTTTTATATTTAGGTCCAGTACCCATTTTGAGTTAGTTTTTGTATAAGGTGTGAGATAAAGGTCTTCTTTCTTTCTTTTGGATATGGCTATCCAGTTCTCCCAGCACCATTTGTTGAATAGACTGTTCTGGCTCAGCTGAGTGGGCTTAACAGCCTTATCAAAGTCACTGATTGTAGATGTGAGGGTCAATTTTTGATTTCTTGAGGTGATGTTAGCTTCATAGAATGAGTTTGATAGAGTTCTTTCCTGTTCAGTTTTTTGGAAGAGCTTGAGCAAGATTGGTATTAGGTCATCTTTGAATGATTGGTAGAATTCACCTGTGAAGCCATCTGGTCCTAGGCTTTTCAACTTTGGGAGCTTTTGATGACTGTTTCAATCTCTTCACTTGTGAGTGGTTTGTTGAGGTGTTCTATATCTTCTAGTGTCATTGTAGGTGGTCCATGTGTTTCTATGACTTTACTAGTTTTTTTTTTTGGCATACAGTTTTTTATATTATCCTATTATGGTCTCTCATATTTCTGTGGGGTCAGTAGTAATGTCCCCCCTCTCATTTCTGATTTTATTTATTTGTGTCTTCTCTCATTTTTAGTCTAGCTAAGGGGTTGTAGATTTTGTTGATCTTCTCAAAGAACCAACTTTTGGTTTTGTTGATTCTCTCTCTCTCTCTCTCTCTTTTTGTTCTTAATTTCATTCATTTTTGCTCTGATCTTTGCTATTTCTTTCCTTCAGCTTGTTTTGGGATTCGTTTTCCATTCCTTTTCTAGTTACTCCAGGTGTGAAGTTAGGTTTTTAAGTTTAGATCTTTCTTCTTTTTAATGTAAGCATTGAGGGCTATAAACTTCTGTCTCAGCACTGCCTTTGCAGTGTTTCATTGTTTTTTTTTTTTCAATTCTAAAAACATTTTTTATTACACAATAATACAATATCATTTTTAAAAATGAAAACACTGCACAGTCATTCACAACCCACTGCCTCCCACACACCCTAATGTAAGAGTGTTTGCCCAGAGCATCTTCCTGACACTGTCCTGCCCATGGCCTCCACTCAATGGAAGGCAGTGACATTGTATGGTCTTTCTTTTTATGTAGTAGAACTTACCAGCAATATCCTTATAAAGTTATTTTTTGTGGTTATTTTCAGAACATTCTTCTCCACTCAGATTGTATAAATATTCATACATGTGTTCATACATATTTTATTGTAGCAATTTGAATATTTCTTTGACATTTAAATTATTAATCCAATTGGAATCAATTTTGATATATGGTGGAACGATTACCATTATCTTTTTGCAAGTGGTTATCCATTTGCAAAATGGATAGATTTGCAAATGGCACTCAACATCATTTTTTGAATGACCCAAACTTTCATCACTGATTTGAGTTGCAAAACTTTCCATATACTAAGATATGTATATGTTTGAAACAATTTTTGGATATGTTACTGTATTACACTGAATTGTTTGTCCATTCATCAATTGTTACTGTATGTTTTAATTAAGTTTTTGGTAGGCTTTCATGTCTAGTAAGTGAGTTCCTCAATCTTTCTTTTCAAACATCAACTTGCTTTCAGAATGTTTATTCTTTCTTTTTAATTTAAGTTTTGTTTTTTAAAGGTACTTAGATTACATAAATATTACATAAAAAATATAGGGGATTCCCACATGCCCCGTTCCACACATCTCCCACAGTTTCCCACATTAACAACATCCCTCAGTAGTGTGATATATAGGTTTTGATATGTTGCATTCTCCTTTTCATTCATCCCAAGATATTTGCTGAATTCTCTTGCAGTTTCTTCCCTGACCCATTGATTATTTAAGAGTGTGTTGTTTTATCTCCATTATTTATGAATTTTCCCTTTTTCCTTCCATTACTGATTTCTAGCTTCATTCCATTATGATCAGAGAAAGTGTTTTGTATAATTTCAATCTTTTTAAATTTATTGAGACTTGTCTTATGACCCAACATATGGTCTGTCTTGGAGAAGGATTCATGAGCACTTGAAAAGAATGTATATCCTGCTGCTTTGGGGTACAATGCTCTATAGTTGTCTGTTAGGCATAGTTCATTTTTCATATTATTCAAGCTCTCTGTTTTTTTAATTTATCTTCTGTCCAGATGTTCTATCCATTCTTGAGAGTGGTGTATTGAAGTCTCCTAACTATTATTGTAGAGACAGCTATTTCTCCTTTCAGCTTTGCCAGTGTGTGACTCATGTATCTTGGGGCACCGAGGTTAGGTGCATAAATATTCTGTATATTTATTACTTCTTCCTGAATTGCCCATTTTATTAATATATAATGACCTTCTTCATACCTTATAACAGTTTTGCATTTAAAATCTATTTTTTCCAATATTAGTATCACTACTCTGGCTTCTTTATGTTTACTATTTGCATGGGATATCTATTTCCAACCTTTCAGTTTTAACCTGGTTGTGTCCTTACATCTGAAGTGAGTCTTTTCTAGACAGCATATAGATGGTTCATTTTTTTATCCACTCTATCAGTCTATGTCTTCTGAATTGGGACTTCATTAATATTCAATGTTATTACTGTAAGGCATTACTTACTTCACTATTTTGACCTTTGGCTTTCTGTTGTCATATCATACTGTTGTTTATCTTTTTACCTTTGATTTACCCTTTCTAATAATCTTCATTTCTACATTCTTCTTTGAGTCTCTTGTCCATGTTTTTTCCTTTCCAGCTCCAGCACTACTTTCAGTATCTCTTGTAATTCTGGTCTTTTGGTAACATATTCTATCAGTTTTTGTTTGACTGTGAAGACTTTGAACTCCTCTTCACATTTGAAGGACAGCTTTGTTCTCCTTCAAAAATTCTTGGCTGGCAGTTTTTCTCTTTCAGCACTTTAAATACATCATACCACTTTCTTCTCTCCTCCATGGTTTCTGATAAGAGGTCAGCAGTTAATCTTATCAAGTTATCCTTATATGTGATGCTTTGCTTTTCTCTTGCTGCTTTCAGAATCTTCTCTTTATCTCTGATATTTGTCATTCTGAACAGTAGATGTCTTGGTATATTCTGTTTGGGGTGTGTTGTCCTTCTTATTAATATTTATATATTTTATAAGAGTAGGGAAGTTTTCAGTCATTATTTCCTCAAATATTCTTTCTGTCTCTTTTCCATTTTCTTCTCCTCCTGGGACACTGATAATGCATATGTCTTTGAATTTCATGTTGTCATGCAACTCCCTGAGACCTTGTTCCATTTCTTCCATTCTCTTTTCTTTTTGTTTTGTCTTTTCCAGTTCAGATGTTCTGTCTTCAAAATCACTAATCTGTTTTCAAACAACTCAAATCTACTCTTATGTGCCTCTAATATATTTTCAATCTCATCCATCATGTCTTTATATTTTTTTTAACTTTTAAAAAAATATTTTAAAAGTTGCTTAGATTACATAAATGTTACACAAAAATTATACGGATTCCCATGTTCTGACCTCCCACACCTCCCACAACCTCTCCCATAAACATCTTTCATTAGTGTGGTACATCACATGCAATGGATATCTACATCCTGGGGCTTTGCCACTAAGCATGGACCATAGTTCACATTGTAGACCACACTCTCTCCCACACAGTTCTGCATGTTATATGATGATATAAAATGGCCTATATCTGTCATTGCAATGTCACTCAGGATAATTCCCAAGTCCTAAAAAAGCCCCTGTGTTACAACTGCTTTTCCCTCTCCCTGCCCCCTAAGCATCCAGTGCCCACTGGCTCCACATCAATATTGTGATTTCTTCCATTGCTTGAATCACAGTAAGTCCACTCTAGACCATAGCTCTTCCCCCAATCCTGAGGAGTCTGGGATGGTTATGTCCACTCCACCTCCAAGTGAGGGGGGGCTTATAGCCCATGGATAAGATGGATGGGATTATCCTGCCTGCAGCTGCAGGCTCTCTCCATTCCCTGGGATGTCCATTACCCATCATCATCTCCCTGCCAGGTGTCTTGGGTGAGTCAATTGAGCTGTAGAGTAGGAGTTGAAGCTCCACTGAGATTCCAGGCACAGCTGGCACATGGGCAGGCCAAAGGTTCCAGTCTCTGGAGGCACACCTACAAACTCCAGCACCACATATAGGTTTGAATAGAAGGGACTGGTGAGCCATGTGCAGGGAGGACTTATTTGAGTCCAACTCTGTCATTCTCAGGAACACAGATTCCAAAGTAGAGTCCGCTGATATGGCATCAATCTCTGGATCTATCCCCCCTTATATAGGATCTGGGTGTCTCCAGAGCCCTTAGGAGCCTCTCTGTTTGGGATGATATCCACTTTGGTGTTCTATGAGATCCTCCTGGGGTGTGTGTAAGCATTACCTCTAGGATGACCTCCCGACTCACTTTGAAGTCTCTTAGCCATATGAACTCATTTGTCTTTACCTTTTTCCATTTTTATTCAAGGTCTTTTTCCAGTCATATTGCCAGTTGACACTTGGTAGTAATCCATCGGTGCCAGGGAGGCTCATCCCCGGGAGTCATGTCCCACGGTGGGAGGAAGGTAATGCATTCATATGCTGAGTTTGGCTTAGAAAGAGGCCACATTTGAGCAACAAGGAGGCTTTCAGGTGGCAACCCTTAGGTACCCCACAACAATAGGGTAAGTTTCAATTTCAAGAGCAAAGACTCATAAGGCTAGTCATCAATAACAAGAACCCATCACTTGACCATCCTCCTTAGCCAGACACTGCCCCTGTACTTGGGGGACTGTTGCTGCTCCTCTGGAGAATGTGGCAGAGCTCTTCAGGCTGGGAATTCAGTATTCTCTCATTTATTGAGTGATTCTCCATCCACTGTGACCAAGCCCCACCACTTGATCATTTGAACAATTTTATATATCTTTTATGTATATTCAGGTGAACTTCCTCCCATCCCTGACACCCCCCAACCAACGATCCTCTCCCGCCCCCATTGAAACCCTTCTGTGATCCAAAGCTTCCTTAAAGATGAAGCTCATATAATAGCCAAGTACAATTAATAGGAAAATGAAATAATAATGATAAGTTTAAATGTAAGAGATAAAATGCATGGAAAGTAAAAAAAAAAAACACTAAAAATAAAATAAAATTAAAGGACTGGGATATTCAAAAAATGGGAAAAAACAAAAAATTAAAATCTTTTTGACATTTTTCCTTTTATCACTGCATTATGGGGTGTCCAGTCTGTACCGTGGCACCTTCCCCCTCTCACTCCCCAGTGTGTCCCAAATTTTCATTTAATTTTCAAAGAAGTTTTAGGTCACAGCAAAGTCACACACAGAATACTAGATACTCTCATTTACCCAACCTCCTCCCCCTTTCCTCACCCCATATTAAAACCTTTTTATATGTGGATGGCAGCATTGTTAAAACTGTTATACAGATTGTGAAACATAGCTACTAAACATTGTCAATGGTTTACAGTATGGTTTACATTTTAGACTGTACAACTTAATAATTTTTATGATATTTACCATTTCCTGTGTCCATCACTGTAAAGTAATGAAAAACATTTCCCCTGACCACTAAATACCCCCTGTTTGATCTATTCTGTTCCTCCCTCCCCATCCCCCCAGGGCGCATGACGACCCCCTGGCTTGACTCATTGGATGACAAGATTCATAGTTACATGCAAAAAGAGGCCTTGACAGGCTGATTTATCCTCCCTATTAGGAACCACCCTTGCTTATAAGAGATGCCTACCTGTCTGTTTCTGGGTGAATCAGTCCTCCCAAAGATGGAGTTCCATCTCCTTCATGCTCACCACATGGGTCTCCACCCATTAACACAACACATTATGACAGGATGAACACTCACACACTCCCCAGAAGCCTGCTCCAGATGAGCCCCATTCTGAATGCCACCCCCAACCAACACCCTAAACCAGTGACACTCCCATAAAAGTATTCCCACTCATGCACTTTGAACCTCATACCCACAAATCCTGTGTTCACCTGGTCCTTCTCCTATCTCTCCCCCCAATATCCTGGGTATTCTAACCCACCCCTCCTAATCTACCCACCTGTCAACCCTGCACCACCAAACCTAGTAATATCACTACCCACCTGTCCTATCCTGTCAATACACAACTATACTCTATCATGTTACCATAGATTATGTCCATATGGGTGATGGCTCACAACTTTCTCTTCTCTTTCTCTGTCTTGTAAACCTATCTTTCAGACAATGGTTTTCAGAGACTGCTCACTTTCCCCAATTCATATCAGTGAGGTCATGTACTGGTCATCCTTCAATGCCTGACTTGTTTCACTCAACATAAGGTCTTCAAGATTCACCCATGTTATTCCATGTGTCAGCACTTTATTCCTTCTTACAGCTAAGTAATATTCCATTGTATGTATGTGCCACATTTTGTTTATCCATCCATCTGTTGATGGGCACCAGGGTTGATTCCAACTTTTGGCAATGGTGAACAATGCCTATGAACATTGGTGTGCATATATCTGTTTGTGTCTTTGCTTTCAATTCTTCTGGGTATATACCCAGCAATGGAGTTACTGGATCATATGGAAGATCTATGGTTAGTTTTTTGAGGAGCCACCAAATTGTCCTCCACAGTGGCTGGACCATTCCACAATCCCACCAGCAGTGGATGAGGGTTCCTATTCCTCCACATCCTCTCCAACACTTACAGTCTGCTGTTTTTTAATAGCCGCCATTCTAATGGGTGTAAGATGGTACCTCATTGTAGTTTTGATTTGCATTTCTCTAATAGCTAGAGATGTTGAGCATTTTCTCATGTGCTTTTTAGCCATTTTCATTTCTTCCTTGGAGAAGTGCCTTTTCAAGTCACTTGCCCATTTTTTAAATTGGTTGTTTGTCTTTATTTTCAAGGTGTAGGATTTCTTTATATATGCAGAATATTAGGCTCTTATCAGATAAATGGTTGCCAAATATTTTCTCCCTTTAGGTAGGCTGCCTTTTTATTTTCTTGATAATGTCCTTTGAGGTGTAAAAGTTTTTAATTTTGAGGAGATCCTATTTATCTATTTTTTTTCTTGCTGCTCGTGCTTTGGGTGTGAAGTTCATGAAACCATTTCCTATTACAAGGTCCTGTAGATGCTTCCCTACATTATCTTCCAAGGTCTTTATGGTTTTGGCTCTTATATTTAGATCTCTGATCCATCTTGAGTTGATTTTTGTATAAGGTGTGAGATGGTGCTCCTCTCTCATTCTTTTGGATATGGATATCCATTTCTCCAAGCACCACTTGTTGAAGAGGCCATTCTCTCCCAACTGAGTGGGCTTGGTAACCTTGTCGAATTTCAGATGACTGTATATGTGACGATTTATATCAGAACTTTCAATTCAGTTCCATTGGTCAGTATGTCTATCCTTGTGCCAATACCATGCAGTTTTGACCACTGTAGCTTTGTAGTTTATTTTAAAGTCAGTTAGTGTGATATCTCCAACTTTATTTTTCTTTTTCAATATGTCTTTGGCGAATTGGGGCTTCTTACCCTTCCAAATATATTTTGTAGTTAGTTTTTCCAGGTCCTTAAAAAATATAGTGTTGATTTTTATTGGGATTGCATTAAATCTGTAGATTAGTTTGGGTAGGATATACATCTTGATGAAGTTTAGTCTTCCTATCCATGAACAAGGAATATTCTTCCATTTATTTAAGTCTTCTTTGATTTCCTTTAGCAGTGTTGTACAGTTTTCTGTATATAAGTCCTTTGCATCTTTAGTTAAATTTATCCCTAGGTATTTGATTCTTTTAGTTACTTTTGTAAATGGTATTTATTTCTTGATTTCCTCCTCAGATGGCTTGTTATTTGTGTACAGAAATGCTACTGATTTTTGAGCTTTGATCTTATAGCCTGCGACATTACTGAACTCCTTTGTAAGTTCTAGAAGCTTTGTTGTAGATTTCTCAGGGTTTTCTACGTATATAATCATGTTGTCTGCAAATAATGAAATTTTTACTTCTTTTCCAATTTGGATGCCTTTTATATCTTTTTCTTGCCTCAGTGCTTGAGCAAGTATTTCTAAGACAATGTTAAATAGGAGTGGTGATAGTGGGTATCCTTGTCTTGTTCCCAATCTCAGAGGGAAGGCTTTTAGGATTTCACCATTGAAGATGATGTTAGCTTTGGATTTTTCATATATACCCTTTATCATGTTCAGAAAGTTTCCTTCTATTCCTATCTTTTGCAGTGTTTTAATCCAGAAAGAATGCTGTATTTTGTCAAATGGCTTTTCTGCATCTATGGAGATGATCATGTGATTTTTTTTCTTTCAATCTGTTTATGTGGTGTATTACATTGATTGATTTTCTTGTATTGGACCATCCTTGCATACACGGGATGAAACCCACTTGGTCAAGGTGTATAATACTTTTGATATGTTGTTGAATGTGATTAGCAAGTATTTTGTTGAGGATTTTAGCATCTACGTTCATTAGAGAAATTGGTCTGTAATTTTCTATTCTTGTGGTATCTTTGTTTGGCTTTGGTATTAGGGTAATGGTGGCATCATAGAATGAGTTAGGCAATATTCCTTCTACTTCTATTTTTGGATGAGCTTAAACAGGATTGGTGTTAGCTCTTTCCAGAATGTTTGGTAGAATTCAGCTGTGAAGCCATCTGGTCCTGGGTTCTTCTTAGTTGGGAGGTTTTTAATGGTTGAGTCTATCTCTTTACTTGTAATTGGCCTGCTGAGTTCATCAATTTCTTATTTTGTCATTGTAGGCTGTTTGTGAGTTTCTAGGAATTTGTTCATTTCCTATAAATTATCATTCTTGTTGGCATATAATTTTTCAAAGTATCCTCTTATGATACTCTTTATTTCTGTAAGGTCAATAATGATATCCCTTTGCTCATTCCTTATTTTGTGCATTTGCATCTGTTCTCTCTTTTTCTTTGTTAGCCTGGCTAAGGGTTTGTCAATTTTACTGATCTTCTCAAAGAACCAGCTTTTGGATTTGTTTATTTTTTTCTAGTGCTTTCTTATTCTCTATTTCATTTAGTTCTGCTCTAATCTTTGTTATTTCCTTCTTTCTACTTCCTTTAGGCTTAGTTTGTTGTTGTTTTTCCAGTTCCTCCAGGTGTGCTTGTAGGTCTTCAATTTTAGCTCTTTCTTCTTTTTTAATATATGTATTTATGGCTATGACCTCCTTCTCAGGACAGCTTTGGTGCTATCCAATAGGTTTTGATATGTTGTGTTGCTATTTTCATTAGTTTCATGGTAGTTACTGATTTCTTTTGAGATTTCCTCCTTGACTCATTGGTTGTCTAAGATTGTGTTGTTTAACTTCCATATCTTTGTTCATAATCTGGTTCTCTGGCTCTTAGTGATTTCCAATTTCATTCCATTGTGGTCAGAGAAATTACTTTGCATAATCTCAATCTTTCTGAATTCATTGAGAGTTGCTCTGTGGCCTAGCATGTGGTCTATCTTGGGGTATGATCCATGTGCACTTGAGAAGAATGTAAATCCTGCTGTATTTGGGTGTATAGTTCTGTATATGTCTATTAAGTCAAGGTCCTCTAATGTATTATTCAGAGTCTTTCTTTCTTTATTGGTTCTCTGTCTAGATGTTTTGTCTAATGGTGATAATGGTGTATTAAAATCTCCTACTATAATTGTAGAGGCCTTTATTTCTCCACTTAGTTTTTCCAGAGTTTGCCTCATGTATTTTGAGGCACTCCGATTAGGTGCATAAATGTTTATGATTGTTCTCTCTTCTTGTGAGATTACCCCTTTTACTAATATATAGTGTCCGTCTTTGTCTCTTACAATAGTTTTGCATTCATAGTCTATTTTGTCTGATATTAGGATCACTACTCCTGCCATTTTTTGGCTATTGTTTGCTTGTAAAATTGTTTCCTAGCCATTCATTTTCAGTCTCCTTGAATCCCTGGGTCGAAGGTGGTTTTCTTGTAGGCAGCATATAGATGGATCGTATTTCCTTATCCATTCTGCCAATCTGTGTCTCTTGACTGGTGAGTTTAATCCATTAACATTCAGCGTTATTACTCTCAATGAATTTCTTACGTCAGCCACATTTTCTTTTGGGTTTATGAATGTCATTTGTTGTTTTTATTTCTCTTTTTGTCTTTTTAGTTGTTCTTCCACTCTCCTCCAACTCTCTCTCCCCTGTTTTTCCCTTTTAACTTGTAGAACTTCCTTTAGTATTGCTTGAAGTGCAGGTTTCTTATTGACATACTCTCTTAATTTCTGTTTATCTGTGAGTATTTTGAACTCTCCATCATTTTTGAATGCCAGTTTTGCTGGATAGAGAATTCATGGTTGGAAGTTTTTTTCTTTTAGTACTTTGACTATGTCATATCACTGTCTTCTTGCCTCCATGGTTTCAGATGAGAAATCAGCACTTAATCTTATTGTGCTTCCCTTGTATCTGATGGTTCTCTTTTCTCTTGCTGCCTTGAGCTTTTTCTCTTTGTCTTGAGCATTGGACATTTTGACAAATATATGTTTTGGAGATGACCTGTTGGGATTTATACTGTTTGGGGTGTGCTGTGCTTCCTGAAAATGTACACCCATCTCCCTCAACAGGGTTAGGAAGTTTTCAGCCATTATTTCCTTCAACACTCCTTCTGTTCCCTTTCCCTTCTCTTCTTCTTCTGGGATGCCTATAATGCATATGTTTGTGCTTTTTGTGTTGTCGGTTAAATCCCTAAGTCCCTGCTGGATTTTTTCTATCTTTTAATCTATCTGCTCTACTATCTGTTTGGTTTCAGATGTATTGTCTTCCACATCACTAATTCTTTCTTCTGCCTGTTCAAATCCACTGTTATTTGAATCCAGCATCATTTTGATTTCTTGGATTGTGCCATTGATCACCATCATACCTGTTATCCTTTTACATATATTTACAATTTCTTCAGTATGTTCTCCTAGTATCTTCTCAATATCTTTAATCTCTTCCTTCACTTCATTAAGTTGGTCCCATGATATTTGTTTGGAAAGCTTTGACTAGTTGTTCGATGTTCTGCATCTCTTCCTGGTTTTTAGTTTGTTCATCGGACTGTTCCATGTCTTCCTGTTTCTCAGTGTGGTTTGTAATTTTTGTTGCCCTCTAGTCATCATTTTATCTTGATGGGTTTATCCAGTTGGGTAGCTTCTCTCTGTGCTCTAGAGTTTTATTTAGCTGTGTGTTAAGTTTTCTCTTTGACACTTTGTTCTTCTTATTCTATTTCCTTGCTTCTTTCTATGTTCTCTTGAAGACAAAATATTAGGGCCAGAGGAATTGAAAGATGTGAGAAAGGAAGAAGGATAATATTAATATTGATAAAAGTTAGAAGAGGGGCTGTATAAGACTTAGTAAAATGAATATTTAACTAGTGTAGGCAGTGTAGAGTAATAGGAAAAAAACTGGAGTACCTACAAGGGACTGGGAAACCAAATAGAAGAAAATGTATATAATAATTTAAAAGGCCAGAATGATGAAGAGAGAGAGAAGTAGTAAAGAAAGGGCTGAAAGGAAAAAGTTAATAATAACAAAAAAAAGAAGAAAACAAAAAAGATAATAGAAATTGACACCCTTGAAGTTGAGAGCTAATGAAAAAAAAGGTGATATGTAAGAACCACAACAGAAAGCAGAATGAAGAAAGATGAAGGAAAAAAAAATAGATAACGTTGCGAGACAAAATCAATATAGACAGAGAATGGGAAATCATGGAAGAAGTACAGCAGAGACAAGCTACCAGCACCTAATTAAATTAAAAAAAGAAAAGAAAAGAAAAGAAAAGTGTGGGGGGGAGGAAAGAGGAAAGAAAAGCAAGAGAAAACAAGCAAACAAACAAAGACCAAACAACCACACAAGCAAGCAGTCAAATAAAGCTAAGGAAGAACAGTGTTCCTTCTTGGGGCCTTGTGGAGTCTCTCAGCCTACTTGTGTTCATCAATCAATTATCCTGCGGGGTTCTATCTGCAAGTTTTGAAGCAGATTTTCACAATTAAACTAAGTTAAAATTTTTTTCTTTTTTTAATTTTTAAAAAGTGACTCTCTTTTATTTTAAGAAAAACAAGGGACCCTAAAGAAGGCCTCTTCTAGACCAGCCCCTCCACCAAGGGGACCCTAAATAGGCTCATGGAAACTTATCAAGCACTTCTCACTTCCTGGCCTCCCCAGGGGAGCTGAAGCTCTGATGCTTGTCAGCACAGAATAATAAAATTGGCTGACTCTTCCCCCTCTCAAGCCAAGCCTCAGTATCACAGGGCTGTTAAGTAAATCAGGCTTCCTCAGCAGATTTGCCTTTCCCCTCAGCCTGGTGCTGCTTCAAGCCAGCTGATTTGCTCCCCAAAGCTGCAAGGGGATCCAGGCAGCCAAATCCATAAAAGGGAAACCCCTCTCAACCTTCCCACTCTCGGAGAATACTCCCTCTCACCAGGTTGCCGGTGGGAGTTGTGGCTCCTCCCAACCCTTTTCCCTGAGGGTGGGGCTCAGCCATCTGTGTCGACTACCACAGCCGGGGGAAAAACTCATGATTCTTTCCTGAGCAATCTACCTCACCATCTAGCTCCCTCCAGATCAATGTCCCCAAGGTTCTCGCTCTGTGGGCCCCCAGCACAGACCACTCAGGCAGGATCCTGTCCCCAATCAGCCATCCTCCTAGAGTGAGATGGTGAGTGTGCTCCTAAACTGACACCATCTTGCCCTGACAGTCCCATCATGTCTTTATTTCCCATAAGGTCTATTAGTTTTCTTTGCAGACTTTCAAATTTTTCTTTATGCTCACCCAGTGTCTACTTAAAATCCTTTATCACTGTAGTCATATTTTCTTTCAATTCTTTAAATTGATTTAGGTGTGTTGTGTGATTATCATTGATTAATTGTATTAATTTTTGTATTTCTTCAGGATATTTGGTTTGCTCCTTTGGCTGGGCCATTGCTTCCTCTTTCCTAATATGGCTTATAATTTTTTGCTGATGTCTAGGCATTTGAAAATGTTGGTGAATTTACTCTGGTGGCCAATTTCTCTCTCTTGCCAATTGTTATTATTTTTTCACAGCTCTTCTTTGATATTTGTTTCAACTTATTCTAAGTCTTTAAAACTGCACAGCTTAAGTTATCAAAATCATGCCAATGACTCACTAATAGGGTGTAGATTTTCTCCCAGAATTTAGTGAACAGAGAGACCAAAGTGCAGTTTTTGTCCATGCAATTTTCCAGACCAGCCAGCAGATGGCACTCATTGGTGCACTTTTCCACAGAAATGTATCTCTCTGTTTTCCTTTGTTTTGGTCTGGCTGGAGCCCAGATTCAAGGCAGGCTCTGGTTGCTGAATTCACTAAAGAAATCTCCCCACTTCTCCTCCTTTTTTCTTGTAACAGCTCTCAGTCAACTGCAATGAGCTAGGGTTTTTCCTCAACTTAATATCTTGATGGTGGGGGAGTGTAGCCCTTCCCAGTGGCCGGGAGGTCTAGTAACCCACAATCTGTTGTGTCAGGTTCTTACTCTTCTCTGTCCCTCACCCTCCTGGGAGTTGTATAGCACTCTCCTGGTGTGCTGACCCCCAAAGCAGGTCCCTTGAGCAACTTTTGGCTCTTTCTCCATTGTTTTCATGAGACAGCTTAACCTTATCTGCCTAATTGGATGTCATCTTCCCATAATCTTCTCTCTTTTTTTCCCATGTTCTCTTTCCTCCTTAAAATATACCATCATGTTGTTCCTCAATAATCAATTTTGATATAAAATAAGTTAAGAGACTTGTTTCTTTCTATACAATTTGAAGAAATGTATTAGAATTGTTAAACTGAAGCATTAATATGTAATTTACCTGGTTATTAAGGTATTCAAAGTCTTTAGAAAAAGTGATAAAGAAGAAAAATTAAAGAAAAAAAAATGATTAGGACAGGATAGAAATGCTAAGACATTTTTGAAACAGTACAAATGAGGTAATTGTCAATTATCTATGAATGCATAAATGTGTTAGAATTAATAAGAGGTGTGTTTTAATTATAAGCATCATATTTTAAGTTGTCCCTAAGGCAGCTCTTATATTACTCATTTAAATATCTGTAATCTCATCTTGGTCCAAATGGCTGACAGATTAAAAAATTCCTTCTATTTACAAAGAAGGGGCAGATAAAAATGTATTTTTAAAGTAAATTAAGACACAGATTTGTGTTAAAGACAAGGGAGAGGAAACCTTTATGAATATCAAGTATAAACAGATTTAAAAAAATAAAAATCTACAAGAGGGGGAAGAAGGCAGATTTTTCACAAAGTAATAAGATTGACAACAAAATGTTCACCACTAGAAATAATCAGTAAAATATAATTTTTTAAGTGTTCAGCTTAGAATACTTAAACTAGTTATGCCACTTTATTATATGTTGAGTATGTCAGAGTAAAGGTTTTTAAGAAATATTAAAAATATGAAGGTTTATTACTCATCCGCCCTCTTTGAAAGAACCACTAAAGGATATAGCTAAGAAGGAAAACAATGAATCCAGATTTAAAAATGAGGCTTAAAAAGAAAACCAGTAACCAACAATTTTTTCAAGTGTGTTGTATTAATTTCTTATTGCTGCTGTAACAAATTACCTC
Source organism: Tolypeutes matacus (assembly GCA_026826555.1). Taxonomy (NCBI): domain Eukaryota; kingdom Metazoa; phylum Chordata; class Mammalia; order Cingulata; family Chlamyphoridae; genus Tolypeutes; species Tolypeutes matacus. The sequence continues at coordinate 3,047,841 of JAKSZT010053840.1, forward strand.
AAATTTAGGGTCCTAAATATAATACAATACAAATTCATTACCTTGCAGTTTGGAGGTCCAAAGTCCAAAATCATTCTCACTGGACTAAAATCAAGGTTTTGGCAATGGCTGGTTCTTTAGGATTGCTCTAGGAGGAATCTGTTGCAGTGTCTTTCTCTCAAGTTGTGGTCCCTTTCTCCATCATTAAAGCCAACTGCAGAGCATCTTCAAATTGCCCTCTTCTCTGACCTCTGCTTCCATTGTAACATCTCCTTGTCTGACTTACTTGTCTCCCTTTTCCCCTTATAACATAACAACAAAACAGACACAAGAAGAAATAGAAACTCTTAACAGTCCATCTAAAAACATTGAATCTAAGATTACAGAGAAAAAAAGTATCCAATTCCTTTTGGGGAACCAGGATGACCTGGAAAACAAAACCTATGAAGGACACCACAAGGAAGGAAAATTACTAGCTAATATTTCTCATGAACATAGATGCAAAAATATCTTGGATACGATATTAGCAATTCAATCAAAAGATATACAGATAAAATAATACATCATGCATAAATTGGTTTTATTCTAGGAATATATGGTCAGTTGAACATTTGAAGTTCAAACAACATAACTCACCCTATGAGCAAAATAAATGGGAAAATTCATTTTATCATCTCAATAGTTGCAGAAAAGTAATTTGATATACTTTAATATCCATTCATAGAAAAACTTTTACCAATCTAGGAATAAAATAACACTGCCTTAATCTCATTAAGGTTATCTACAAAAAACACTTATATCAAACATATTTAATAGTAACTTTTAAGAGACTTCACCAAAGAGAAGTAATGAGACAAGGATGGCCATTAGTTTTGCTATTTTGCAGCATCATACTGAGGATTCTAGTTAGTGGAATAAAGCAATAAAAAAGAGTAGACACAGAAATTAGGAAAAAATAAATAGAAATTTCATTTTTGCAGATATTATTATGAACATAGAAAATCCACCATAAAGAATCTACAGATAAATTATTAGAATTACTGAGTGAATTTATCAAGATTACACACATTTACATATATATAGGCGTGGACAATTAGAAAACAAAACTTCAAAAAGAAATACCATTTATAATACTATAAATTAGCTCTAAGAATAAATCAAGAAAATACTTGCAAGGCTTTAACATTGAGAACTACAATCTATTAACAAGAGAAAACAAACAAAAAAAACCCCACATCTACATAAATGTAATGATATATCATTTTATGATTGAAATACTCAATGAAATAAAGTTGTCAGCCTCTCTAAAATGATTTATTGATTTATAACAATATCAATTAAAAACTCAGCTGCATTTCTTGTTAAAAATGTTCAAGTTGAATCTAAAATGGATATAGGTGTGCAAAGGACCAAGAATAATCAAACAATCTTGAAGGAAAACAAAGCTGGGCAACACACTTGTGTGTGTCAAGATTTATTGTAAAACTACATACGGAATTTGTGGTAAGAATAAGCACATAGAACAATGAAGCAGAATAGAGTTCAGAAATAGATCCACACATATTTTGTCACATAAACTGTGATAATTGTGCCACTGTATGCAGGAACAAAATTATAGACTTTTCAATAAATTATGCTGTATTAAATATCTATATGATGAAAATGTGCCTTAACCTCTATTCCATACCATACATAGAAATGAATTTGAGATGGATTGTAGATCTAATAATACTGGTAAAATAATGACGATTTTAGGAGATTATATATAAAATTATATTTATAACTTTGGTGTAAGAAAAGTTTGCTTAAATATACAAAGCCCTAACCATAAAGAAAATAATTGATAGATTAGTCTGCACTGAAATGAAGACATTCTGCTCATCAAAGCTAACTTTAAGAGTATGAGAATCAAACTGACAACTGAATTTCTAGCAGTCACTAAAAAGTGATGCACAACCTAATTTAAAAATTAAACAAAGGACTTACAGAGGCACTTTACAAAAGCTATCCAATTTGCTAGTAAACATAAGAAAACGTGCCATACCTCATTAAGTATTAGGGAAAATGCAAATTGAAACTACACTGTGATGCTATCAGTCACTTATCAGAATGACTGTAATTGAAAACAAAAACAAAAATAACTCTTTAATACCAAAGATCATACACTGATGGTGTGAAGGAATTACCGCATTCCTTTTAGAAATCTGTATTATAGTGTCCAGTAAAACCCAGCAGTTCTACCACCAGATTTATCCCCAAAGAATGCCATGCATATATTCACAAAAAGATATATGCAAACATGTCTATAGTTGCAATGTCTATGTGAGTCCAAATTGGAAAAAACCCAATTGTTGATCAATATCAGAACAGACAAATAAATTTTGGCATAGTCGTGCAATGTAACACAATATAGCAATGGAAATAAGCAAATTATTGCTATATCCAATAACATGAGCAAAGAAGGCAGACACAAATGAATACATACTACATGACTCCTATTATATAAATTGCAAATGAAATCCAAAAGTAATCTAAGGTTCTCATAATTTGTCTGCTGTTTCCTTAATTTCTAATTTCTTATGTTACCATTACTAAATCATCTGTATTCTGATTCGAATAGCCCTGGTGTATTTTTTTAATTATCTTGTATCCAAATGATATGTTATTTTGATGCATATTAGTTAAGCACCATAGAGCTAATTATTTTTGGTTTGATTTTATGTATACAATCTGAGAATCTTCTCTTTTCATAGCTGGATGTAGCCCATTTTATAATTGTTTACAGATGTATTTAAAGTTACAGATCAAGAAGTAGTTACTTTTAGTGATAATCATTTGGAGAGGGTTTGAGGGGGAATTCTCTTTTGCTAGACTATTCTATTTCTTGATCAGGTAGTAATCAAATTTTATCAAGATATGCACTTAATATTATGCACTTTTCTGAATATATATTTTGCATCAATAAAAAATTTTAGACTTTTAAAAAATAAAGTTAATGTGTTTTAATGAGACAAAATGAAAATCCAAAGATTTAAGAAACTCCATATCATCATAAGTATATAATAGATGATATTAATATTCTAAAAAAATCATATATGAACACAACCTATAAGCAGAAAAAAAATGGGTTAAGCAAAAGAAGAAAAAGGAAACAATGATTATAAGGAATAAAAAAGGGTACAGTTAATAGCATCAGGGAAAGAGATATATTTTTAAGGTAGAAAAAAAAAAAGCAAAATCACAAAACCACAGGAAAAATTATAGTGCAGTCTGACTTCATTAAAATTATGGTCTTCTATAAGAAAAAAAATGTTGCCATAAACAAAGTTAGTTAAAGGAAATGTGACCATTTAGGAAAATGTATTTAAATTCATAGATAAAATATAATGTTCACAATTTTTTGGTGGGGGTTTAATATTAAAAAAAAAAAAAGAACAAATTTTAATATCTGTTAAAATAAAAATGACCCAGGAATTCCACTTTAAAGAAAAAAATATGTATATGCAAAACTGTGGCACCTATGTGCAAAAATATTTATTACCATATTACTTGTAAATGTGGAAAATAAATTCTAAATCTTTTTCAAAAGTACAATGATTAAATAAAATGTTGTTAAACATTATGTAGTATTTGTTATATCAGATAAAATGAAAATTTATTTCAATAGTTATATTATAGGACAGAGATGAGTATAGTATGATATGTCCATAATGATCAGATTTATATAAATTAAAAATAAACACACTCAAGATGATTTGTTTGTATATGAAAATGTTATGGAGGACTTTTTTTTAATCAATCAGATAAATAGGGAAATTTAGGTGGATTCAAGCATTGGGAAATTGGTTTGGAGAGCTCATATGGAAGATCAACTCCTGGTTGGGAAACAGTTCTGAGTAAGGGAAGAGAACATGTCATGCTAGAACAAAAGTAAGGAGGTCCTAGACAGGTACTCCCGGAAGAGTGTGTTTATTGGTCACCTATCTTGAATAAGCATTGATTTAGAGGAGGGGAGAGGAGTTGGAGTTAGGTCTGTGCATTCTGAGGAATGGAATAATCATTCTTTCACTTATTTGTTTATTCTATCAAAATGTATTTATTAAGGAAGTGCTATCCTCTCTCCTACCTGCTGTCAGGTCTTTCAGGAAAGTTTCATTCTGACTCAATGAAATGTAATGAATCCTCTCATTACAGCAAGTAGAAATTGCTGCAATAGTACACAAGAGTCTATTTGTGGGTCTTGGGGAAGTTCTCACCTTCTAGAGGATTCTTGGAAGATGAGTTAAATGGGAAGAGAGGAAGGCAACTGCAGACCACTACGTATAAGGGCATGGAGGCATGAAAGGTCAGGAACTATCTAGGTCGCAAAAACCATTTTGTCCTTTTAGAGCAGTGATAACCTGAAGAACTGCAGCCAGAATTCAAGTGAGACCTTGTTGATAAGAGCCCTCGATAGTATTTCACACTTTATGGATGATGGAAAACCATATAAGGCTTTCCAGACAGAGGATGACACAATGAATTGCTATTTTAGGAAGAGAATTCAGCAGTGTATGGGAAGGGGGAGAAAATTTAGGAATAAAAATGGTATAGAAAGGTGAGATTTTTATGGCTACTCAGATATGAGAAGTGATGATCAAGCCCCTTTACAGCTTGGGGAAAGGCACTTGCTGATCTTCCAAGAGATATGTAGTCAGCAGGTAGAAAATAGAGAAACTAATGAAGACTTTTCTTCTGCCTATGAATTTCAGGAACACTTCATTGAAGCTGGTTCCCCTTTTACTCGGTATTCCATTTGGACTAATAAACATCATAAACTCTACTTAACTTCATACCATGGCCTTGGTTGTGAAGGGGAAGGATATTTATGGAAATGGAAGTTGTCGTCCTTCACTATACCCATTACTGATGGACTCTTAAGGAGGAAATTTCCTTTGACAACAGATGTTGAAATGAAAATTTCTATGCAGTCCTGGAGAAATATCAGCACATGAAGGACATGGAGAAAACATACTGATTGTTATATCGAATGGCCTGGCTCCAATCAGCTCCTAACACATGTAGACAGTTTCAAATATAATCACTTTCTCTACTACTAGAGTGTCATGATACAAAGCTCATCTATGTCCTTTTGGATAGCAATCAAAGAGCTCAGAAGAGACTTTGTCAAGATCTAGATATTTTGTAGATATTGATATTCATGCTCTCAGAAGTGCTTTAAAAAGCATTTTTAATGATTGAAGTAGTGAATGCACAACTATATGCTTATATGTGATTATAGCAAATACCATTGATTGTAAACTTTGGAAGAATTGAATGCTTTATTAATATGTATCAATAAAATTGATTTATAAAAAAGTATTTATTGGTCATGCCCCACATTAGAGTTTGAAAAGCATTGAGCACAGATGTAGAGCATTGTAAGTTTTGTTTGTTGTGAAGTGTCTGAATTTCACTTTTAGTTGACAAGGGTTATTTATTTATTTGGGCAACAGGTTGATGTTACCTGATTTAAAATTACTCTGGCTGTGTGAAGATTAGCACTTTAAGGGGAGGGGAAAATGGGGGTGGGGGAGAAGAGGGACAAAAGCTCAGGGGCCTTTGATGAGGCCCTGGTGGGAAGGAGTCAGAGCTTCAAGGTGCCCTCAGTCTCAACCTGGAAGGTAGGGGTAGGAATATTACTGCCTGGAGTGTATATATACAAAGAGATTGTCCTGCAAGAGCCTATACATCCCATCCTCAAAATCAAACTATTGCTATCTTTTCTTGGTTTTTGAAAGAGAATTAATTGATGGATATATATTCTTTTCATGCGTTTGTGTGTGTGTGTGTGTGTGTGTGCGTATTTAACTGTGGCACCTGCTTTCTGTGCTACTGAGAATTTTAGCATGGTAAAAGAGAAGCACCATCTAGGCAATCAGGAAGGCCATTGGAAATGATAGAACAGTCTCAAAATGACTTAAAAAGAAGTAATGATTAAATCCTTAAATAGTAATGAGGAAATCGTATCTGCAAATACAAATGAAGAATCAAAATAGATGGATAAAAAGATATAATTGGAAGTCTGACATTACAAAAAGTTATTAAAATTAGATAAAAAAGCAATAGATGGGATAAAATCATGGCTGAGCAGAAAGCAAATTAGGGAACTGGATAATGATAGCAAGCATTTACCCAGAAGAGATTGCAGATGATAAAAATCATGACAACTATGAAAAGGAAGGCAAGGAGCACTCAGTATCAAGTTAGAGGAATCCACGCAATCCTGTAAAAATTCCAGAACGAGAGAATGAATTATAGAGAGGCAATTTTCAATACAATAGTGGCTGAGAATGTTCTACAATTGAAAGACATGGGTCTGCAGATAGAAAATTCACTCTGAGCACTGAGCAATTAAAAAAAGCATCTCATTTAGAGACATTCTAGTGAAACTGAGGAGTATTGAGTCAAATTTCCCACAAATGAGAAGGAACTGGACCAAGAAAATGTGCCTGGCTATCTTCCTCTGGTGTGGGCAGCACCAATTGTCACATAGAAAGCTCTTTCCGAACCAGTCAGTAATGGACTTTGCATTGAGCTGCAAATTGCCCTCACCACTGCCCTAGAGAAGCTTCGTGTGCATAAGAATGTTTGCAACACAGCTGTTCAAGTGATAGGGGCAGTCCAGCAGACTCAGGAGCAGGTGGGTGTACCTGGCGGGATTAAACACAATCCCCCAGTAGATAAAGGAACTGCTACTATATTCCTTCTCCTGTTGTTCTAAGCACATGTAAACATTCAGTGGAGACAATCTGACTCTGGTGGGTGTCAATTCTTGGGGGTATATCTGTCCCTGGCAGAGAGCGAGCAGGATTCCTCACTACAGCAGCACAGGACACGAGAGGGGTGCTGTGCTGAGAACACCTGCCTGCACTGGGCATGCGACCTGGCGGCCATGGGGAACCGACTCCCATAGTGAAGCTGCCCCATCTTAATGACAGACAAGAAGAAACGTCTTTGCTGCTGACTCCAACCCCTGTATCAGAGTGGACTGCCATCTCTTTAGGTGTCTCTCCTTTTGACAGACAATTCAGAGTAGCACAAAAATGAGAAACGAGTAGAATGCCCATCAAGAGTAGAATGGATAAAAAATTTATGGTGTATTTATACAATGGAATACTATATAACAGGGAACTGTAAATAACACACACCTTTGTGCATCAACTTGATTCACTCTTAAAAATCTAAGCAAGAAGCAGAAGATTGCACATAGAATCATGACATTTTCATAAATTACAGAAAGAAGCAAAACAAAATGATATATGCCTTTGGGATACATAGGTTCATAATAGCATTATCTGACATCTCAAAGTAAAAGGGGGTGGTGACACAATAACACAACAGGAAATTTCCAGTAGTTAGGAAATGTTTAAATAGCTGGTTTTTATTTATGCAATGTAATATTATAGAGCATTAATGTATAAATATAATTTGCTAAAATATAATTTTGAGTGTCTAAATCATGGTGTGGAATATGATACACTGTATGATGACATTTATGTAAATGAAGTCACAAATTGCTTCATGTTGTTTAGAGATACACACATGCATACAATAGTAAAAGTGTACACGCATTAAATACACTCTTGCGTTCACGATATAGGTGTGTCAGGGTGGGAGGGACGACTTAGTGTAGAAGATGTGGAGCATTTTGGATGGCGGATAGGTGGGTGTTTTTATGTTACCATTGGCCTTCCCTGATTTGTTAAAATGCAGATGTATGTCTGACTAACCGACTTAAAGAGCACAGGTCCACCTGTCTGCAGGATCTGTCCTCAGCTCTGCTTTTGTGCTGAATTACTCACTGCCAGTCCTTTCACCCCAGTGGCTGTCAAAGTCCCCAACTTCTACAAAGAAATTATAAAACCATTTCTTAAGGCCCTTCTGATACTGACGACCTGTAATCCAAAACACAGTTTCCCACTTCACTATGTTTGCAGGAGCATGCCATTGGCCATTCTGCTCTGGTCGTTACTCCAGATAACACTAAGAGACTTTCCGGTTCTAAAATGATTCCCGTTTGACACATCAAAATTGCTTTTTACCTCTCACTGAACTTGGGAACGCTAGGTACAGGTCTTTGCTCATTAGGATTATTGCTGATGTTCCTAGGAGGGAGGGTTGACTGCAAGGAAATAATACCTGTAGTCTAGGACAAGAGACTCCACTTTGTATAAAACATTTCCCTCAAAATAACTATGGACCCACAAATGGATCTAAACAGTCACATCGAAGCTTGGAGCAGCACAGGCCCTCTTGGTCCTGACTTAACCCTAAGCACGTGAAACTCTGAGGCCATCACTCAAACGGCAAGAGTTTCAGATGCGGCATGGTCTGGAGTCAGAGTGTCACAGCTTCTAGCTGTGTGACTCAACCTCTTTCAGTGTCAGCACCCAACCTCTTGGAGTTATGGCATGAAATACACGTAGCTAGAACATCTAACATAGCTCCTGGCATATAAAATATGTCACAAAATGGTAGCTAGTATTATTTTAGCTCTGCTCCCACTTAAATCACTAGCATAATTTTATTAGTAATAATAGTCATACTTATTTTTTAATGTTTTATACATGCTTTCATAAGCATTAACTTGCTATACATTCAAGTACGGATGAATATGCAGTATTTTTGAAACAACTACTGGTTACTGCTCCATTTTTATCAATGCCACGATATTTTTACAGACTTAACAGTGTATAAATCATGCACATAGTCCTTGAATATTTTGCATAAAGGACCTCAAAGCAATCAGCTTTGGAGTGTGCATAGTTCATAGCTCTCCTCACAGTATGTGCAAACTAATCAGGAAATCCATATTACTCTCTTCCACTAACAACATAGATTTGAGATCATTGTATAAATACAATCACTCTTTATGCAAAACCCATTAAACCTTAAAATTAATAACAATAGAACCTTGCTTTTTAATAGGGTTATAAACTTTCAAAAATATTTTTAGATACATCTCCCACCAGTAAATGGGAATCCAAACCAACGTACCAGAAAAGGAAGATCACCTCTGAAAGGATGTTCGCTTTTTATATAAATGACTTAAAAACATGTATTTCCAAGTTGACTTCTTCAGAAGAACCCTATGATCTCTATAACTGTAGGAAAGCAGTGCAGTGTCTTTGAAAACATTGACTGCTGAGTTGGCTAAAGGTGAATACATGCCTAGTCTCTGCTGTTCAAGAATTGTGTGACCTTGGACAAGCTATTTCACTTCCCTGAGCTGCAGTTTCCCATCTGTTCATGGGGGATAGTACTATACCATCCTAAGAGGTGTTAAAAAGGTAAAATTACAAACTGTATGGAATCATGCCAATGATGTTATATCACTGTTAAATAAACAATGAATTATTCTTATTTTAATCCCTCTTCCTTTTACCAGACTGGGATTTTGTTTGGTTTGGATGTCCGTATCTGGAATACAGAGGCCTGGGGGCCTGAATACTGAGGAAGCAGCCAGGAGTGATGCATGGAGCCTTCCCAGTAAGATAGCATTGGCAGATATGACCCTTGCCAGTGTCTGTAAATTATTCTCTGAGCAGAAGATGATTCTTGGTAACTGTGGTAACTTTTCTTGGAAAGCTATTGCCCAATGTTGGTTGTCTGTAGTGGAGTGGGTAATAATTATTCCTATGCTGAGTAAAATGGGCATGGAAAAAATAATACAGAATAACTGTAGCTACATGGTTCTCGCTGGAGGAGGACTCTGCTTAGCAGAGCCTTGCTATGTCCATCAGCTGGGGAGCTGGCACATGGCACCAAGGGGCTGGAGTGGTGGCACTGCAGGCCCTATTTCCTGAGCACTGTGAGATGGTTCCAACATGCAGAAAAAGCTGGTGACACTTTGAGGGCTATGGGCATGTAATTTCAGATGACAGCATCACAGGCTTGTGCCAACAAGGTTGGGTGACAAATGTATGGTGAATGGCAAAATATATAGCATACAGGATGCTCCTTGTGGTATTTTCTTCTTCGTCCTTTTATTAGCAGTGTTATCACCCTCAACAAGAAAGTAAAGCAATTAATGATCTCTGCGTTGGCTCATGTATTTGGCTAAAGCTCTATTTCTGACTTTGTTCTATCAGATCAGTGGCATGACTTGGTTAAAACTATGGAGCGCTCGTCACATAGAATGGATTATCCTGGAAGTAGAAGTGATGGGCTGTGGACATAAGGCTTTGCTGATTGTCTGGTTGTTTTATGAAAGAGTCAAAATTATTGTGGTTCATTAGGTTTTTTTAATGCCCCTCTGCTCTCAAACACCTACTATAGTCCTCTACATATAAGAAGCTCAATACCATTTGAATCTCAAGACTTATTTAAAATAATCCCTCTTGCCTTCAAATAAACATTTCCCTCCAAAAATTTTAATGAGCAGGAATGAAAAGACAACAAATCCACAGAAATTTGATAAATACCACTGGTAATTATTTCAACTTTCCCATGTATGATTCAAGGGAATGAAAACCCACGTGATCTTTCCCATTTATCAAGTTTATATTTTAGTACTTGGCAGTAGCCTGTCTACTCTTAGAGCAAGCAACCATTTGGTGATTAAAAATTAAATGTTTTTCATTGTTCAAGAGCTGTTGTTCAGAGCATTTCATGGAAAAGCATTCACCTGAAAGAAAAGCTAAATATTGTGTCAGTGGTGGAGAGCAATGAGTGATTTCCATTTGCTCTGTGCATGTCGATAAAGAGGTTTTAAACTGTAAACAGCTCAGTGTCCACTAATGGGATTTATGTATGCAATTTCTGCATGCGTTGTCTTTGTAAATGGGGCTCAAAATTATCTTTACACTTACTCAACATCCTTTTCTCATCTCCACCAAGAGAGAATGAACCTTTGGGACAGAAAATATCCTCTCTGTGTTTGATCTTCCTGGGCAAATTTGAAATCATTTCCCAGCTCCAGAGTTAGTAAAAAGAGGATGATTTTTTTTTATTGGCTGAGCAAATGGTATTCTTAGAAATGATGCCTGTATATTACTTCTTATACGATATAAATTCCAGGAAAAGACCATGGGGACTGCAATCCGAGATAAATGGGCTTGCTCCATCTCTGCTGCTCACTGGCTTGGCAATTGAAAGGGAAATTATTTAAATTCTCTGAATCTATGTTTCCCCTATATAAATTGGGGATGAAATATTTTTCCTGGAGTTCTGCTTCCAGAGAATACAGCACACTGACCTAAAACTTGAGATGCATAACATAAAGGGGAAAAATAAAAAGAGAGATGAAAGAAACTAATGTAAATCTGTGAGAAAATATTGTGGAGAGAGTAGGTGATTGAGTCCCATTGAAGGGGAAAGGGGGGGGGAAGGACCCAGTGGACAGTCAGAGAATGTCTTGGGGATAATCTTTACATTGTGATTTTTTTTCCTCCCCTATATTGCTTAGCATAGGTCATTGCACATTCCTTGATCCAATATGGTTGATGAAGAACAGCAGCACTAGCCACATTAGCCACAAATGGTAGCAACAGAACAAATCTTGAGAATGGTTGGTGGAAAGTGGATTGCAAGAGGTTCAGGTAGACCAGCTGGCCCTTGCCCACACACACACTACACAATTCCAAGGGTGAGATGATTATACAACAGAGCTCCACCCAGGGAAGAAAAGACAAGCAGATGTCCTGAGGAGCAGGGTTGTGGAGGAATGTGTAATCAGGGAGCAGTGCTGTACATTGATTTGTGTCCTTTACCCACTCCAACTCCCCAGGGCTGTCCCAAACTCCAAGTATGGTATAGGCTGGGGCCTAGGTTTTTTTATTCTTCTTCTCAGGTATATACTAACTGCCAAGATAGCTGACAGACCCAAGGAATTATGAAATACCAGGGAAAAATAACAAGATGTTTAATGAACACAAACACTTGAAAAGAAGACAATAAACTAATTACCCATAGAGAAAAGCTCATGCAAGGACCCTTGGGAGTTGGTTGCATAAAACCACACGACACAAAATCACTTTATGACAAATGAATCACATCCGTGTGATGACTGGTACTGTCTGGAAATATCTATAATTCGACTTTCTGACTTCCTTGACTTCTGTTGACAACCTGAGTCTCATTAACAATGTATACTAACCATATTCATAGTAGTTTCATGGAGAAATTAGGGTCCAAAGATCCACTCTGCCACTTAAAAGAGAGAAACAATGGAAAATAGAAGCTATCTAAAAGACTGAAGTGCTTACTTTTTTCCTCTGACACCCAAGGAATTTGTTAGAACATTGCTGTGCATTCATCTTGGACTGACCCAATAACTGGTGCCAACAGTTTAGGGAAAGGTGAATTTAAAATCTCCTTACTTTGGATTTTTTTTTTTTTAATGAATTAAAGAAAAAAAAATTTTTTAAAGATACTTAATTTACATAAATGTTACACAAAAATTATAGGGATTCCCATATGCCCCACCTCCCACATCTCCCACATAAACATCCTTCATTAGTGTGGCACATCACCTGCAATGGATATATATATATATATCCTGGGGCTTTGCCATTAAGCATGGACCATAGTTCAAATTGTAGATCATACTCTCTCAACCTCACTGATATGAATTAAGGAAATTGAGCAGTCTCAGAGAGCTATTGTCTGAGAGATAGGTTTATAAGAAAGAGAAAGAGAAGAGAAAGTTGTGAGCCATCACCCATATGGACGTAATCTATGGTAAAGTGATAGAGTATAGTTGCGTATTGAAGGGATAGGACAGATGGGTAGTGATATTATTGAGTTTGGTGGTGCAGAATTGACAGGTGGGTAGATTGGGAAGGGTGGGTTAGAATACCCAGATTACTTTGCATTTTGATCATCCATTTATTAAGAGTTTTCAGTGTATTATGCCTTGTTTTCATAAACATATTTCAAGATAGTCAAGACAGGCCCTTTCTCCCATAGGAACATCATGGGTAAAGGCTAATTAATCTTAGGTAAGTTAACTTGATATTTTTTCAGGTGAGTTTTGTCTAAAAATATTGGACAGCAACTCCCATCCTTCCCTATCCAATGGCTTGTAGTGCCTGTTAAAGTAGCTTCTGACCCTCAGGTAGGCTCACGTCTTCATACATCTCAGTAAAAGTTTGCCTGCTGTTACACCAATCTTCCAAACACATACCACCAGAACACGGAGGAAAACAACTTAAAATCTAAGTATTAATTGGTTTCATGATATATCTCATCAAAGTAAGTCACATTTACAAACTCACATACACATTCTCCTGTGCAGACACACACACACATAGATTTATATAACATAAGAAGTGTGTTAAACTTAGGACAAATATCTTTAAATCATTCAAATAATAATTTCCTCATTGAATATTTAAAAAACAAACAAACAGAACTTCACAGCTTAATATTTATTTTAAAAGAAATTCCAATCAAAGTGAAATATTTTCTGAATAAAAAATTATTTTGATATTTAATTTGTAAGAATAAACATATCAGGGGTAAAAGGATTTGCTTTGCTTTATATGGAATGGATTCAAATACTTTGGTACATAGGTAGCTTCTTGCCTTCAGTTACCAAGCCATATGGGGATTTTTTTCTAGCTCCTTGAATAAGTCATGCTTAGCCCACCCCAGGACTTTTGAACAGGCTGTCATTTCTTCCTTCATATTATTTTTTCATCTTATATTGCCATGCAAAGTTAATTTTCTTTCCCCAATCCCCAAACTAAAGCTCAACTCCATGTTTTTCTTTAAATATTTCATTGAGAATTTGTTTAATACTTTTTTCTCTTATGGGAAAGTAAGCTCTGTCAGACAAGTAATTTGAATGTTCCCCCCTCCCCCATGTTTATATTCCTGGTGGTTGGCATTAGATATGCCCAATGAAAAAAATATCTTAATTCATCATGAAAAGAATAAAATTAATAATTATGTTAGCATAATAGTTAATAGTTTGAAAAATGACTTAATAGTTTGAAAAATTTACATGAGTCACCTTTCACCTTACACAACTCCAAAATAATCTCCAGGTGACCCAAATATTTAATTGCAAGTTATGAAATTATAAAACATTTTAAGAATACACAGAAGAATCTAGAGCTTTGGGAGTGGGAAGGACTTTTTAAATTTTATTTTTAAAGAGGTTTTAGGTTACAGAAAGTTACATGTAAAATATAGGGGATTCCCATATACCCCACTCCTTCCGCCTATTAGTAACATCTTACATAAGTTTGGTACATTTGTTAAAATTGATGAGCAAATATTGAAGCATTCCTACTAACCATAGTCAATCGTTTACATTATGGTTTATACTTTGCACTGTACAATTTTATAGGTTTTGATGAAATATATAATGGCCTGCAGTTGTCATTGCAAAATCATGCAGAACAATTCCAATCTCCTAAAAATGTCCTATGTACCACTATTCTTCCCACCCCCACCCCTCAGAACCTATGGTAACCACTATCTTTATAACAATATTACAAGTTCTTCTGTTATTACAGTAATAATAAGTCTATATTGATCCATGGTTGCATTCCTCCCTTACGTTTCTTCATTCCTCAATCTTGAGAATTTTGAGATGGTGAAGCCCACTTTGTCTCAGATTAAGAGGGAGCTTAGCCCTTATGAGGCAGATGGAAGGAACTGTTTTGTTTGCAGTTGTAGATGCTCTTTACTTTTTAGGATGGGCATTGTCCAGAATCATCACTTTGTTAGTTGTCCTGGGCAAGTCCAATGAACTGAGAATAGGTATTGGCTGTAACTCTGCTGAGATTCAGGGTTCAATCAGCATATGAACGGACCAAAGATCTAGGTCTCTGCAACATGTGTTTAATGGGTATAGCACTAATTATAGGCTCAAATAAAAGAAGTAGAAGAATCATGTGTAGGGAAATTATAAATGAGCCTAACTTGGTTACAGTGAAGAAATAGGTTATCATATATTCCAAGGTAAGGCCCACTGGGGTGTTGATTGCATGGGGTTGTGTGCCGTGTCCAAGTATCTCTAGAGCCCTCAGGAGCATCCCTGTTTGAGGCTTAGTTTACTGTGGCAATTAGTGAGATCTGCCTGAGATGTGCATAAGTGTAACCTCTAGATGACCTCCTGGCTCACTTTGAAATCTCTTAGCCATAAAAACTCTTTTGTATTTAATTTTTCCCCTTTTGGTCAAGTCTTTTTCCAAATGCATTGCTGGTTGGCACTAGGTAATAAGCCTTCAGTACCAGAAGGTCTCATCCCAGGGAGTCATGTCCCATGCTGGGCTGGGGGGTGGGGGGTGGTTTAGAGAGAGGCCACATTTGCATAACAAGGATGTTTTCAAGAGGTAACTCTTAGGCAATAGACATTATTAGGCTAAGTTTCAATTTTACAAGTATAGTGTTCATACGTACAAGAATTAATATTAAGGGCTTGTCAGGGAAGGGCCTTTTAAAACAAGACACCAAAACAGAAACTGTAAAGAAAAATATAAGAGCTTTCATTGACCAAAACTTAAAATGAGTTTGAACAAGAATGGTGTTAAAAGTCAACCTATAGCCGATATCTTACATTTGGTGTATTTTTCCCCCTAATATTGGGTATAGTTAGTAGTAATGTTTTGACGATGCTCTTTCATAGTTTGTAACAATTGTTTTACAGCAATGCAAGGTGTTAGTGGTGGGGTAATGTATGGGAGCCCTGTATGATGATATGCATGTTTGCTTTGTAAATTCACAACTTACAATATACATTTATTGTTTATGGGTGTTCATATATGAATGATAAACTTCACTAAAAAGTTTTTTTAAAAGTCAGTCTATAAGCTGAGAAATATATTTAAAACATGCCCTTGTGAATCAATAAAAAAAAGTAAAAACATCTATTAGGAATGGACCAAAGGTATACTATAAGCAGATAATTTAAGAACAATGAAGTTCACATGGTTTATAGTTTACAGATATATAAAAATACTCATCATTAGAAAGTAAAGAAATGTGAGTTAATATAACAGTGAGATACTGCTTTTTTAAATCAGATGATAAAGAGAACCTAATAGTAATATTTACTGTTTGCAATAGAGTGTAAACAGAAGCATATAGAATTTGGTCCAAAAGTGAAGAAAAATTTATAACAAAAGACTTTGAAATATGTATATCTACTAAGGTGTTCATTGCAGCATTATTTGTAATAACAAATTGGAAACAAATGTTGAACAACTGGGGCTTTTAAAAATATATTATGATGTATTCAACAAAGCAATGAATCATTAAAGATGGTGTCACAAAGCATTTTTATTAACGTGAAAAGGCATTTCCAAATATTTTATGTGTACATCATGCTATAAAAAGAATGCTAATATTATTCATTGTCTATTATTTGTGCTAGGTATGCATGTAATATATGTAAATTCACATTCATTTACATTTGTTTATGTAGAAAAAGGTTGTATTTTTAACATAAACCTAATAATGATTATCTTTTGATAATGGGATTATAGGTTTTCTAAACAAAAATATTTGGCTTATATTTCTTTTTGCTTATTTTTATTTTTCTAAATTTTTTTCTAAAATAATAAGCTTTTGTCATTTGAGCTAAATTAAAATGACCTTCAACAGGGTGATATTTGGAATAATTTCAAAAATGTATTCTTGGGTGTCCAATCCAGACGTGAAATAAAATAAGGTCTACTATAGCAGGTGAGAGAAGAAACAACAAAAAAATTTTTTTCTAAAATTTTTATTTTTCATGTCAATGGTTAACAGCCTTGGCATACATTTCTTTTCTTACAAGGATAAGCAAGTGATTTCAAATCCCTTGAATTTTTTCTAATATTTTACTACATGGAAAATATAGGTTGATTTGTCCATTATTATTTAATTCCCTGGAGATTTTATGTGTTCCACATTTATGCCACTTTCTACATGATAAAATCATTATTTATGAACATGCTTTTCTTCTACTGGGCTGTAAATTTCGTGAAAACTGAGTTCTGCCTAATTTATCTAAAGTAGTTCCCGCTGTGTCAAAACTAAATGTGCGTTTGTACATAATAGATTTTCAGTATATTAGAGGATTGGCAAATGGCAGTAAATTAGCTTTAATTTTCCTTTACCTACATTGCTCTTTCATTTTTCTATATAATGGGGCAGATCCCTTTGTGTATACCTGCTCCTTTCGCTCAGGCTATTTCTCTTTACTATTAGAGTCATTTTCAGATGTTTTACTATGTCTTAGGGGGCATTTACCTTTAATTTCACATAGAGGTGCCCCAACATGGTCACATGCCCATTTCTCATGGGGGGTTCCGCACAATTTTGCCAGCTAGCCTATTTTATAACAGGAGTGTTAAAGTTGTTAAAATGGTTGTTCCAATAGGTGAACAACACATTTTCTCTACGAGTCTAGCCATTCATTTCAGCCCTGCCCATCGGAGGAAGAGAGGATAAATAGTGCCTCTCGTCTATATGGCAGCCCTACCCATGTTGGAAGAGCATTACTGGGTCTCCTCAGACACTCTTCTCCTCAGCTAGGAGGTCTGGCTGCTCCTAGGTCAGTATCCTGGCACTCATTCTGTGTTGGCTCTTCAAGAACATGCTGTAGGTTAGCCACAGTCCTCCCAGGAAAGGCCATGGCTTTCCTGATCTAATCAAACCTGACAGGACACAGTAGGACTATCCTCACCCTAATTTTGGAGATTATCTTCCTATCATAATGATTCAATTGCTCTGGTTTTATTATCTTTTCCTTTATTAGAGAACCTGTGGCTGTATAGAAAGATCATGCACAAAGCACAGGATTCCTAAATACCTAATTCCACATCTTGCATTGGTGTGGAACATTTGTTAAAACTGGTGATAGCTCGTTTTTATAATTGTACTATTCATTAAAACCCATGGTTTGACTTAGGGTTGACTGTGTAGTGTAGTTCCGTGGATTTAAAAAAAAAAATTATTCAGTTACCATATTTACAATCTAACAATTCCACTTTTAATCATATTCATATATGTATATTTCAGTGCTGTTGTGTTCACAATGTTGTGCTACCATCACCACCATTCATTACTAAAACATTTCCATCATTTCAAATAGGAACTCTGTGCATTTTAATCCTTAACTTCCCAATCCCTAGTAAACAATGTTATAGATTCTGACTCTATGAGTTTGCTTATTCTAATTGCTTCAAATCAGATCAGACAATATTTGTCCTTTTGAGTGTGGCTTATTTCACTCAAAATTATATTTTCAAGGTTCATCCATGTTGTAGCATGCATCAGGACTTCATTCTTTTTTATAATTGAATAATATTTCCTTGTATGTATATGCCATATTTTATTATCCATTCATCAGTTTCTGGAAAGTTGGGTTGCTTCCATCTTTTGGCATCTGTGAATAATACTGCTATAAACATTGTTATGCAAATATCTGTTCATTCCCCTGCTTTCAAATCTTTTGAGTATATACTTAGTAGTGAGATTGCTGAGTCACATGGTAATTCTATACTTAACTTTCCAAGGAACCATAAAACTGTCTTCCACAGTGGCTGCACCATCATTTTACATTGTTATGAGCAAAGAAGGAATGTTGCTATTTATGCTCATCTTCTCCAACACTTGTTATATTCTGTTGTTTTTAATAGCAGCTGTTCTAATCGGGGTTAAATGGTATCTCATTGTTGTTTTGATTTTCATTTCTCTGATGGCTAATGATGTTGAACATCTTTTCATGTGCTTTCTGGCCATTTGTGTATCTTCTTTGGAAAGATGTCTGTTCAAGTCTTTTGCCCATTTTAAAATTAGGTTATTTGCCTTTTTGTTGTTAAGTGGAAGGATTCCTTTATATGCACAGCATATTCATCTTTATTAGTTATGTGGTTTCCAAATGTTTTCTCCCATTCTGTAGGTTGTCTTTTTATTTTCATGGTAAAGTCCTTTGAAGAACAAAAGTTTTTATTTTGATGAGGTCCAATTAATCTATCTTTTTCTTTTGTTGCTCTTGCTTTGGAGGTACAGTCTAAGAAACCAGTGTGTAATGCAAGATCCTGAAGATGCTTCCCTAGGCTTTCTTATAAAAGTTTGATAGTTCTAGCTCTTATGTTTAAGTTTTTGATCCATTTTGACTTAATTTTTGTATATGGTGTGAGGTAGGGGTCCTCCTTTTTTTTTTTTTTTTCCCACAAATGGAGTTTTCCCAGTATCACTTGTTGAAGAAACTATTGTTTCCCAATTGAGTAGTCTTGGCCACCTTGTCAAAAACAAGTTTGCCATAAATGTGAGAGTCAATTTCTGAGCCCTCAATTCTACTCCATTGGTCTGTATGCACGTCCCTGTGCCAGTACTATGCTATTTTGATAACTGTCACTTTGTAATGAGTTTTAAGACTGGGAAGTGTGAGTCCTCCAACTTCCTTCTTTTTTTCAAGGTGTCTTTAACTATTTGGGGCCCATTACCCTTCCATATAAATTTGATGATTGGCTTTTCCATTTCTTCAAAGATGGTTGTTGGAGTTTTATTGGGATTGCATTGAAGCTACAAATTTCTTTGGGTAGTATTGACATCTTAATGATATTTAGTCTTCCAATGATATTCCAATAAATATCCTTCCACTTATTTAGCTCTTCTTTAATTTCTTTTAGAAATGTTTTGGGCTTTTTCTGTATAAGTCCTTCATGTCTTCGATTAGAATGATTCCTAGATATTTGTTTCTTTTAGTTGTTATTGTTAATGGAATTTTTTTCTTGATTTCTTGTTCAGATTGTTCATTTCTTGAGTATAGAACACTACTGATTTTTGGTGCTCATCTTGTACCCTGCCATTTTGTTGAATTCATTTCTTAGTTCTAGGAGCTTAATTGTGAATTTTCCAGGATTTTCTGAATATGCAATCATATCATCTGCAAATTAGGGGCGTTTTACTTCTTCCTTTCCAACTTGAATGCCTTTAACTTCTTTTTCTTGCCTAATTGCTCTGGAAAAAACTTCCAGGACAATATTGAATAACAATGGTGACAGTGGACATCCTTGTCTTGTTCCTGGTCTTAGAGGGGAAGCTTTCAGTCTTTCACCATTAAGTAGGATGTTAGCTGTGGGCTTTTCATACATCCTTTTTATCATGTTAAGGAAGTTTCCTCCTATTCTTAATGTTCTAAATGTTTTTATGAAGAAAAGATGCTGTATTTTTTTTTCAAATGCCTTTTCTCTGTTGATTAACATTGTCATGTTTTTTTTTCCTTTCTTGTTAATGTGCTATATTACATTAACTGATTTTCTTATGTTGAACCAACCTTGCATACCAGGGATAAATCCCACTTCAGAATAGTGTATAGTTCTTCAATATGCTGTTGGATTTGGTTTGCTAATATTTTGTTGAGGATTTTTGCATCTATATTCATGGGAGATATTGGTTGGTAGTTTTCTTTCCTTTTGGTATCTTTATCCAGTTTTGGTAGAAGAATGGTATTGGTCTTGTATAATACATTAGGGAGTGTTTCCTTCTCTTTAATTTTTTGAAGGGTTTGAGCAGAATTGGAGTTAAGTCTTCTTGGATTATTTGGTAGAATTTCCCTGTGAAACCATCTGGTCCTGGCTATTCTTTGTTGCGAGGTTTTGCATTTAGAGGTATAAATTTCCTTTACACACTGCATTCACTGAATCCCATAAGTTTTGGTATATCATTTTTTTTTTTTTTTCATTTTCCCCAAGATATTTCCTAATTTCACTTCTGATTTCCTCTTTGACCCATTGCTTGTTTAAGAGTATGTTGTTTAATTTTCACATATTTGTGAATCTCACCTTTCTCATGCTGTTATTGATTTCTAGCTTTATTATATTGGCTTGAAGAATATATGTTGTATGATTTCAATATTTTTTTAATTTATTGAGACTTGTTTTTGACCTAACATATGGTATATCCTGGGTAATGATCCATGTGCACTCAAGAAAGTGTATTCTCTTTTCCTTGGGTGCAATGCTCAAATATGTCTGTTAAGTCTATTTGGTTTACTGTATCATTCAAGTCTTGTACTTCTTTTCTAATCTTCTGCGTAGATGTTCTATTCATTATTGAGATTTGTGTGTTAAAGTCTCCTGCTATTAATGTAGAACCGTCAGTTTCTCCCTTCAAATCTGTTAGTACTTGCTTTATATATTTTGGGGCTCTGATCTTAGGTGCACCTATATTTATAACTGATATATTGAACTCTTGGATGATCTCCTTTATTATGTAATGACTATTTTTGTCCCTCAAAACTGTTTTTCACTTAAAGTCTTTTATCTGATATTACTATAGCCACCCCAGCTCTCTTTTGGTAACTACTTGCATAGTACATTTTTTTCTCATTCTTTCACCATCAACCTACCTATGTCTTTGACTTTAAGGTGTGTCTCTTGCAGACAGCATATAGTTGGGTAATGCTTTTTATCCATTCTGCCAATCTCTGCCTTTTGACAGGGGAGTTTAATCCATTTACATTTAAAGTTAATATTGATAATACAGGTCTTGCTTCTGCCATTTAGCCTTTTTAAGTACTTTTTAAATACTATTTTTTTATTTTTAAAGAAACTTTAGATTACATAAATATTACATAAAAAATATAGGGGATTCCCATATACCCCCCCCACACACACACTTACTCACATTAGCAACATCTTTCATTAGTATGGTACATTGGTTACAATTGAAGAACACATATTGAAACATTGTACTAACCAAGAACTATAATTTACCTTATAGTTTACACTTTGCCCACACAATTTTATAGGTTTCGAGAAAATGCATAATGGTCTGTATCCATCATTGCAATGCCATTTTTGGTCCCTCACTTCCATTAAAGCCTAATTTTATATTTATTTGCTTTCTTGTGCTTTGTTGTATTGAGTGCCTTCTTATTTCTTTCTGGATATATTTTTCTTCAGTTTTCATTGTGTTTACCGTAGGATTAAAATTTAACATCCTAATATATGCCAATCATATTTGTTTTGATTCCAACTTAAGCTCAATAGCATGCACATACACTTTTCCTATAACCCTCTTCTCCCCCAATATTTTTTTTGTACTTGATATTACTTATATCTTTGCACACTGTCCAAAACCCTAGATTTACCATTACTTTTTATGTTTTTACAGTTTAGCACCTGTAGGAAGTAGGAAGTAGAGTTACATATTAAACAATACAATATGATAATACTGTTATTTTTATAACAGGCTTTTATTTTTTTATGCTGTTTCAAACCACTGTCTAGTGTCCTTTTGTTTCAGTCTGACAAACTCCTTTCAGCATTGTTTGTAGGACAGGATTAGTGGTGGTGCACTTTCTCAGCTTTTGTTTATATGATAATGTCTTAATCTCACCCTTATTTTTGAAAGACAGTCTCACTGAATATGAAATTCTTGGCCGGCAGTTATTTTCCTTCAGCACTTTAAATATTTCAACTCACAGCCTTCTTGCCTCCATAGTTTTTGATGAGAAATAGGTACTCAATCTTATTGGGATTTACTTGTATGTAACAGATTGCTTTTTTTTTTGAAGCTTTCAGAATTCTCTTCGTGTTTTGAATTTTGTTAATGTAATCAATATATGACAGAGTGTATCTTTCTTTCTTTTTATACTGTTTGGTGTTCTCTGAGAATACTGGGTGTGCATATGCATGTATTTTCCTAAGTTTGGGAAGTTCATTTCTTTGACTACTCCTCCTGTGCCTTTTTCTCTTCTCCTTCTGGGATTCCCATAGCATGTATATTGGTGTGCTTGATAATGTCCCATAGCTGTCTTAGGCTATTTTCAGTTTTAATATTTCTTTTTTCTTTCTTCTTCTCAGCCTGACTCATTTCAAGTATCTTGTATAGAACTGATTTCCAAGTTCACTGATTCTTCTTCCAGCTCCATTCTGCTCTTGAAAGTTTCCTGGGCATTTTTTCTCCACAAAACTTAACATTTATTGAGCAGATATTACAATTGTGCAGTCAAATATCTCATTTATTCTTCTCAATCTATAAAGAAATGTCTTTAATTTCCTCATTTTACATTTTGGGAAAATGAGCATTGGAAAAGTTATATATTGTCCCCTAAAATGTTCTCAAGTTGTGGTGAAAAGATATCTTTCCTTCTCTCCTCACACTTGACCTTCTCTCCCAAAGTGAGGAAGAATGCCTCAGTGGAATGGGACAACACTTTTCTAGTCAGTAGATGTATGAGGGATCCATTATAAAGTCAACTGTATCCAGCTCTTGCTTGTGTTCTCTCCACTTGCTGTGGGGCTCCATAAAAAGGCACATCAGAGCAGCCTGTCTAACATCATCTCAGCTAAATCTGTGCTCTCTCTCCTCCAGTTTCTCTACATGCCAGGAGAAGGTGTCGGACTGACCTTGTCCACGGACCATTTGCCTGAGGGCATAAAAAGTAGGCAGTCCCACTTAGACTCCTGAGCCGAAGCCTTGAACACTGTTGGGAGAAGATACTGAGGGGGTGATTGGAGTATAGCAATCAGGCTCTGGACCAGCTTCTATGAGAATGTGGCTTGTCTGTAGTAGGTAGTGTCAGTGCACAGACTTCCTTCATACAAAGTGATGGAAAGCAGTGATTGCTGGGAATCAGGCACCAACAACCTTGACCTAAACATGTCCAATCGCCTCATATACTGTAGGTTCCTACCTGTCCTGGGAATGGACTGATGAGGCTGATTGACCTAGGACGACACCCTCAGTAGCCTCTTAGAGACCATCTTATTTTGGTAACATAAACTTGAACATATCCCTGGATGGCTAAGACTAGCCTCATCCTCCTTCGCAGGACATAGGGGCAGAGCTTCAGATCTCCAGAAGCCACTCTGCTGAACTCCAGGACTCCAGCTTAGCTCTGCCTCCTTCTCCAATGAGCCACGCCTTTCTTCCCCAACCTCTCCCTTGTGTGGATGCAGTGTGTGTTCTCCGGGTGGGGCAACAGACACTACTTCTTTGCCAGGTGCCCTTGCTCTTTTGTAAAATGACTCTCTTCTCCAGCATTTTGTTTTACATTGCCTTTCCTGAGCCTGTTCCAAGGGCTGGCGGGGAGCAGCTTACGTAGATAAAAGGGAGTGGGCATGAGGGAGGATGAAGATGTCCTTAATGTGTGGGCATCCTTAATGTGGGGGCCTAGGATGTTTGGCATATGGCATTCTCCTCATTCACTTGCATCTTCCCCTACTGGTAAGCCACATGTTCCTTCATCATTCCCTCTTCTATTCATGCAGACGGTACTTATTTCATAAGAATGTATCATGTGCTAGAGAGCCATGCCTAGGCACCAAGCTGAAAAGGACAAATGAAATAAGAGTAAAATACAGTCACAGTCACTGCCCTCAAGTAGTTCAGGATGCAGAGGGAAAGTGAGATTAGGAAACACACACTGGAGGGTGGCCAGAACCCCTGGAAGAGGGAGGTGAGGAAGTTCGAGTTGGGGCAGATCATATTAAATCCAGAAAGAGGAGCAGCTTCTCAAGAGAGTAATTTAAAAAAAAAAAAATTGAAGCCATTCACCACATTTGCAAATCATGAGATTTTACATTAAAAACCAAGATCGTGAGGGTCTCCTGAAAAACTAAGGGTTCTGGCAGCAAAGGGCTTTATTCTGTTGGGACGATGGTGAGTCTTAGACTGTGCAGACACCCCTGCTTGAGAAAAGCTGGTTTCTCTCTGCCCTCACCCTGCTCCCCCATTCACTTCTAAGTCCTGTCTGGCCAGTCCTGGAGCTCAGCCTCTGGAACTTGCTAGCCCTGAAAACTGGTCTGTCTTAATTAAGTCTCTCAACCTCAAATTGAGAAGAGAGTTTGTGGTATTTAAACTAACTTTCTTTCTTGGAAATGGAATGGTTGTTATTGATGCAGATTTTTACCCTGTCTTACTTTCATCTTTCATCCTCTGTCTTGAGAATGCTGTTTGTACAGTAATGAGTGATAGCTAGATGGGAGAGGGTTTTCCAAATTCCACTCTTACAAAACAGAAGATGAGGGGTATTGATGTCAGGCTTGAGAGTGATGACAAAGTCAGAAAGAGACATTGCTGCCAAAGCACACATTATAAGGGGAGGTAAACCAACTTGTCTTCTAAATCTTACTCTGGAAGGGCTTCATTGTTCTGACCAGAAAGAAAAGTACGTCCTCTCAGGGATGGCCAGTGTGTGTCACAGCTGAGGGTGAGCAACAGAGGCTAGTAGGCAGGTGGGGCAGGCAGCTCTAGGAATTTCCCAGAGCCATGACTCTAAATCAGCTGGTCTGGGCTGGTGCAGGAGTGATCAGGGCAGGCACATGTAATGAAGGTAAGGGAAGAGCAATAGCCTAGAAACAAGACAGTTAAGAAGCAGATAAGGTGAGCAAAGACATCACAAATCAAGGGGCTTAGTAAGTCAGTAAGCCTATAAGTCATTTCCTTTAGACGACTTCACCATGGGCCATGTGATATAAATGTGTATATCAATTTGTTTGAATTGCACGCTAAGGTCGATGAGTTGCTCTCTCAGGAATTCACATGCCAATCTGATCTTATTGCTTTTAATCAGAAAGCCCACATTCCAAAAGTGATTATTTCTGCTGCTTTTCTCAGCAAATAATATCACAAACTATGCTAATTAACATGATGGCTTTTAGGAAGGTTGTTGATTTGTATAGTGGGTGTTAAAAATGTGCTTCTATTGGAGAAATGTTTGTATTCGATTCATGTTGATTAGCTAAAATATTTTGAATTCATTCCCTGATTTTTAAGGAATAGGGTATCAAAAGCTAGTGTCTGCTTCACCCTATACATGAGAAATAACACAGAAGATTTGATACATAAATGATTTTGTGTCCTGCTGCTGACTTAGATTACTCATCACTATATTCCAATAGATGACTGGCTGAAATACATATTTAGAATATTATAACATTTGCTTTTGAAGAACCTTCCAAGCAAGGCATTTTTTCAGAACATCAAAATAGAATGGTGGGATTTCATTGACTCCGCTTGTTCACATATGCCTACAAGTGTGGCAGAATTTGGTCTGTGGTTTGGTTTTATTGTTTTCTGGTAGCTTGGTGATGAGGAGGTGCTAGCTCTTCCTTCTCTCCATTTAGTCAAAGCTACAGAACTCCTCAAAAGGAATCTAGTAAATGTGCAAAGCCACTGTAATAGGAATGTCACAGGTAGGCAAGAACAACCATGGCCTAGGCATGGAAAATGAAGGCAGAGCAGATGTACAAGTGGAGCAGACAACAGGGGAACTTCATGTGCTCAGTAAAACACTTGTGCCCTGCCGGGGGTGAGCCCAGGGCTTGACCCTAGCTGTGCCTGCTGTGGGGACAAAAAACACTGGGACAGGATTTGGGACACCTGGTTCAATGTCAGCCCTGCTGCTAATTGGCTGTGTGAACATGAGCAAGACCCACACTCATTCTGGGCCTCAGTTTCCTGATCTGTACTTTGAAGAGTTAGGCAAGATTTCCTTAGCTGGAGATGCCCATTGTGGGCAAACCTCCAGAGCCTGCAGTCTTTGCTACAATCTCAGGCTCACTGTGGGTTACCTCAGTGTTTTCCTTGCAAGTTATTTCAACCCCTAAGCCTTAATGCCTTCATCTGTATAATGAGGGAGATGATATTTCCCTCAAAAGAGGCTGTTTTAGGAACAAATGAAGTGAGAAATTCTAGCCCTTTCCTTTCCTGCCTTTTCTTTCAACTCACCAGCTTTATGATGCTATGAATTAAGAGGGGATAAAGGCAAATTGTGACACAGCCAAGTTGACCCTTGGTATAGTGCTGCTGTTTCCTCAGTACTGGGCCTGAAATGATAGTAAATGATGCTAGTAAGAGTCTGTTACTCTTGACATAAGTTGATTAATGTGCTGCTGAGGAAATAGGTGTTTTGCCTAATAAATAAGAGTCCCATTATCAGGGTGGATTCTATCTCATGGAAAGAGAAAGAAACATAGCTTGCCAAAAACAAAGAAAGCTCCATGAACTCTAGTCAGGACTTTGAATCCAAATGCAGATGTAGACATCTCTAGGTGAAGGATCAGAATTTGGAGCATGAGGAGATCTGGCTGGGAGAACACACAGATTGTTCCTTCAGCTCCAAGCAGGAGGAATCTCTCTCTCTTTCTCCTGCTCTCGCCACTTTGTGTGTGCACATGTGTGTAGACACACACATATACAAACACAGATAAATATACACACCCATATATATGTATACACATTCAGTGGAATTAAAAATATGAAATTATCATAAAGAATGTGGTTTCAGTCATGAACAACAATTCCTACTGTCATTGTTTTCATTAATTAATTACTTTCACTTTATTTTAAAAAATTGTATTGCTTGGTTCGCTAGCAGACATTTTATTATTTTGGAATGATTGACTTGTATTTAAAAAGTCAAGCAATACAGAAAATACAGAGAAAAACATGAAATGCAAAAGGCAAACCTAAATCCAATCCAGGAGAATTAACCACTCTTAATATTTGATGAACATATTGATGGACAGAGGGTGGAGAGATAGGGAGGAAAATAAGTAGATAAGTAGATAGATGGCTTGAGGCAGCTATGTCTGAACATTCGAGTAGTGAGGGGTGAGCTGGGACAATTTAGATTTCTTTCCTCAACACACTTGTGTTGCCCTCTTTCCTGGGATCCTGTCCCTTTGGGTGTGGTAAATCACGGATCACTGTGGCTTATAGAAGCTTTCCTCAAGTCCAGAGTTCTCTGTATTGGAATCTCATGATTTCTGCTTCCTCCTTTCTTTCCAGCCTCATGTCCAATATTCTCTCAGCCAGAAGGTGGGCAGAGAACCTCACCATGGCATGTGGGTGTGTTTCCTCCTTTAGCTCCGCTGTTGAACATTCAGAGCCTGGGCTGGACAATCCTGCACTTCCCTCCACATCTTGCATTTTTGAGTACCCCGATTCTCTCTTTTAGCTTTTTCCCCATTATCAATGGTAGAACATGTGTAGTTTTCCTTACGCACTAGGTCAAAGAGCAACCCCTAAGTGCTGGTTGTTTCTCAGCTGGTGAAACCAAGCACTTTCTTCTCTGGGGTATGAGGGCTGCCTGCTTCACCTGTTGAAGATGTACAATATTGTAGCTTTTTAGTTCCCTGACGAGTGTGTTGGCAGGCGGATACTGCCTGGGGGCCAACATCCCCTCAGCTCATTGTACAAGTGGAAGGAAGGAGTGTTTCAAATACTTCTGGGCCACTTTCTGCAGCCCAGTCTGATAATGGATCTTTTATTTTATGGTGCCAGGATACTTTCTGGATGATACCATTAAGCCTAATCACTTCCACTCCCTGACTGAACAGCTAAGAATGTCAATATTTCATAACTTCACAGCCTATATTGAGCAGACTACAAAAGCATGATGTCTTTCTGCCTTGGCAAATGGAATCAATGAACAAACAATAATCAAATTAAAAACTCTTATGACTTGTTTCCATAGACTCTTCATTATGATCAAACACTAGGTAACTGGTTAATTGGATCAGAATTTGGCTTTGCTAAATAAATGCTTTCCCAATCCAAGAAAAAAAAAAGGAAACTCCAGGCTTGGAGATCCAAATCCTGCTCAATGTCTGAGTAAAATTAACAGCTTTCTGTCTCCCACCTTAAATTATTCCAAACATCACTACACGTGGCAGATATCCTCAAAGTGTGAAATTTGGAGTCGGAGGCATCCTTGTGCCGACAAAGAGGCAGCCCTTTTCTTGATTTTTCTGCAGTTTTGTAGATTTCAATAAGTTTCATAGGAAGAGGAGTGAAACAGAAATGCATTTATTCAATGCTCTTTAAGCAGTAGTTCCATACCTGGGATATTTCTGATGCCCAGACAGAATAGATTTAATAAACACAAGCTAGTGTCTCCTGAGAGGTGAGATCTTAGCCAGCTTTTCTCTTTTTCCTTTTGGGTGTGCCACAACTTATTTCAGCACTGCTTAAACAAGACAAAAACTATGAAGATAACAACAATCAGATAAAAACGAAAACCCTCAAGGATGACCTGAAATACTTTTAGTATTTAAGATGTTGACATTAAGTAGTGAAAAAGATACAAGTCCCGTGGGCTTGTAAGGGGGAGTTCCAACGGAAAGAAACACAGAAGAAGCAAAATCAACAATGAGAAGGAAAAACGTCCACACCGATTGTCACGTGTGTCATATCTTACTTCTGTGCTATTTAGGGGGGATGTTAAGGTAATGATTAGGCTCCAAGCAATCTCCACAGCCATGAATCACCTTCTGCCACCCCCACGTGCCGGCTGCTGTTCTCTTTCCCTTTCTTCTCCTCAGCTTTTCTCCAGGAGTTCTCCATTCCTCCGACTTGGATATGTATTTGGCCCGGCATGGAAGACTCAGAACAGCAGAGCTGAGCAGGAAAACCTTTTGAGTTAAATAGTGTTAGGAGATTATTTTCACAGGAGCCCTTAAAAATAGATGTATCCAATTACTATAATTCTAATTTTTCAAATGTTAGTACTTTTGACAAGTTGCCGCTCTGTTTACCTCCTCCTGTATGAGCCTCATGATTTCCCCAAAAGAGCAGCATGAGGCTGGAATTTTCAGTTTATCAAAGCAAATTGCATGCATTTTCCAAAGGCAAATTGCAGACCAAAAGCATTTGTAGATGAATAGAAAACTATGTGAAAGGAACACTCTGCTGTGTTTGCCTACTCATAACTTCAACACGAATTAACTTTGGAAACACTATTTGGAAATCTAAATTTCAAAAAGCACCAAAAATGTGTGTGTTGAAAAATAGAATCCAAGTTCCTTGGTTCCAAATACACTGCCTTACTATTCAACAACTTAACCTTGGTTTAGTCATTTTCTTAAGTTTCCTAAAGTTTGTCCAAGTTTGAGTCCGTTGAAGTTCATGGACAGAAAATAAACAAAAGTTTACACTGTACTTTGTCATTCCCTGTTAGAGTCATTCCAAATGCTAAGGAACAATGGAAAGTTCTGGATTTATACTTTTTCATTCCAAACCGATGAGAGGCTTGGAATCTAATTCCACTGGTGTAGTAATCTCTTGTCTTTTGAAAATTTGCAAGAGTGGGAACTTGGTGAGTCTTTCTTTCTCTCTTTTTATTCCCTTTTTATTATGCTCTCTGTTGACCCTTGACTCTCAAAGCACAGCTGTGGCCAGTCTTTTGGCGCATCCATTTACGTAGTGTTAGAGAGAACTCACTAGCACCTCCCTGTGGCCACTTCCTTTTTCCTTTCTCCCATCCATCTTGCTGGAAACGGTGAGATGCTGATATTCACAGCCAGCTCCCATGAGAGTTTCTACTGCATATTGTTCTCAGGAGTTGAGTGTAATAGTGAACAGTGAGAAATTTCTATCCTTGACACATTTCCATTGTCATTTTGGTAAATTTGATTAGCAGGCCCATTGTAGGGGTTAGGAAAAACAGCTATATTTTTCAGCAGTTTAAAAGGCTTCACCAGGGGAAAAGTATTCATTCATACATGCTGCTTTCCACCTACCCTCTCTTTTGTCCCTCCTGACTGTGTCCATCCCTCCCACACATACAGACCAACAGCAGATATTGGATCTCAGACTTTATAAGTATCACACTCACTTTAGATGTATAATTGGAACAAATGGAGGATGTTTATGAAATGTTTCCCACATGAAAATTCTGACAAAATCTCATTTTATTTCCTCATCTTTTCAAAGTATGTTTTTCTCTCTAGGCTTACTAGAGGTCATCATTTGTCTTCCATATTCTATTTTAAGGATTTGTCCCCTTCCTGTCATATATAAAAATAATTGTCTCCCCCATCTTGCCTCAACAAACAGGCCAAATCACTCTTTCAGTCAACTGCCTAACCAGGTAAAGAATGAATTCCCTTAGCCAACAGTTAAAGGAAGGAAGGAAGGAAGGGAGGAATTAGAATAAACTTTGCTGATATTTCTAGTAGTCTGAAGAGGAAATGTACCAGTTGAATGGTAGCATTTAATTGCCATTATCTGGAAGACTTACTTCATCTCAACTTCTTTATTTCATAGAAACACCTCGATGCTCATATCCCTGCTTGGGACAATTTTAGCAGTAACTGCTGGTTGTCAATGACAATAATCATATTTAATTGTTCATTCTGACATGCACCAGCATGCTATTAAACACAGATTACTCTAGATTGAATAAATGAATAGCAAAGATGCTGGCCAAGGGCTCTGAACATATCATTGGAAATAATGAATTATAGCATCCTCTCATGAAAGCACAGGAAGGGCCAACACAGGTCAAGAGCTTGTTAGACTTTGAGATTGTCTGTTGCTGCCTGAATTTTCAAAAACCAAGTCTATTACAGATTATGTTTTTTGGGGAGGTTGGGGAGGAAGGTCAGATTTCTTAATTGGATGTTATTTAGCTATTTTAATATGTCATAAAGTTAAAATTCAGCAAGAGGATAAAATATGCCTTGTCCGTTACATGAATTTTTTCAAAGGCACATAATCAATAGACTTATTAACTGAATTTTAGTTCATTTGCACTTTCATTTCAATATTGTTATTATTTTATCAGGGAAGGTAACTAAATAATAGACTTTCATCAGTTACATTAGCACATTTATAATGTAAGTGGGACTGGTACAGTGAATGCATTAGAATAAAATCATAGAATCTCCTTTTCATCTATACACAGTTTTACAAACAGGCCTTCTTTTTGTTTCAATCCAATCTTGACTTTTTCTTGAAATTCCGAAAAGAAAGACGTTCTCAGATCATCTTTAAGTCAGTGACAGGACATAGCATCAACTATGTTTTTCTTTTAAATAATAAAGTTGAAAAGTGTGGTTTATTTAATTAGTAACGACAATGATTACAGATGTATGGGGATCAGTTTAGTGCCTTAGAAAAGACTTTGTAACCGATGGTGAGTCTGAATACCATATTCTGATATTGGGCTAAATACTAATTACAAAATCATCATTCAAAATTATTATTATTATTAGTTACAACATGTGTATTTTAACAATGAGCATGTGTTCATAACAAATCCACTCTTTTTTGAAAGGATGTTCCATAAATATTTATTCCTCAAGTAATAAATATAGGCACATAAATGATTTTATTTGCTTCAGAGTGGAACATTCAATGACAGTATACCTCTTTGATCTAACAACTATTTTGCTATTATCACGAGTACATAGGTTTTATTGTTTTACAAATATTTTTGGAGAGGTTCCTATACATGTCTATGCACAGGAAAAGCAAGGAATAGACACTTTTAGACTTTGAAAGATATTTCCAAATTGTGCTTCAGAAATGTGCAACAAGTAAATGGCCCAGGAATACACAAGGATTTATTTCTATTGTCCACATGCAATATTTGCTTTCCTCCAAAGTTTAACAATATTATAGGAAACATGGTATCTAATAATTTTAAGTTTTATTAAAACGAGGTTGCATATCTTTTCATAGATTTACTGACTATTTGTAATTCTTCCTTTGTAAATTTCTTAGCCTTCTTAGCTTTAATTAGGCTTTTGTGCCATACATGTTGCAAATGTTTGTCAGTTTCCTTTTCATTAACCTCTATGTAAAAATTCAATACAATTACTATAATAATTTGAACAAGGTATCTCTGGCACCAGAATAAAACTGCATGCAAATAAAGGATGGTGTAGTTTGATTTTAAATCTCATACTTTGGGTGGGAGCCAAAGGAAACTATCTCTAAAATGCAGTGCCTGGGTTTTGTGAAGGCTTGCCTTTTTCAATCCAGCTTTATTTGGATATTTGAGGGTATCAGATGTTTGGTGTCAAGAAAAATTGGGCACTGCCTTATTATCATTGTAATTATCCTGGATTCCATGAAGGTTTTCTTGAAAAGTTAAATGGGTGGGTGTTGGTTTCCTTTCACTTTGTTTTGAATTTAGGGGGCAGTTACGTTTCTATGCTTAATTTGTGCTCTGTAACCCTGTATAATGACAGATTGACTAGGATTAGCCAAATATGCTTAGATGCAGGTAGGTATAGATGTAGATGTAGTTACAGATGTGTATTTAAATGTAGATGATATAAATTTAGATGTAGATGATGCAGATGTAGATACATATTTAGATATAGATATAGATAATGTAGATTTATAGATATAGGTGTAGATGTAGATATACATTATATAGATGTAGATTTAGATTTAAATGTAGATGTAGACATAGATACAGATTAGATGCAGATACAGATGATATAGATATAGATGTAGATACATATATAGATGTATATAGAGATGTATACACAGCAGATATAGATGTAGATGCAGATGTAGATGATGCAGATGTGGGTACATATTTAGTTGTAGATTTACTTATAGATGAAGATACAGATGATATAGATGTAGATGTAGTTTTTTATCATCAAGGAAACCATCATTAAGTGAAGATCCCAACTGAGTGTGAGAGCAATATGGGAAGGAATGTAAGGGAATCTAATTCAAGCAGGGTGTTTGGGGAAAGCATCCTAGGGAAGCTGATCATAACTTGAGATATAATTACCTACATAACTGAAACTTGAAGGACAAGGAAGTTATGTAGGTCAATAAGAGGCAGGGGACCTGGAAAGGACTAAGGAGGAAAAGGTAAGATCTAGCATGGTAATTAAAGAGAAAGTAGTGGGAAATTGCACTACTTCGGTGTTTCTCAAGTCTGATCATAGAAACTGATAATATTGGGGAATTTTCAGATGCTTGAGAACGATTCTAGGCTTAATGCATAAGAAAATTTGAAGAGCTCAAAGAGGAATTCTAGGAATGTCAAACATAAGAACTACAGTTCAAAGAGAGAGATTGGAGGTCCTAATAAAAATAATCATAATTCTAAGAACAGGGAAATAAGATAATATTGATCATTCTTAAATATTAAAACCACACTTTTTTAAACCAACTTGATTTATTTAGTGTTAAATAAGTTGTAGGTCCACAGGAAAATCATGCAGAAAGTAGGGTTCTCATACCCCCTCCCATTATTAACACCTTGCAATAGTGTGGTATATTTGTTACAACTGACTAAAGAATATTATTATTATTATTATTATTTTTAAAGATTTTTATTTATTTATTCATTTATCCCCCCCTTGCTGCTTGTGCTCGCTGGGTCAGCTAACCACGCCGTGCGGGCGGGCTTGCCTTCACCAGGAGGCCCCGGGAACCGAACCCGGGGCCTCCCATATGGTAAACGGGAGCCCTACTGATTGAGCCACAGCCATTTCCCTAAAGAATATTATTATAATTGTACGATTAACTCTAGTCTATGGTTTACATAAGGGGTCACTGTGTTGTACAGCTTGATGTGTTTTTTTTTTTAATTTTTATTCTAGTAATGAAGAAATGGAAAAGGTAATGTGTCTATAAAGCTGACTGTGCACCCTACAGATTAATTTAGACCATATAAAACTATTTTAAGTCAGTTGACCAGTTACTTTTGGAAAAAAACATTTGGAGTTAGGCAAATATAGAGAAAGAGGAAAGGTCAATTCAGTTAATGGCTGATTAGAAATATCAAGTTTCTTGTTTTAATTACCTGTTTCTCTTTCTAAGTTTTAGTGAAAGGCTCAGTACAAGGCAAGCACAGTCTGAAAATTTTTAGCAAACCTCGATCAGATGTGACTTGAAAGGATCTTTTGATTGTTTGTTAGGTATGGTAAGAACAAGTGACAGCAGAGATATATGAAAGAAAAGCTTATTAGTCCTCAGAGGTTCTAGGAGAAAGAGTAGCAGCATCTTGTTGGGTCGTGCAGGGAAACATGTCAGGCACGTAGTCTCTACTGAACAGGTGAGGAGCAAGAGGTCACAGTGGACCTGGGGACGATGCCTTTATGATGTCACATGGTGGAGCTGTAGTGGTTGGTCAAACAAGACTGGGGATTGGGGAATTTGTATTTGACTTTCCAAGGGGGCACAGACCTGGGTAGGATGCAGGGAGGAGAGGGAGGGGCTGCTTATCTCGTAAAAGCATCTGTCGGGTAGTCACTGAGGGACCAAAAGATAACGTTTAAAATGCTGAGGCTCCTGTGAGTGGTTGTAGTTCAGTGGTTGAGCACCTGCTGCCCATGAACTAGGTCCCGGGTTCAATCCTCATTACCTTCTAAAAAAAAAGCGCTGAGGCTCCTTTTGTTACTAGGGAAAGGGTTGCAGGCTAAAGCTGCCTGTCAGAGCAAAAAGCCCCGATGAATTTTAGTTCAATACAGATGGTTTCTCTCAAATAAAGGAATTGCTCTGTCTCTCTTGCACACATACCCATCCCCCCACATCAGCAGATTTTAAACATTGAAAATTATCAAGACCAGTACATGTTATCCAGATGTAGCAAATGGTCATATTTAGTACTATTTGCTAAATATGTTTAAAGGACTAAATCAGAGTTGAGGTCTATTTTGTATCACCATCTTTGATCTGATCATTTCATCCCTCTGCAGAGGTTGCCATTCAATTGAACATTAACATTCAGGTATAAGTGAAGCCCCTTAAATCTGAATGTTATAAGCATACCACAAATTATCTGCCCAGTCCCCTATTAATGGATATTTCAGATTATTCCAATTTTCTTTTTGAATTCAAACTATTTCAAACTCAAAAAAAAATAAGGTAACAGACAAAAGGCAGCTCAACAAGTTATGGAAGAATTACTTCTAAAAAGTTCTGTCCAGGCGTTTTTATCTCATCTAATTCCAGTAACATACTCCATTGTTCCTCTAATGTTCAGAAAGATAGATATATGAATACAGATTAGTTAAATGACATAGTCAAGTTCCCCTTATTAATGGAAAAAAATGAAAAAGAGAAAAAAAGATACTTAATATCTCACAAAACCGAACCCTAATTTTCAATATGACAAAACAATGCACTGAATATACATATCTTTATCTCTTTATTCACATGTATGAAAGCTGACCTTTAGAGTTCACATCTAGAAGTAGAAATTCTGAGTGTCAGTGTATCATAACCAAGTTTCATGTTTCTCTATTTTTTTTTCATTTCTCACTCCTGCTATATTTCTCCCTAATCACATTCATAGAAAAGTTTATAGGTTTGGCTGGGTCTACTTGTCTTTGTTTGTGTGCTAACTTGAAACAAGTATTCCTTACACGACTGCATCAACTGTCTAGAGTTAGCCCCATTTTAGAGGTGAGGAAGGTAAAGTTAATACAGACAAAATAGATCAAATGGCATATCCATTATTGCAACTCAAAAAACCTGAGCTGTTATAACTGAACTCAGAAGCCACAAAAGAAGGGGAATTTAGAAGAAAACTGTTAGAGAATATATGCATACGTATATGTTTATGTATGCACATGTATAAATACATAGTACATAGCTTATAATATAATTGGGGAAGATTCCCATCTACTACACACATGCATAAACACACACAAGTGCACACATACATTATTAAGGTTATTTCCACAACATGTAACAATATCAGATTTGATATACTGAAGCGTTTGTTGTACATAGTCTTACAGGCTGTTTCGTAGGAAGTCCCAAACAACGACTCATTTGAAGGACATAAGTGAAATATGTTCTTGCTATCAAAATATTTTCCTTGTATACTTCAACAGGGCATGATATTTCTACTTTGTTGGCTCAGTCATTTGTTCTCACACATTGGAATCTCCAAATATTTTTGCTTTAAAATAAAATTGTAAAAAGAAGCTTATTGTGTCACTAAGCTTGGACAAAATGAGCAGACCAGTTATTTCTAAAGCATTTAAAAACCTTTCCCTTTCAAATTTTGGAGGGAGTGGTGAAATGATGAGGGATACAGAGAGTCCTGGAGGGGTATATTTCAATGGGGTAGCAGAGTAGGGAGGAGGGAGCTGTGGGTTTGGGGTGTGGCTTGAGATATGGTCTAGAGAGGAACAGCAGAAGCACCTGAGGTAAAAAGAAAGAGTGTCACTGAAAGAAAGGTAAGGGAATGCCAACTACTGTTATAAAAAATTTTCCTGACTGCGCCCCAATGTGTAAAGCATTGAGGTATTTTCCTAATCTGTGCTGTCCTTTGTGGTAGGTGCTGTGATTTCAAAGGCAATAAGACGTGCCCTACTCCCTACAAGAGCACAGTGGAGTGGAAATGATAAACAGGCGGCTAACTTTAACTCAAATAAAGTTGACCCCATGCTTTGTGGTCCATTTTCTTCTTGCAGCGGAATTAAAAGGAACAGCAGTTTGGCTCAAGAACTGTTGAAATTCAATGTGGAATCCTACAATGCGTTTCTTTAAAGAGGCAGCGCAGGGGGTTTTCCACAGCATCTCATATCGGAAACTTCTCCAAATGTCTTCCTGGAACGTCATTTCCCCTCTGAGTGTGGCTGGGGAAGTCTCCCTGTGTGCTCATCCATCCAGGCTCCTCATCATCCTCTTCCATGTTCTCCCTCTTCCACCCTCCTCCCTGCCATGGGCAGCCCCTGTCGTGCCCCGACCCTTCCCAAGGCTGGTCTTCTTGTAATGCTTTCTGCTTTTCTCTAGAAATTCTTTATTCGTTCTAGTGCAGTGTTTCTCAACTTCGGCACTACTGAAAGCTTGGGCTGCATAATTCTTTGTTGTGGGGAGAGGGGGCTCTCCTACGCATTGTAGGATGTTTAGTAGTATCCCAAATCTCTACACAAGATACCAGTACCACACCCCGCAGTTATGGCAACGAAAAATATCACCAGACATTGCCAAATATCCCCAGGGAGGAGAAGTGCTCCAGATTGGGAACCACTCTTCTGAATACATACTCTCCCTCTTTACCTGGTAATTCCACAGTACAGAGCAGAAATATATGTTAAGGGTTAGAAAGCACCTAGCTCAGTTTGATGATGTCACAAGGGCTCCCTGAGGGAGACGTCAGATTGTCAAGACAAACAGGGATATAAGAGTTTTCCAGGTTTTCAAAACCATGTACAAATGTCTGTTGATAAATAAGAATGAAACATCAGGGAAAATATTAGCAGTTCAGATTATCAACAAAAAAGCAGTGAACGCAAACTCTAGGGAGGCAGTGGAGCAGAGGAGATGGACAGTCTTGTATGTTATGATGAAGAGTTGACCTTCTCCTGACATCAAAAGGGAGCTGCAAAAGCATTTTAAATATACAGGTAGGTCTATTTTAGAAAGATCATTCTGGTAACCTGGTAGAAAGTGAATTAGCAACAACAGGGATTGTTATAGTTTGCTAAAAGCTGCTGGGAGCTTTCACAATGGGAATTTATTAGGTTAAAAGCTGACAGTTCTGAGGCTGAGAAAAATGTCCAGATCAAGGCATCAGGTGAAGCTTTTCTCCCTAAGGACTGACTGCTGGTGGACCTGGATTCCTCTCACCTGGCAGGGAACAATGGCAGCATCTGCCAGTCTTGGTCTCTGCCTTCTCCTCTGGGTTTCCTTGCTTTCAAATTCAGGTTACTCTGTCTGTGCCTTTTCTCTCCTCCGGGTTCATGAACATCTGGAGGCTTCTTTCTGTCTCTGCAGCTTCTTTCTGTGCCTGTGGCTTTTTATTCCTCTGTTTATAAAGGACTCCAGTAAGTAGATTAAAATCTACCTTGGGTCATGCCTTACTGAGGTGATCTATCAAAAGGCAGGTCCCTTAACTAAATTTGATCAAAGGGTCCTGCAACAATAGGTTAATAGATGCAAAAGAATGAATTAGCTTTAAGAACAGCATGTTCTGGAATCCACGAAAAACTCAACCCAACACAGGGATAGAGATAATCAGGAGACTCTTATACATATTTAATAAGTTCATGTGATATTTTAGGACCCTGGGGGGAAAGACAGAGACTGGCAGACACCACCATGTGTGTGATCAACCACAGCTGCAGCTCGGGGAGAAAGCACGTCCTGATGATGCCTTGATTTGGTCACGTTCATGGCCTCAGTACTGTAAGCTTATATGTTAATAAATCCCCATTGTAAAAGCCAACCCATTTCTGTTATATTGCCTTGGGAACCTTTAGCAAACTAAATCAGGTATACAACATGATTGGGGAGTATTTGATTTTGCAATGAAAAACAGTGATAGCAAGTGACATCTGAATTAGTTTGCCTGAGCTGCTGTCACAATTATCATGCAATGGCTTGGCTTAAAAAATACAAATATATTGGTTCATGAGTTCAGAAGCTAGAAGTCAAAATCAAGGTTCTCAGTACAGACATGCTTTCTCCTTGAAGACTGCAGCCTTCTGATGCTGGCTTGCCACCAATCCTTTGGGTTTCTTTGCTTTCCCACCACATGGCCATGGCCTCTCCTTCGGGGTTCCTGCTGACCTCCTGCTTCTGGCTTCTCCCAGTGGCTTTTTCTTTATAAAGTCCCCAGTAATCCAGAGTAAGACCCACCCTCATTCAGTTGGGCTACAAATTAACTAAAATTAACATCTTTAATAGATCCTATTTACAGGGGCAGATGAAGATTAAGAACATATCTAAATTGGGGTACATAATTTAATATACCAAACCATCCTATATAGTGATCTGACTGAAAGGATGAGAAATTCTCTTTTGTCTGTTTAAAACTATTTGAGGCACGTAGTTTTTATTTGTTTTATTTTGACAGCTCTCCAGGAAAACTAATGATCATTTAGGGTTTCAGACATTATTCCTCCTTATTTTCCCTCCTATATTTGGTTGCTGCATGAGTTCCCATTTTTACAATAAGTCTTTTCTCAGTTAACATTTGCTATTGTGCTTTAGAGCTCAACATTAGTTATGAGGCAGGCCCTTATGGTTTATTACTATGAGAATCAATGTTTTATTTGACACTCTGTGCCTTACAGCTGCTTATTATTAAATTGTGGCAGCGCTATTACTTCCCAAATGGGTTGACCTTAACCTAATCTCCAAATCCTTGTAGGCACATGCCCATGGGCATGTTATTGACTGAGAGTACTTACTCATAGGGTCTGACCAATTGTAAAGAACCATAGGAAATCTGGAAGAAAAAAAACATTAATGATAATGGTGCATGTTATATTACAAATTCATCTATACCAAACGTAAAAGTGATTGTGTGGTTCCCCTTCTTACTCTTGTCTAATGGCATAATGCATTTTCCAGTCTAACTAGTTATTTCAACTATTATGTGCTCAAAACTGCTTGCTTGTGAAAACTGTAAGTCCCATGTTTCTTGATATTTTTGTCTTTGTGGTGGAAATTGCACCACATAATTTCTGTAATTTGTGCATGGCTATTTAGTTGCAAATGATATAATACAACCTGAGGTTGCCAAATAAAAAGAGGTAACTCATACTGGGGTACAGGATGGTCTTACATAGCCAAAAATCAAGATGGTACCAAGCCTCATAGATGGACTTGAATCAAGGTCTGGATGTTAAGCAGTTTTATCTGCTTCATTCTTTTCTTACCTCTCATTCTGACTTCTTCTGATTCATTGGTTCATGAGTTAAAGCATGATCTATAATACTTTTTTTTTTAGAATAAAGAATATTTATTGTTGTATTTGAATATTCTTTTTACTTCAAACCATTTCCACTTTGCCTGAGAGTGCTGAATTGATACATTTTCCAAAAGTTACATAAGCAATTACAACTATATATCCCCATTTTGGTTTCAAAATCAAATGGTATATGCAAATAGACTCCAGTCATCTAAACAAGCAGCATTGCAAAGGACAATAGAAGGTTTTTCTTTGGGTTAGCTACAACAGGAGCTAACACTTTCTGGGTCATGGCAATAGGAAAAAAATGGTATTTGATATTAAGCCAAAATGATGTTACTTTAAAATTTACTTCCACAAGTTTTATATAAAATATAAAGTTGTATGGTTATAATACTTCTTGACCTTCTTACTCTTTCAATCATCCCAGCAGAATGACCTATTTCAGTCACAAAGTCTAGTTCCTAGGGAAAGCATTCCATCTAATCATATCCAAATTTGCTCAAGAACTAAAATCTTAATCCAGGGATTAGTATGTTCGTGATTATAGATTGTGAGAGTGGGCAGTTAATGAAGATGACTGTAAGCTGGGTAGAAATTCTAAAATTGTCCAATACAGTAGACCTAACAATTTTGGAATTTCTAAGAAATTCAGAGAAGGGAAGGTGGAACTCAGGAAGAATTCATATAACCACAATGACCCCTCTTCTTCAAGCTCTTCTCAGCCCCGGAATTGATGCTAAGCAAGGCAGCATCCATTGGATGTTCTGCATTTTTCTGCATATTTTGACTCCCTAAGGAGATTGTGAGCTCATGTGTGGAAGGGACATGCCTTCCCGTCTTCTCCAACTCTGGTGGACCCTGTGGGATCTTCCTCACAGTTTTACAGTAATGATTTGCTAATTGATTGATTATCCATTTTAATAAATTTTAACATATTCTGTGATCCAGGAACTCTAGAATCATTCAATTGCAAGAAAGTAATTTCTTAGATACCTGGGAAGGAAAGGGATATTATCAACCAACATGCTGTTCCTCAAATGCACTAAAAAAATCATGGAAGTACAAAGAATACTCTAGAAAATGACTATGAAGTGAAAGTGTCTCATTGAAGATCAGCTTCATTTTTGCATCAAATGACGCTAGGCTTTTCTGTTTGTTTCTCCATGTGGGCAACTGGACTTGTACTTCCACAGCTTTTCATCTGCTACTGGCTGCTTAATCACAAACAGGGAGGCTCTTTAGACAATTAACAGCTTTGTTTGTATAGGACTTCCCAATTTACAAAGTGCATTTTCATCTGTTACCATATGATAGGAGCAGGCTACAGATGCCTTTGGAATATGAAGGTTTGTTATGTGTTACTTTTGAAAAGCCATGCTATTTTTAAAACAATATCATGGGTTATAATGGCAGGGTTATATTTCCTCTTTGTTAAAACGGATACTTTAGTTAATGTTTTTAAGCATTCAATAGCAATAGCATATATACATATAATATTTTATATTTAGAAATTTTATATATAAAATATTTTAGAAATATTCTTGTGTATAGAATATATATGTGTCTAACAAGCAAAAAAAAGGTGTGCATATCTCAATATTAAATAATGAGATTAATGAGATGAAGATAGTTAGATGTTTTTGGGAAAATATCTTTCACTGTACTTAAACATTTAGTTTTAGCCTCAGAAATTAAAAAAAAAAAAAAAATAGCAGCAGCAGCAAGAAATCAACTTTTGGATTTCTAAGGAGTCTGATAATTTGTCCCTTAAATCATTAACCTTTTAAAACACTTTTTATTAAAAAAAGCGACATGCTCATTGAATACATTTTATAATGTAACAAAAATGTAGAAAGCAACTCATAACCAATCCCCGAGTATAGTATCTTTCCTTTCAATAGTGTTTCTGTGCATTTTTTGTAAGTTTGATCTCATCCGGCATAAACAAGTTTTACTTAACACTCTATCATAGAAATTTGCGACATCATTATAAACTAATTATATATATATATATGCACACCATATGGGTATTTCATAATTTTCTTGAACATCTGCAAATGTTGCATCTTTTCAATATTTCCTTTTTGCTAAGTATCAATGAGAGAGCAGTGCTTATCTCTGATTATGTAACTTTAACTGAATTGAGAAGTGCACTATAAGATTTGCCACTTGCCAGCTTGTGGCCTTGGGCACTTCTGATATTTGGTTCCTCACCTACTTAATGGGGATAATGGTGTATACAACTCAGACAGTTGTTGTAAGGGATAAAAGAATTGCTAAATGTAAAGCAATTACAACAGTGCTTTTCCATTGTAAAGACTCAGCAAAGTGGGCCACTGTTATGGCTACAATGCCTACTACTATTAAGTTGATTCGAGAGGTATAATTGTTGAACATTTTTACAGCTGTGCTATTTATTGCATTTAGCACACTTAATTGAGATTTTATTGACTCTTACTCAGAGAGAGGTGTATGTAGTTCATAAATCTTTATTGTACAGAAAGCCATTGAATCGTTTTTTCCCTAAAGTTCTTAGTAGACTGGGCATTGAAGGTCAAAAAAAATCTAAA
This sequence comes from Tolypeutes matacus, assembly GCA_026826555.1. Classification (NCBI taxonomy): domain Eukaryota; kingdom Metazoa; phylum Chordata; class Mammalia; order Cingulata; family Chlamyphoridae; genus Tolypeutes; species Tolypeutes matacus. Next base: position 3,090,744 of record JAKSZT010053840.1, read on the forward strand.
GCTTTTCTTAATTTGTATTTTACCTGAGTCAGCTTGTCCTCCACTGCCACCAACCTCTGAGTGGTACCAGAACACTAGCTTCTCATTCTTCTCAATCTTATAAAAAGCGACTCCAATAGAAATATTTATCGGTAAGCTCCGATTTGGGAAACTGGCAGGACTATGCACTTTGGAGCATGAAGAGAATGAATTACTTCTCTTATATAATTACTTCACAGCTGTTGAGCTTCCTGCTGAGACAACTTTGATTTTTCCTGTTTCCATTGAACCTACAGTCAAAGATAAACTCTAAAAAGGAATGTCTGTGATATGTGGATGAAGTAGAAGGGAAATGTGAGAATGAAGGAAGTGAAGGGGGAAAAAATTCTTTGTTTCTCATTGAAACCTGTTTAATTTAAATAGTCTCACCTGCAATAATCTCTATTTAGAAAATCAAGTAATCTCCAATGCTTCATTTTTCCATGCCAGACTGACAGGCCACTATTAAGAATTAACATAGATGAGTCAATACTGAATGAAAGAGTTAGAACCACTGTAAGTATTATGGTAAGTTTTATGAAAGAAGGAGATCATTATGGGAATAAGACCTTGTGCAACTGAGGGTGAAGAAGAAATAAAGGTTTGGAGGAGGAATTAAAGGAGCAATGTCTCTAAGAGCCTAAAGGGGAAACTGGGACCCAGGACAAATCCATCTGCCAGAGTGGGATCATAAAGGGGAGCCCATAGAAAAGTCTGTGGGATGATGCTGCTTTCCAAGCATGGCCATTTTTTTCCCTACAGGGTTGCAGGCAAGTACCTGGGCCTGCTGTGAACAGACAATCTGATGCCATGAGAAGATTTCTTGACACTACCAGGAAACCCTACAAGGCTTCTCAGACATTTATCTGGGGAAGCTCAGCAGATATTTCCATTGTCATCCAAAGAGATACATGCAAGGCTTTGCTTGGCAATGTGCTGTGGCCTGATATAATTAATATATCTTAGAATATGGTCACAAAAGAACTTATGTATTTATGTGTGTGTGTATAACATGTGGAGACACATTTCCATTGAAAACTATTTTTTAAATACCCTACAGGATGAAACTTAATCTCCTTGCATGCCTTACAAGATTCTTCACCTGAACTCCAACTATTCTTTCATGATACCAAAACACAACGCAATTTTTTACACACACCATATTTTTTATGTTTCATCCACACCACAACACTTCTTTGCCTTTATATATGTGCTTACTTCTGCCTAAAATATTCTCAAAACCTGTACTCATGGCACTCTCTTATTGAGGTTGTAAAAAACCAGTTCAGTGATGCCTTTATTGAATGATTTATAATGAATTGACATGAGATTACTCTCCGCTCTGCAGTCTAGTATTACTCTCCCCACTTCACTCTGGAGAAGTTCTTCCTTTGCATGCCTTTTACCACTGCTGTGCTTTAGTAGATCAGTCTACATAATTTATTTTTTTTTTGTATCTCTTGTGTCCTACTAAATTTTACATTCAGTATTTTTAAAATTTAATTAATGAGCTGGGTCAGTAAAATTCAACCAAGAAACACCAAGCCTTAAGAAACATTGGCTATGGATTGATTGATTCCTTCATGCATTCATTCAAACTGAATCCCTACAAATAGTTAAATCAGGGTATCAGGATGCTAAGGCCTTTGAGGTATGCAAAGATGAGCAAGGCACACTCATCATTTTAAGTTACCATCTTACTCTAGTACAGAGAGAATTCTCATATGAAAATTTGCTGGAATATGAATTTCTCTTCCAACTCCATATTAATCCAGTTGTGACTTTGTTAAATCTCCTTGCTGTTTTTCCTTTAATTTTTCACATATATGAAATAGGGAAATATTCTATTTCATTACATTTTCAGGATCATCATAGGCATTAAAGAGTTGGAATTTCATAAATCATTTATAAATTCAAAGCATCATGAAAAGGGAAAAGACCATGGGCTTTAAATTACTTAGAATTTTTGAATCCTGTATCTATCACAAGCCTTATGCAAGTTTGTTAACAACTTCCAGCTTCAGTCTAATCATCTGTAAAATGGGGACAATAGCTGTAACTGTCTCAAGAAAATTGTTGTAGGTATGGCTAATGTATGGTAAACATCTGACACATAGTAAGTCATAAAAAAACTTAGCTATGATTTTTTTTTTTTTTAAAAAAGCAGTTTATTTTTTCTGTCAGTATAACATTTTGAAATATTATTATTTTTACATTAGAAACATTACAGGATTACAGATTATTCATGAAAAGTACAATGTTCACATATACTCTGCTATTGTTGATACTTTGTGTGGTACTTTTAAAAAATATATATTTTAAAAGATGCTTAGATTACATAAATGTTATACAAAAATTACCCACCTCCCACACCTCCCATAACATCCCACATAAACATCTTTCATTAGTGTGGCATAGTTATGATTTTTAATCATCTTATTTCAGGGTATTCAGCTTATATTAAAAGCAAAATATGTTTTTTCTTTCTCTGATACTTTTGTTAATTTATCTTAGCTGAAAGTCTTCACATGTCTTGGAATAAAACAAGGTATTAATTATCTAGCCATAGATGAACTTTAATGAACCCAAAAACACGTGTGTACAGGAGATCAAATTATTATTAAGTCAGCTCACTTTTATAGTTAGTGGAGCTGTCCTACTGTAAATATTCAATCAGTGTTTTACTTTTTTGAGAAATCTCTAGAGAAGGATCACCATGAAAAGATACCCTTTAAATACACATATTAACTCAAATATCCCTCTTACAATACGACCACTGCTTTCCTCTTGAGTATAGATACTGTTGTTTCCCCCATGTACATTATGTTCCAGCAGCACAAACTATATACACACCACATAATACTCAACTGGACAGATCATTCTGTTTGTAGTCTCCAGTCAATTGTTCAAACTATTATCTCTGTGGAATGTACATGTCCTCTCCATTTTTCCTCCTTCACCTGCCTACCTTCGACTCATTTTTAAATGCCATTTGTTTGAGGAATCCTCCTCTTACCCCAAATTGTCTTCTGTTCTGGTCTAAGTTAACTGAGCTCATCATATTATCTATTATATTTAAGTCAAAATTTCTGTTTACATGTTTGTCTCTCTCATTAGCCCATAAAGTCTCCAAAGTTAATGACTATGTGTATGTCTTTTTAAGCCCTTTTCCTTGAGTGTGGTATGGATATGTGGTAGTTAATAAATCATCTTTAGACATAAATGAACATGAAATAGATCAAAAGCAGTCATATATGTTTCACTGCAGTCTTAATTTTTAGGTTAAGCTAATAAATGATATATTAGTTTTAACTATGTAATCTCACTCTCGTAACTCATAGCAATGTAGATGTGCATATGTTACATATTACCGAGTAAATTCCTGTTTTCCTTTCCCCATCTGCACCTAGAAAATTTCTATTTTCCACTCCTTACTCTTTGAGCATGGCAAAATTCAGGAATTTACAAACAGAATGGGAACAAATAACCATGGTCACTAAATTTTTACCTTTTAAAAGTAACTAGAGACATATCTGAAACTTATTTCTTTGATTCTGAATATTATGTTTTATTTTTATAACTGTGTAATCTTTAACTCTTAACTAACCCATTTTGTATTCCCTTATCTTACCATGCATGGATTTTTGCCAAGCTTTAACAATCCCTTAACAGCCTGCTTTGTTTTACCTAATCATGTTAATTAGGTGATTTACAACTTCAAGAATTATCTCCCAAAACTTCTTTTAGTTTAGCATTAACTTAAGTGGATTGAACTTTTTACAACTTTATGTATTACCGAGTTGGACTTTATCAGTTCCTAATGGATATTAATTAAGCAATTTATGACCCAGTTTGAAACCTGTAATGTGATGCTTACCCCAGCCAGCCTCTGGGCCTGCACTTGCACACTTTCAGTTAAATCAATCAATATTCCTTGGTATCCCAACATCCCTATTCTCACCACTTTTTGTCAGAATATAATAAAAATCTTTTCTGTTTATGGAGGCAGATTTGAGATTTTGCCCCTCTCCTGACCTCCAATGGCTTAATAAATCTTTTTTAATGCATTTATCTTTTTGTGGTTTCTGCCCTAATTTTACTTATTTTGCAGTAATATATTTCTTTTTTACTACCCTTTTACTTTACTTATCTAATTATTTTTGCAACTGTTTCCACTTTGTATTAAACCTATTGAATTTCATTCATTCCAGTTTTTTCAACTGCTTCTGAAATCATATATTCTATGTCTGTGTTTTGAATTGTTATCCTTAAATTTTATAGAAGTATTAATAAAGTTGCCATAATTTAATCAATAGCTCTATCTTCCTTGCAAATCTTATAATGAGCTTAGATTGCTTTCTCTGTTATCCCCTTCATGTTTTTGTTCATTTATTTTTAGTATTTTAGTCCTTCCTGGTCTTGATACTTCTCTAAATTATTGATCATCATCAGCATTCATATTGTCAATGTCATTTAGGAGAGAATCACGTTAATTTAACATGTTCTCACCATTTTTTTCTTACAGCCCATTTCTTCTCTGAGGGCTTTATTTACTTTGGGCAGAATGCTTTCTTTAATAGTTCTTTCAGGTCGAGTCTGATTAGTAAAATACTTTATTTGCATCTTTGAAATATCTTTATTGTATGTTCATTATTGAATATAGCTTAGCTGGATATAGAATTATTGCTTGAGTAATTTTTTGGTCAGAATTTGAGGACATTATCCCAATGTCTCCATTTATCTATTGCTACTGATTGAAAAATCAGTCATGCTCTAGTTACTTATGTGTATGTCATTTTCCCTCTTGAAACAATCAAGAGGTCTTTCATTGCTTTTGAAGTTCTGTCTGATAATCTAATTGTAGAATTATCTTCATTTATAGTGCTCAGAATCCAGTGTTCTTTCAACATGAGTCTTCATTTTTTAGAAAATACCAAGTCGTTGTGTTTTCACATATTGCTTCTTCATTGTTAGCAATTGTTTTTCCTCCTGGAAGGCCTGTTTTATGTATAATGGGTTTCCACAATGGAATATCCCAGGCTTTTAAATTCTCATCATATTCTTCATTTCTGTTATCTCTTTGCATGTTGACACTGGGTGATTTCCTCAGATCTTCTCAAATCTATTAATTCTCTCTTTGCTATTTAAACCATCCATTAAGGGTTTTGTGTGCGTGTATTTTTATTTCAATGATCATTTTTTAAAAATTCTACAATTTTATTTGCTTTTTTCATTCTAGCTGAATTTTTTATCAAGTTTTTTCTTGCCTTATAATTTCTAATCCAACCACAGTATTATCTGAGCATTTACTTTAGAGTTGCTTTTAGATACTTTTATTATCTTTATTTTTAAGGTATAAGTGTTTTTTTGTATTTTGTCTTTTGAAAAAAACCTTAGAGTGTTTTTTGTTCTCCCTTGATTTGTAATTCTTTTCTTTCTTTCTTTCTTTCTTTCTTTCTTTCTTTCTTTCTTTCTTT